>JACFYI010003642.1:113568-141360 GCA_014898755.1 Handroanthus guayacan | reverse complement strand
CACGAGGGTAGTAGTTGGTAATTTCCTAATCTCAGAGGATAATCAAATGTAATTAACCCATATTTATATGCAAAATATATAAATTAATATACAGTAGCGGATTATGTGAATATACATAAAAATATATTTCTTTTTATATATTATATGAAACTTCATATATCCCACTATCTTGGGGCCAACAAACTTTTGTGGGAAATTGTTCCATTTTAAATAAAATAATATTTTATTTTCATTTGTGCATATGGGTTTTGACCGGATAGAATAAGTTGCACAATTGTACAAAGGCTAAAACTAGTTGTACAAATTTGTTGTAAAGGTTAAAAATATCCACGTGGCATTCATATATATATATATATATATATTCACTAACTTGAAGTTAGTACAAATCATTTGCATTTTAGACATGCCCTATTTGTAATCATGTTACAAATTCAACTATAGTTATTTCTTAGCAAAAGGTTAGTGAAGAGAGTATTTCCTCGAATTCGACAATGTCAATTTTATAGTTAAGAGTACAAAGTTTTTGGCTGATGCCAATTCTTTCTTTCCTTCTTCTTCTTCTTCTTCCTTTTTTCTTTTTTTCGAATGGACTAAATTTGGTTTGACTAATTGAAGTGACGGAGGGTAGGTCAGGAAGCAAGTAACAAAGTTAAACCATTAGACATATACATGTGGTGTTGAAAATCACAACAACGTTTTTACCCCCAATGGTACAATTTATGACTATAAGAAAAAAAAAAGGAAAAGGAAACAAGAAATCAACTATGGGGATACTGTCGTCTGCGCTGTAGGGAGAATATCAGCAGGAGGGATAAATGAGTCAATTGAAAGCCCTGGCACATTAAAAACGACGTCGTGTATACTCCATATTTCTTCCATTCTAGTCCTGCTATGCTCCATTGAAGTCTCCCCGAATCGGAAGACGGTCGCCACTGTCCTCCCTTGGTGTGCGATCAATACTCCGTCGACGTCCCTATAATCTCCGATGCTGCTTCCGATTGTGGTCTCCCAGTAAACGGTGTCGTTTTCGGGGGAGTGTACCCTGGTTAGGTGAGAATCCTCCATATATATGAGGAGACCGCTCTTCTGGCTGAAGTATCCGTACAGCACGTGGCGGATCACCTCCGCCGGACCTTCGTTTCTCTCAATCACCGCCGCACGATCCGCTGCCACTTTCAGGACGAAGCAATCGTCGTCTCCGATTCGCTTCTCGCCGAGGCATTGTGCTTTGGCGAATAGGCCAGCGGTGCTCTTCGGATCTAGCCCCTGCGCAACATGGTTTGTTTGGAAAATTAATTTTGCTGCAAATCTAGCCCTGACACGACGTCGTACTCATGCGTAATAGATTTATTCCAACGGTTTTAGCCATTATTTAAGTGCAAAACTAATGTTGAACTTTGTGCATTATTAATCAGAGGGCTATAAATGCGTAATAATTTGTCTTCTAATTTTCAGTCTATCTAGATATGTTGGAAGCCAAAACTTGATTAGTTTTTAAAATGTTGATGTATTTGATACCTTGTGTTCAAAATAACATATTTAGATGTAAAAAGAAATAAAAGATGAGCTAATAAATGGAGTGCATAAAAACTTAATTTTATCGATAAAATGAAAAAAAAAATTGAGATACTACTCTATTTTAGGAGAAAAATGAGATATTACTCATTTAGATATTATGTAAGTTAGATTAGAAATGATAATATCACGATTTTAATTTCTAGTTAGCATCCAACACATATCAATAAGTTAATTATATGTTTTTGATAAATAAAAAAGCTGAATCAAGAGAACTCGATGTTACTTCCCACAACTAAGAGAATCCAACAGACACAAAATGTTCTTTTCGCTAAAACTCGCTGAGACAATGTCCAACTTAATTATCGCAGCCCCACCACTATACTAGTGAATAAAGTTTCACTTTCATAAAATCAAAATTATAGGCCAATCCCCGTTGGGACGAGATCCTCAATTCCAAAATGATGTTTCATCTTCTATTTTATGCTTTAAATACATGCTACGTGTATTAAATATTTCCTTATAAAAATATTTAGTAATAAATGCAATACACGTGGCATGTATTTAAAGACATAGAATAAGAGATGAAATACCATTTTAAATAGAAGATCCTGTCCCATGACCATTAGCCCATAGTACATCCATAATATGTGGCAAGCTTTACATTCTCAGTGAGATTCGAATCCAGGTATTTAAAACGGAAGTAATGATACTTCACCGCTAGACCACTATATTGGCGATTCAATCAGCTCACTATAATACTTACAAGTTTTATCCAATTAAATGCTACATAAAGACTTTATGAGTCGAAGCCTCTTCGATGAAGTTATAATATCAATCTCCCTTTAAAATCTCCTTTAAAGAAAGATCAGTGATTTAATCTCCATCCCTAAAGAATAAATGAAAAAAATACATAAAGGCTTTATGAATTGTTAGATTAGCATTTTAATTTAATATTACATTATTTTTATTTATAAATCACAATTTATTTGAATAGATACTAAATAGATGACATGACACCAAATCCTTTTAATGCTGAAAAAGCAAGACACGCATATTTCATGTGGCAAATAGGACCAAGGTCTCAATCATTATTACCCAATTATTAATAGCTTCACCAATCTCCATAGGAACATTTCTCAGTGATTTCAAAAAAAGAAAGGAAAAAAAAAAAAGAAAACTAATAGATTAATAATGCGGGACACCACTATTACGCAGAATTCAAGAAGGGACAATATGGGGCCCCGCCCTTATCATAGATCTCAAAATTTGAAATTTCTAAAGATGAAAGGAGTTTTGAGTTTCAACAAAGCCGAAGCTCAAAAGCATAAAATAATTCCAGCAGATGCCCCTATCCCTGACACTTTTAAATGGGGGCCGGGGTAGTTGCCAATCCCAAGAACAACATGTATTATGTTTAGTCAGTAATTGTAGCTGACGTCATCCTGTAAATCACGTGCTCTGCCTTACTTTACATTCTCAGTGTTGGCCAAAGCAGGGAACACTGTCAGTTTCCGTATGTCTCTAATTATTTATGATTTAACACTAATCTTCATGTAACATGAATCTAATTAAGTTAAGACGGATTTCTTGGAATTAACTACAATAAAGTGATTATCAAAATTTGGCGATCTCTCCTTTTCAGCTGGACATTATACTTTAGACTGTGTGTTTTGTAGCTTTTGTTTTTTCTAGTCGGAATTATGAAAGATTAAAGTAAGTCACTTTGACAACTTTAATTTTGTCAAAAAATTGTCCTTAAAGACATAATTAGGAGCATAATTAATTAATATTAAGAGATAGAGTAAGGTACGTAGTTACCTGAATAATACGCCGCAGAGGGCGTTGGGGACCTTTAGCGGCATGAGTGCCGAGCCACGGCGTGTGCCTCCAGACAATCTTGCCGTCGCTGCCGGCCACCACTTTGTTGCCGCCGACTGCGAGCTCCAGCGACCACATTCCCGGCGACATTTGCCACAGAACGAAGCATCCGTTCTCACCGCTCCTCGAACCCATTGTTCTTACAGTTTTTCCCGTCGAAATCTCTGTTTCGCAGCGTATCAGTTTTATCATCCCCGATGTATACATGTTCTTTGCGCAGCTTTGCTGCTTCGAGCACCCAGTTGCTGCTAAGTACTGTTGAATTATGTAATAAGCCGTAGATGTCTCCTGTACAATTCCCGAAAACTTAAAGACTAATCAGAGAAAATTAAAACCAAGATATTAAGTGGGATGGAATTAAGGAATTTACTAACAATTGGGATATCTTTGATGTGAAGACGGAAGGAGGGCTTGTTTGAAATGGGAATGGGGGCAAGAGGGCAACCCAAAACGCCGAGCAACAACCTCAAATCTTGTCTTTTGGCGGGTCCGTACAAAGACATAGACGAAGACAAGCTTGTTTCAGACACACTTCTCTGTAGTCTGAACCATTCTCGAATGATTTCCCAAGAACTCTCCTTCTTATTACCTTCATGATCTTCCATCCCAAAATCAGGGCCTTCATATAGAGGAGTCAGAGGTTGAGGAGACCACCTCTGTTTTCTCCGACACCTCGACGCCATAATTAAGACAACAAAGTAAGAAAAGTGAAGATCGATTTTGGGGAAGAAAAAGAGTGAGTTTTAGAGGGGAAGAAATGGTAGGTTTGTAGGAGAGATTAAAAGGGACAGGGCATCTGCCAAACGGCAGAGAGAGGGAGGGGGAGTTATGAACTGTAAATAAATGGAGGTAAGTAATTGATTTATGGGGATTTGGGATTTGGGATTTGGAAGGATGTCGCTTTATTCTCTCTTTTTCTTTTGGACTGCATTTGTCGATCTCATTATTAATACATTTATTCTCTTGAGCCACTACAAATCAAAGGCTTTGGATGAATTAATAAATCCCTTTCCACATCTGCTCATTGCTGTTTCTAGATTTATATATTTATGTTTTTATTTTTGACCTTTTTACTTGGGTACTTCTTAATTTGGAGATTCGAGTCCTTGCCCATTAAAGTGCTCCATTTGTTGTGGAATTACATAGCCTAAGATTTCTTTCTTTTTTTTTTTTTTGTCCCAATGCATAAACGATTACACTAAATTATTATATCCAAATATTATGTCAATGTCAGTATATCAATTAATCAATATATCTTAAAAGTCAGATTCATGAATTAAACAAGACAAATTCTATAAAACTATTATGTGGTAGATAAATATTATTATATGGTAGATGAAGATCCACACACTACGAGTGAAATTTAAACTTGCACCTCCCATATGAAAAAGGAGGAGCAATCGAGATTTTAGGTAGCTTCTTTTCTTCTCTAAATATCTCTCGACTCTTAGTCCCCCACTTTAATACTCTATTTTAGCTGGCATTTTGTATTATTTTTTGAAGACAGTTCAAGTGTATTTAATTTATCATTGATTTATTTTAATGTAGAATAAAAATACTTAAAATCTGAAAGGATCCCTTGCCTCCCTAGCTAATGACAAAAAATTGTAAAATGTAAATATCTATAATTTATTATATTTTGTTTGGTACATAATAAAGATATACTTTTACTTTCTAGTAAAGCATTATGTTTCTTTTTTTATGTGTTTATGCATGATCCTTTTAAAATACTCTCATTATTACAAGTTCAAACCTCATATATAATTGAAATTTATGAAAAAAATAATAAGTAATCATATCATTGAAAATTATTTTAATGCCACTTTATAATCTTACAATCATGCATGAATACACTTACATCAATTATAGTTCAATTACTAAATACACATAAATTAAGTATGCATTTAATATCAGTGTTAATGATCATCTACGATTAAAAAAGAGTCAAGAAATTATAAATTCAGAGAGTAATAGAACCCTGTCATTTTTTTTATACATAGGTTACTATTTATTTATTTATTTATTTATTTATTATTATTATTATTATTATTTTATTTATTGATTTTTTAATAATGAAGTAGAGTTTGGTCATGGGTTTAGAGAAGCAAGTCATGGCATCTGCTGGCCTAGCAAGACAAAATTTAAGTTAGTCAATCAAATCTCGTACTAAGTGGGACGGATCTTTCACCCACCTTTTATTTATTGGATTAACACACTTGTTTATGCCATGTTACATTACATTTCATATGGTCCCGGCCCCACTCTCTTAATGATCAGAAACCGACAGATTCATGTCAAATTTAATCATTTTTAATCTTTTCTTCAGTAAGCATAAGAAATAAATATTTGATTGATTAAGATAAAATAATATTCTGAAATTAAAAGAAAATCAAGCTGCCAGGTGGACAGTCTGCATCAAAGGGGTCATAGGCTGCTCCAAGTGGGATAGCTGAGTAGATTGACGGCAACTTTGTATCTGTTCTTGCAAGCCAAGCTTTTAAAATTTTGAAAATGAAATTTGAAAAAAGAAAAAAGAAATTAACATGTGCATTTCATATTGCCAAATGTCTTGATGTTAAGAGGGTTTAATGCATGTTAAAATATAAGGTTTTGATTGGTTATATATATATTTTTTTTTATTTTTAGTATTTTTAACTTGTTCTAATTGTACATGCATGTCTATTTACGAGTGACACTAAAATATGATCAGGTTAATTATTGGTTTCTGTTAACCTTTTTTATTTTAGAAATGATTACAATTCAATCAATGCATCATAGATATATTAAATCAATATTTTAATATATTCAAAGATAAATATAAGAAAATCCTCCAAACTATTACACAATAGAATAAAAACTACGATACAGTAGAAGAAATCCACATACATCGATGAGAATCGAAGTCGTAACCTCTTGTTTATGAACATCCATCTTGCCCCCTCCAAACTTATGGGACGTTCTATAACTTTTTTTTATCAAATATTGTTGCATGTAATCTTATTACTTAATTAATTATCATGGGTTTTATTAGTTTGTTTACATCGTATCAATGCTCAAAATATTTTTAAAATCTAAAAAGAGATGAAGCTCAATTTAATTTATAAAAAAACTATAACAATTTGAAAATTATAAATTATCAGGGCTACGTTGTTGATCCTTCGTTATCCAGCCGTCTACCTAACGGAACGTGAGTATCATCTTGACAATAGTGTGTGTAACTTCCTGAGTTGTATATAGAAGACTCTGGGTGTATCCTAAATAGTATATTTGTAGCTTGGCGTGTTATTGGGCCTTGTAGTTCGATTTTTAGATTCATGGGCCCATGCAAAGACCAGATTCATCCATTTTCCGCAGGATCATAATTTCAATTTTGAATGGCTGCAAGACTTTTAATTATGATTGAATATAAGTGAACTTACCAATGAGCTTTTGTCTTAATAGCAAAGTAAAGATCTTATAATCTAGAATCTGAGTTCAATTCCTGTACATCGTGTATGAGCTTTTTTGTACTGCATAATAGCTTTAATTTTTCTATATAATAGTTTGGAGGATTTTTGTTATACTTACAAATGTATTTAATCTTTGAATGTGTTGAAATAGTTATATTGATGTACTGAT
Source organism: Handroanthus guayacan (assembly GCA_014898755.1). NCBI lineage: Eukaryota > Viridiplantae > Streptophyta > Magnoliopsida > Lamiales > Bignoniaceae > Handroanthus > Handroanthus guayacan. The sequence goes on along the minus strand of JACFYI010003642.1, from coordinate 134,346 downwards.
TAAATGTAATTATTCCCTCTTAATAAATAAATAAATAAATAAGTGAACTTCATCATGAGAAAATAAATAATTTGAGTGAAATTCAAGTCTCACTATTTTCTTGATTCAGGAACTTTTGCGCTACTTTCTCTATGCAATGAAATTTTGTTAACGCTAACACATTAACAATTATTACTATTTTTGTTCCAAGGACTCCGTCTGCTCTCCTCATATCTCTCCTAGCAAAGTTGCCACTCAACTACTTTTTTAATCTTTTTAAATACGCTCTCTGTTGCTCTTCGTAACTAGTATTTTTCTACACATATAGACAAATAACGACGTATTCAAATGCGATGCCTCTTGCACAAACATTTCTCACACTCATTTATTCTACAGCTAATTTGCTATTACTTGATCAAATTTCAATTGTCATCAGTTAGGTGTTTGCTTTAAGTTGCACAGCAGCTTAACAAGCTTATAGACTTTTTTCTATTTGCTTGGAACTCCAAATCCTGAAATTGTTCCATATAATTCCCTCATTGAGGTCATTGTCTAAATATATAATTTTAACGTTCATTTTATGAATCTCAAAATTATTAATAGCTACAAATGCAATTAATAACCTAATAGAGGTTATCCTAGTTATTGATAAAATAAGTGTCAAAGTAGTCAAAGCCCTCATTTTGTCTATATCTTTGACTACTAAGCCACGTTGTATTCGTTTATATCTCCATCAATTTTCATCTTCCTCCTGAAAATTCATGTACACTCTAAAGATTTATTTTCTGGATGAGAATCCACCAATTCCGAAGTGTGGCTTTGCATGATTGACTCAATTTCGCTGATCGTATCTTATTTCCATGAAGAAATTTCATAAGTTGTCATCTCCTCTTTGAATGTTCTTAGTGCACTCCCTAACGTATAAGTCAAGAGGTCGGGTTTGAATGACTTGAACATTCTAGCTCTCTAGCTATATCTAGGTTCATTCTTCTCTTTGCTTGATAAAAGTATTCGCATAAATGTCATCTATTAGTAACATGCAACCTACACCTTGCACTACATTATGCATACACAATAAAGGTTCCATCAACTCCCACATTTAAAGACATTGGTAGGAAAATGTATGACTTTCCATGTTTCGTGAGACGCCGTTTGCAATTTCTTATGGGATAAGCGATAACTCATTTAATAAGTGATTATAGTCAAACATTCCCTCCCCCACATGTTTTAAAGTTTTTTGATATTAATCAATAGACCGTTGGCATTAATCAACAGAGCATTTATCATTTCTTTTACAGTTTCATTTTCACACCGTGCTATTTCATTTCATTGTAGTGCTCATAGAGTTGTCACTTTATAGATTATTCTCTGTTTAGCACGGCAATGTTCAATGCATTCCCAACCTCTTAACACTTATAGGTGTTTCAAGTTGAATTTTAACCTTATTTTTGTCGCATATATGTAAACATTTTCAATACCTTTTTTTTTTTTTTATTCCTACTTGAAAGTAACATTATTAATTATCTTTACTTGAAAGTAGTTAAATGCTACAATCTCCATGTAATCATCAAGGAAAGCTATAAAAATATTTCTTTCATTTATTGGATAGCACTAATTTTCCTTTTTTGTCTTTTTCTTTCTAAATATTGCTACTTGGCAAATCTTTCCGAACTATCCTCTGACCCGTCAAATCATATAAGATCATCTAGTTCTCATTTACCAAAGACACCCCGGATTTAGAATAGAAATTCAAAAAATTTAACAGTAAAAAATTCCTTCATGTTGATTTCTCATTCTTGTAATTTTCCTCTAGTGATTCTTACCTTTATTTTCCAGCTGTAACGATTAGTGTTGTTCCTAATCTATTAAGCATAGAAAATTCGGATGATTTTGAGCCTCAAAACTCAGCCAGGGTCTGCATTTTGGAGTTTTATTCTAATGCATCGGAGCTTCACACAGTGACCTTGCCAAATTTAAGATCGCAAAATACGAACAATGTTTTCTGCTACCAACTTTTACAAACAACCCGGCTGAGTATTCCTAGCTTCTCCGCCTACCCAAGAATAATGGAAGGTGAAGCAACAGGAGGAGAGATGATAGAAGCTCTCCGAGATCGATTTAGACTCGACGCTCAATCATCGTTCGAAGTCATAGTTAATTTTCCTCTGTTTAAAAAAATTAATATAAGGAACAATAATAATGTTTAGAACCTTATTGTGAAAGAAACCGAACCCGAGACTATTCATATATAATTAATGCTTCTTTTCCATATTATATATAGATTTTTCAAATAGAATTAACTCATGGAATATATAAAACACAAGAAAAGTTCTTATGTTTGTTACCACTTGCAGAGACAAATTCCGAAGCACTTCAATAACTGGAAACGGCGAATCAAACTGATTTGAAACTCATTAAATGGATGGATTGTGATTGAAATATGTATAGTATAGTGCACATATGTATGTTGTGAACCATTTTTCTGAGTATTTATTAGGCTTGTATTTATACTAGTCTGTATGCATATTCATATGAGACACAACTCTATACTAACAAGAACAAACCTACACTTTGAGTCTAGTTAAATAAACATCTCCCAAAAAATTAGGAAGAATTAAAAGTTACAGTACATGAAAATCATTGTAAATTCTCTATTCTAAAATATGTCGTATCTCCTATATCCCTTTATAAATGTGCTACTTGTGCATTACATTTAAAATCACATTATTTTATGAGAAATATATTTGATATATTTATCATATGTATACATCAAAATAGAATGAGAAATAACACATGTTTTGGAATATAGCTTGATTTTCCTTTTTCTTTCTTTTTTTTTTTTTAATTAAAAGAATTGATTAGAACATTAAGGCGGCATTTACTTGCAAGGATATTGGAGATTAGGCAACTTAAACCCCCCAAAACCATTGTTTACTTTGACAGCTACGTGGCCTGGGTTTATGAGTTGGGCCTAAATGAAAGAAGGTTAATGCGGGTTGCATTAACCCTCCAAAAATGGGCAGTCTATTTGTCTGCTAAATAAATCAACATTGCCCAATTACTATTTTGACCATTAATTCACTCTTACTTTTTAATGAATGCCATCAACTCTCTTGTGCATTTCTCTTCCTATATGCTACCAGCTGTAGCTTTTACTTTCTCTTTACACAAACTCGAACTTCATCCAAAAATTTATCTTGTGCTTAAAATTTAAAATTTGTACCACAATTTTTTCATCTGAAATAATAATTAGTAAGATGAGTTGTTCGCAATTTTTGAAATGTAGTTAGATTTCCTTTATTTTGGCATGTTTTGATTGTTCTGCATAATGTGTATGATTTTTAACGTAAAAATAATGTTAAACTTTTATATCTAATATTATGAACGATATATATATTATTCAAAAATAAAACTATTATTTCCATTTTTGTCACTGGAGTGTGTTATTTTGTGAATTCAATTTTAAAGTATAATATGAATGAGTGGTGCATTGCTTTGGTGATAAAAATTTGTGGCTATTATTTTTTTTGTATCATACCTGCAAAATGTACAATTTTCTTTCAAATATTGTTGAATTTTCTTTCTTTCTTTCTTTCTTTCTTTGTTTCTCTCTTCCTTCCTTTCTTTTTTTTTTTTTTTTTTTTGTAATTTTTAGTAGGAGGATTAGAAATTGGGGTAGAACTAGGGCCCAAGCTTAAAACTCACTATATTGGCATCCAAAAAGTTGATACGAATATAGAGTTATATGCACCGAGTCACGAAATGATTTATACGAAATGCGGGAATCAGTAATGTGAATAAATGGAGTACGTACTATCAATTTCGTGCCGAAACTTTGATAATGTGCGCTAAAGCTTAAAGGCCACTATATTGACATTCAAAAATCTGATAACAGGAATAAAATATTATACACGGTGAGGCACAAAATGAAGCGCCAAGGCCAATGAATTAGTAATAAGTTGAAATGAAGTGCAATTACTTTCACGACAGAGCTTTAGTAATGCGCACCCACGCGTGAAACTAGGATGGCAAAAAAATTGATATTGATCACGTGCTCAAGCGCAAAAGAGTTTGTTTTTAACATATATATGGCCTTGTGCTAAAACGCAAGATGTTTGAGCTGAACCATAAATCCATTTAATTCAATTGCACAGAGTTAAAATCACATGAGCCACAGCCCAAAGTTCATGCACCCAAGCGCAAAATAGTCTGTTTTCATTACATGACCTTGCGCTAAAGAGCAAAATGTTTGAACTGAGACTGAAATCCGCTTAATTCAATTATACAAAGTTGAAATCATATGCGCCACAACTCAATGTTAATGTGCTTCCGCTCAACTATTCTATTGCAATGTTTAAACATGAAGGTTTTTAGGTAATTTAACAATATAAACTACTTTAATCCAAATATTTAAAGTAAACCCTCTATACAATTTAAGACAATCAAACTATTCTTAACCATTAAAATAAACACAACACCAACTCTAACCTTTCTTTCTTAAACCCTCACATAAACCATTCATTAACCAAACCTCCATTAACCAATACCCCCAAAGTAAACTAGGCATAAATTTATCGAACAAAGATACCATAGGTTTAAACCTCTGCTTAGAAAATATGAATTGAATTTATCTTCTTTAAAGCCATGCAAAAAAAATAAAATGGGCCTAGTTTTATATTCACTACAAAAAGACACAGGAATTTGATATGAAAAAAGTTGATATAAAATTAATTTCGTAGCTAGGACTACGAATTAATTACAAATTTCCTATCAAATATAAACTTTCAAAATAACAAAAATTATTAGTTACCAGAATTTTGTAGCTAAAGTTAGTTATAAGTGTATCCACTTTGTATTTAGCTATATGATCAATTTCGAAGCACATGCTCTTGATTATAACTAATCCCTAGCTACAAAATTAACTGTAGCTAATTGTCTATTTTAATTTAAAAATTGACATTTGTTATGAAAAATTTATAGTCCTAATTATAAAATTAATTTCATAGCAATTTTTTTCGTAGTGGATGCCTAGGATTTATGCAATGAATTTGAGTCAAAATAACTTGCTCCCTAAAAATTAGGAAGAATTAGGCTGTGTTTGATAGGGAATGCATGGTAATTCCTTAGTAGAAGCCCATTTGTAATTAGGGAATGTACAATATTTCAATAACTTGTTTGATAAGAAAAATTGAGGATGTGTCTTTGACATACCCTAGTAGTTATTTCTTATTTGATAGACCATATGAAGGAATGTGTTTTGGCATTTTACTATATTAACCTTTGATATTACTAGTGATAGTTGGTGTGAGTAAATAATTTTTTTTTTTTAAATTGATAGATCAAATAAAAAAGGCAACTAAACCTTAATAAATAAATAAACAAATAAATAAGTAAATTAAAAAATTAAAATTAAAAAAAAAGAAATAAATATATAATAATATAATTATAATAATAATAGTAATTTGTACCGAGTAATAATAATAATTTGTACCGACTAATAATCAATCAATGGGCAGGAGAAATAAGTGGGAGTTGTAAAGGTAATTGTCAATTTATTCCACGAACAAAAACGTAATTTAATCTCCTACATTCTATACCTTTCAATTTTGGAGATTCAATCTCACCCCCCAATGTGAGATTATTAGTAGAGGCTAATAGCCTCTACAGTGCGGGCTTTGCCAACATTCCGGGCTAGCCCAATTCCTTAATATTACCTATCAAACAAGAGATTATGGGATTTCAACTTCCACAATCAAGCATAATCTCCCCTATTAAACAGACGCTTAGAATTTGTGGTACATGAAATTCACTTTGGATCATCTATTCCATAATATATTACATCTCCTATTTCATTTTATAATGCATGTCAAGTGTACTATATTCATAATCAAGTGTTTTTATAAGAAAATATTTGATATACTTTTCATATATATATCAAAATAGAATTGGAAATAAAACATATTTTTGGAATAGATTATCCATAAAATTATACTCTAGCTATTTTTTTAAGAGAAATAATTACAATATTAAATCAATACATTTAGACATCAATAACAGATCGATGCAATAACAACAAAAAGAAAATCCTGAACAACCTACTATACAATTAAAAAAAATCTTTTTCAAAACTATTATATAATAAAAAACAACTGCACACTGGCGAGAATTGATGCGGACCTCCACGTTCCACATGAATAAGGCTTCAATCAACCAAGCTATTGAAGAGTATGAAAATGATCGGTCTCTACGGGCAACAAATGAGCTTCCCTTCTTAGGAAAAAGACACGATCAATTTAAAACAAAACAATCATTGAATAAAAGGGATAATTGCCTCTGCATGCCCGATGTTTATCGTAATTGTCAAAATACCCCTTGAAATTTGAATAATTACTATTACACTCCCTATTGTACAGTTCTATTAATATATAATTACAACTACATCCCTAATTGTATACATAATTATAGTTACTTTCCCTGAACTTATGCATAATTACAATCATACACCCCTTACCCAGGGGATCTACTTTAATATTTTATGATTTTTAAAGGGTATAATGATAATTAACAAATCTCAAAAGATATAATGATAACTATTCAAACCTCATAAAAGTATTTTAATAGTTACACCAAATTTCAAGAAGTGTTGAAATAATTAGCCTAAACGTAAAGTAGGTAGTGCTGGATGAAGATCCCAAACATACATAGACGACATCGAAACATTAATGTGCGCCCATACATAATTTGGTGAGACATTAATGAATAGTGCGGCGGCTGAGGATCAATGCTCCATCACTTTTTAAGGTCAATAAATGCGTTTTGGTCTTTTGGACAAACTCTGAGTTCTTTGATCACTTACACATGGTTCGCGGATCTCCTCAAAATCAGGGCACAGCATAATCCAAAATTGTTGCAAAATAAATTTCGATGAGACGATATATTGTATTGCATTATGTTGTCTTGAAATCTTTGAATTACATAATGTTGAAACCCACATAACAAAATATATTAAAATAATAATTTAGTAATTATATTCTTTGAGTGTAGTATAAGATTCATGGGTAGTTATTTGTAATGAAGATCAGATCAATTACAAATTCCGGCCAGCTTTAAAAGCTCTTTAGAAAACTAATAATTTATTTGTTAATTAGCCAAGTGGGGTTTGATAATTAAGTGCGTGAGATTGCCAGCACACCATTTGGCAAGACGCCAGCCATTTGGCAAGACGCCAGCTACCCCAAAACAGAATGCTAACAAGCCCTCGATCTGAAATTCTGGCTAAACATGCATAGTATAATGATATTTAAAAGAGACAATTACCTCTACACCCTTGAAGTATGGTATAATTACCAAAACACTCCTGAAATTTGAAAATTAATATTACATCCCTATTTTTAGTTCAGTTGATGCATATAATTATAGTTAGTTTCCCTGAGATGATGTATAGTTACAATTACACCATCTTTTTCAAAGGGTTTACTTGTAGTGTTTTCTTATGTCCAAGGGCCATAATTAAATTAACATATATTAAGAGGGTGTTTGGTTGACCTTTATGTTATAAAATATTTCTTTCCTCATCTAGATTGCACCATTTTGCTTTTTTGGAAGCCAATTGTCTTCCTTTATTCTCATCCTTAAAATTAGATCTTCATGGCTCTTCCTTGTTGCGCTTATATTTGAGGTAGTCTTAATATTTGAGATAGTTCTCTCCTAACTCCAGAGGTTATTCATGCGAGAACCTTGCCAGATTTAATATGGTAATTGTTAAGACAAAGTAACATTTTCTATTTCCACCTTTTTTTTCCCCCTCTTTTTCCGTTGAACTTTTTCAGTTCTCACCATGTCAAACAGGAATAGAGTCCCATTGCGAAGCACTATATATCAATGCCTTTGACACTGGACTCAACGTTGGAAGCATCCGAAACTTTAGCTTCGGTGCCTCATTATTTGAAGCCACAACTCACTTTTTAGCCAATTTCCCAATACAACAAATTAACATTTATAGTACTTTCAAATAATTGAAGAGTAAATATGTTTTTGGACTATACTTTTCTTTCCAAAAAGTGAAACTCAATAAAGAATATATAAAATAACTTTTTGTATGATATGTTATCTCTGTTCAGAATAACATTTGACAAAATTAAACAAATTAACCACAAAAGGATCAAGATATACCCATAGTTAAAATAATATAGTAGGAGTAATAGTTATACTATATAACCTGAACCTCGAATAAATGCATCAAACATAGAAACTATAATAAGCAGACACATACTACCGTGTAATAATTAAACAGTAAAACTTGAGGTCTTGGACCACAAATGACATAGCAACTACTACTTAGATAATTTAGATGCTTCCAAAACCCAGCAGGTTCAATAGTTAGAAATTGTCATACATCATAACAAACCAAATAAAATAATACAAACTCATAATTGTTCCAAATCATATATAGCAACTCTGCCCTAATCTTTGTACTCAAGAAAAGTTCTCTTTCATGATTCAATTTCACATCTAAAAAATACTAGAAACATCGTACATAGAAAAGAGAACAAACAAATAAGATACTCAAATTCTATCCAATCAGACCATTTTGATCATTTAAATGATGAAATTCACAAACTAAAAATAAAATTTGAATATATGAGTTAATATTGGATTTTAGAACAATCTAAATAAAGCATTGTAAAAAAATACATTCATATTAGTGTAGATCACTTTTTTGGATAGAATAAAAAAATTGGACGAAACTAATCTAGGCACAAGTGAGTTGAACCAACTTTTCGAACACAAAGTCTAACTTGGTTGACCACGGCAAAAATTCTCGAGTTACATACTAAAGCATGCACATGTTTTTTCTTTGATGAATAAGCATGCACATGTTTTGAATAGGACAAAATAGGAAAGTATCATATCAAGTACTACTCTGGATAATATCTTGATTGCATAAACTTTCCCTGATCTATAAAATTAAGAGGCTTCTTTTAATGATATGGTTAGGGGATCGAGTACGCGTCGGTAAAATGAGAGTGCATTGAAACCTTCTAATTCTGTTATGCTAATGCAAATATTAGTCTAGTCAAACTATCATGTATTGTATGATTGTATGATAGTAGACAAGTCCCTAAGATGATGTCATGTGGAGTCATTTACGGTCTTGACGGTTTGATCGTACAGTCCTACATAAGCCTCTAATATGCTGCCACGTGAAATTTTGGATAGTCTTGATGATCGAATTGGATCTAGCTTTAGGGTGGCTATTAGGGTTATGGGCTCTAACCTTTGGGCATTCCCCTGGTATTTCTTGTGAGCTTATTCCATGAGTACAATTAGGCTAAGATCAGTTTTACTAATTGCCTAAAGGTTTTAATTTTTTTTTAAAAAAAAAAGTCAAATTGAAATTTTCATAAATGAATAATGTTTTATGTCAAAATTTTATATAAGTTGGATTGGGTTAGTAACAATATATACTTTTTAAGTTTTAGTTTGGTAGTTTAATTAATAGCATTTGAAAATATATATACAATGGTTACAATTAAATCATAAGGATTTTGAGTCAAGATTTTTTTTTTTTTTTTTTATGAAATTATTGACCCAAGAATATAGAATTGTAAATCCAATAAGTAGAATAAAAAGGATATCTTTACCATGAAAACATTAAGAATTATAGCGTTAAATAAATTAGGGTAATTGAGTCATTTACAGTTAAAGAGCCAAAAAATGGACAGTAGAAATGAGTCCCTTGGATTTATCATCAAAATAAACTATTCTTTTTATAAATTTATCAATCCAACAACCATCATAAATGAACTTCAATAAGATGATTATCCTCATACTTGCCAGGCTAATTCGATTTAGGAATCTGACTCAATTACTTAGCATTCTTTGTATACAGTTGGCATCATCGCTTTGCATTACAAAATGTTGAAACCCACATAACCGAATGTACTACTACTGATTTCGTACTTACATTCTTTGATGTGAATCATGCGGCAGCTCATTTTACCTAGTCCCAATTTGGGTCCCCCACTATGTACGATTCGGACAATAAATAATTATATTAGCCCTCCATATTAAATTCCCCAGTTTGGACGTTACGAAAAGGACTATTTTCCTGATTAATTGTTTACTCAAATAAGTCCAAATGTGACTACTAGCTGACCTAGACGCATGCCCCAACTTGTATACCGAAAGTCCAAAGGTGACTACTAGCTGACCTGGACGCATCCCCCAACTTGTCGTTTACCATTCTCGAAATTAAATGTACTTTTTCCCTTTTTTTTATTTTAAGAAAAACGATTACATTTAATTAATATATTATCAATACATCAATATAAATATTTAAATATATTCAAAGATCAAATATATTAATAAGGATAAACAAGCTACCACACTGCAGAATCACAGCTACTATGCAGTAAAATAAAGTTCACACACTGTCCATGAGAATCAAACTCATAACCTTTGGATTATGAGACCTCCACCTTACTAGCTACTAGAATAAGGGCTCATCAGCTTATACATGAACTATTGTAAAGCATTAAACTTTCCTTAATATATTTTTTTCATATAATATTTTCCAAAGTAGATTTTATCATTAGCTCATATCATATACAAAGTAGCAGCCATTGATAACCCTGAGTCTTAGCACACTAAAATGATTGGTGCATAAGAATAGAATTAGATAGGAATGGAATGATTTTAATGATGGATAAAGATGGGAAAGGAATAACGTAACTATTATTTTTCCTACGATTGATACGCCCAATAAATGGGAAAGGAAATGTAGCATCATTCTTCCTTACTTGATTCTAATCACATGATTGGTAATGAACAATAATTGATAGGAGTGGAATTGAAATATTTTAAATGACTAAATTACTTTTTTATAGATTTTTTAAAATACAATTATAAGTTCATAAATAATAAGTATATGAATTAATAAATATCTTCTAAATAAATATATAGTTTTAAAATAAATAAATATTTTTGAAGTAAATAATAATTTTTAAATAAAAGAATCTAGAGCCATGTAGAACTTAGAGTTGTTTGATTTTATGAAAGGTAACATTGTAATTGAAAATTTGTAATCTATGCTTAATCTGTTGGAAATAGCTGATACTATGGGGAGGAAATGAATGGCTAATTCTTTGTTTTTGGAAATAAGCATTCTTACATAAATGAAGATTCTAATCCCTAAATCATTCCAATCAAGTGTTTTAGAATGAAGTTGAGAATGTCCATTCCATTCATATCTCATTCCTGCATACCAATCATGAATTACTACTTTATCATACTTATATATTACTACAAAATAATTGAATTTTGGTAACGAAAAAGTTAACAATCGTAATGGAAGTAGTAATAAATGACCCAAAGTTAATAGCTAGGATGAAAATAATAGCCAAAGACCCAAAATTAATAATTATGGTGAAAACATGATTTGTCATTGCCTACATCAAAGTGACAATATCCACCACAAGCATACAGTATGGTGGGTTTTTTCACAATCCTACTAAAACTACACATCATTATCATGGTGAAGTGTAGCAAGTAACTTTTTCACCACCCTTATTTTCTATTAACAACATCTCCCAATCGTGATAACTGCTCAAGCTTATCTGAAGTGCATGTATGTATAAACAGATTATACTAGTAGATGGAAAAACATTGGGATAGGTTTAGTCCTGCTGCCAGGCAATGTATGATCGTACAATCGTAGATAGGAGGGATGATATCTTGTGGAGTCTTCACAATTTTGATGGTTCGATTGTACAATCGTACCTGAGCCTCTATGATGCTGCCAATTTACCAATCAACAAACATAAGATGAACTAAACGAATCAACGTGAGTGTTGAATTTTATCATTGAAATAAACCATCTTTTCATAATATGGCAATGGTGCATCCAACAACCATCCTAAATGAACTTCATGAGATGACTGTCCTCATAATTTTTTTCAAGCTAAATCGTTTAGGCATCTAACTCAATTAATTACCATTAATCGGGTATGCCCACATAATCGTCCCTTTGTATTACATAATGTTGAAACCCACATAATCGAATATAGTAAAAATAATAATTTAATAATTATATTCTTTGTATGTGGTATGAGATTCATGTGATTCATGCGTAGTAATTTGTAATGAAGATCTGATCTCCAGCTGGCATCAAAAGCTTTCAGAAAACTAATAATTAATTTGTTAATCATTAGGCAAGTGGGGTTTGATTGCCAGCACACTATTCGGCAAGCCGCCAACCATCCCATAACAGAATGCTAACAAGCTTCATCACAAATTTTGGCTAAGAGTGATTATTAGTGATAATAATAATTAAAATTATTAAACTAAAAAGGTTATAGAAATTGCTTCTATTTTGAAAAGAATTGATTCCCATATTAAAAAAAAAACTGAAAAGTTAGTCGTAAAAGTGAATTATAAAAGTTGCAAGTGTTCACAACTAAAAGTCCAAAAATAAAAAATGATCAAAAACTCGTGGTGAGATTTTGGAGTGGGGGAGGTTACTTTTGACATTATAAAATTTTTAATCACTATATTATCCTCCGACATATTATTCACAGAACTTTTACGAAAATAATACAATGTTTTCATCAAATTCTTTTAATAAAAAAAATTAAAACATATATAACCTAAAAGCACTTTATGAGATCGTTTTAAATTTGAATTAATCTTGACTTAAATCTAATATAACAAGAACAAATATTATTTGATCACGCACTCCCCATGTTTCTTCTTAAAAATTAAAAATTGTTAGCAAAGATAACACGAAATATCCGGTGTTATCGTGAAACAGTGAGCAGTTCGGATTGGATGACTGCCAATAGCAATTAATGCCGCTTTTCCTTTATGTCCATATCCTCACTCCATGCATTGGTTTTCAGATTCCAAGTTCCAAAAATGGTGCAATCCCGCTGGATTAAACATCCTTCTTGATCAAGAATCTTTCTTGGGTCTACTCATTTTTTATCCAAAATTTTAATTTATAACGTCAGTTCATGTTTGTTACTTTAATTAGGAAAAATAAAAATGTTCACGATTTTGTTTTTGACGATTTTTTTTTTTAAATATTACTTCACTGTTCATACAACGCAAAGAATTACGTGCACGATACTTGATAATTTTTTTCTAGTACATGCTATGTATGTGTAATTTACAGGGTTTTTTAAAGATAAATTACAAAATTTACTACCAAAAAAATAGAACAAAAGTAATAAAAAATTATATGATAATATAAATATAGTCACTAATAATATGTATTAAATGACAATAACTTTTATCTTGTCATTAATTATATATTTTATATGACAATAACTTTTATATTGTTACTATATAGTTCATTAATGACAAAAAGTAGTATTATAAATTGTCAATATAGACAATTAACGACAAATTTATAGTGATAATCTAGTGATAATAAAAATTGTCACTAGTTAGTCACTATACATGTGTCACTAATTATTAATGGGGACAATATAAATACATTATTGTCACTATTAAGTTTGTTAAAATAATTTTTTGTGGCAAAATATAATTTTTTGTCACTTTTTCTCTAAAATTAGTGACAATTTTTATATCATTGCTCAATTTTTTATCACTCATGCTATATTTTTTTTTTGTAGTGATTATGCACCGCTCTCAGAGCAATATGCTTTTTCCCGATATTAAATTATAGAGTTATATGTAAGCTTGTGTGGCATGTGAGAGAATCCTAACTGAATAATTCACCAAGAGAACGGTCAAATGTGGTGCCATATAGTTTTCTTGCAGTTATGGATGATTGAAACTTCTATACTTCTTTATATGGTTAAATGTAAAACGGCGCATAGTTTGGAGGACAAACTATTTTCTCCCTTTTCATTGTTTACTTTATGTTTTCATATATCACAATTGTTTCACATATATAAATATTTTGTAAATAAATATTTGAATATACATATATATATATATATATAAATGATCACTTCAAATCTTTTATTTTAATTAGTGTTTACAGCACACTCAATACGTATGCATAAAATAATTAACAAAAATTTCATATATACTAAAATATATGCAAACTTGATTTGTGTGCATAAATAATTAGAATATGATCAATGTATTTAAGACAAATATACATATAATTTCACAAAAACAAATAAATTGATAAGTTAATCTCTTTTTATTTTGTTGTGTTTAAAATCAAAGATATTTTAGGCATGATACATAAAAATATACACTACAAAAAAATAGAATGAGTCACAAAAAATTGGGTGATATTGTCACTAATAATATGTTTTAAGTGATAATAACTTTCATTTTGTCAGTAATTATATGTTTTAGACAACAACTTTTGTATTATCACTATATAGCTCATTAATGATAAAAAGTAGTATTATAAATTGTCACTATAGACAATTAGTGACCCATTTATAGTGACAATTTTTATTGTCACTATAATTTGGTAATAAGATTGTCATTGTCACCACGTAGTCAATATACATATGTCACTAATTGTCAATAGTGACAATATAAACACATTATTGTCACAATCTAGTTTGTTAAAATCATTTTTTGTGGCAAAATATAATTCTTTATCACTTTTTCTATAAAATTAGTGACAATTTTTTTATTGTCACTCAATTTTTTGTCACTCATACTATATTTTTTTATGGTGATGCCATCAAAATAACTGTCTTCGCCCCCTCAAACTTTATATATCGTGTAAATTTTATTTTAGAGTTAAATATACCTTACTCCCCTTAACTATATATACTAGTAATTACGGCACACTACATGTTTATGCCTATGCTTTATTTTTAAAAAATTAAAAATATAGTTTTTATGTTTAATAATGATAAATATTTTTGTTTGAACTGGTTACATAGAATAACATGATTGAAATATAAATTTTGAGAAAATAAATTTGGAAAAAAGAATAAAATAGAGGAATATTTGTGCAATAAAATAGGAGATAAAATATGAATTAAAATAGAGAATTCAAAGTGTGTTTCCATATTCGAATACTGAATGCAATCATTTTTCAGTCATGCATTGACAGACAACTAATTTTTGCATAAATTGAATTTCAAGATTTAAACAGATAATAATGATTTTACTTTCAAAAAAATTTGTAAAAATAAATAATAAATGACTCGCACTTTATTCAAAGTACAAGTATATACAATTCATCAAAAAAAGTACTAGTATATACATATTAAATTTAAAATATACAATTAATTATTTAAAAAACTATACATGTTAACTGTATTTATGACCTAAAATAAAATATAAAATATTAATTTAAAATGAAAAAAAAAAAAAATTTAAAGTGACTGCACTGACAATGTGAATATGTGATCAATCTCACTTCGCTTTCTAGATTCGGAAAAAAAAAAAATTCACACTTTGCTTTCTCTTAGAACAATTCACTCTATTAATACTCTAATTTTGAACCCACAAGTACACACACAACTTCATTTACCAATCAAAGATGACAGATCCAAACCCATTGCTCTCACAGACTTCCCCGCCCCACCCCGATACTCCGCCGCCTTTGACGGCGGAGAAACCCCACCACCTCTCTCTGAACGAAACAATAGAGCACTGCATCGGAGACTTCGGGTGGAAACAAATACTTCAAGCCACCCTCGTCTCTTTTGCATGGTTCTTCGACGCACAACAAACCTTCATCAGTGTCTTCACCGATGCTGAACCCAAATGGAGTTGTAATAACAACTCATCATGCCACAGTTCCAACACTAATCTGTGTCAACTTCCCGACGGTTCCTGGTCCTGGGACCTTCCAGCAACCACATCCATCATTTCAGAGTGGTCGCTCCAATGCGCCGGCTCCATCATAACAGGCCTCCCTGCGTCGTCTTTCTTCTTCGGCTGCCTTGTCGGCGGGTTTGCGCTCGCCACATTAGCTGACTCGGGATTGGGCCGTAAAAACATGCTGGTTTTATCAAGCCTGTTCATGTCCCTAACTGGCGTGCTGACAGCAGCTTCAACCAACTTATGGATGTACACCGGGATGAGGTTTATAAGTGGCTTTGGCCGAGCCACGGTTGGGACGTGTGCTCTTGTTCTGTCTACCGAGCTAGTAGGGAAGAAATGGAGAGAAAACATTGGGATCATTGGATTCCTCAATTTCACTCTCGGATTTCTGTCTCTGCCAGTTCTTGCCTTTTCGCTCCAAGGTTCTTCTTGGAGACTAATATATCTCTGGACCTGTGTTCCTTCGGCTTTTTACTCATTATCAGTGTTTTTTATAGTGCGAGAATCCCCCAGATGGCTTTTCATCAAGGGGCGAAAAGAAGAATTTGCCGAAACACTGAGAAGCATCGCGGCCCCATCTAAGAGGGGCAATTTAACGCAGAGCTTCTTCGGCAGGACGTGTAATGAGTGGGAAGAGCAATCACAAGCAACCGACATTTTCTCAGCTGCGAAGATCTTGCTGAATAGAGGCTGGTCTTGTCGGCGGCTGGTAGCGGTGATGGTGGTGGCATTCGGTGTCGGCATGATTTACTACGGCATGCCGCTGGGCCTCGGAAATTTGTCATTTGATCTGTATCTGAGCGTCGCATTAAATGCGTTGTCGGAATTTCCAGCCTCATTAATCGCATTTTTATTCATCGGAAAAATGGACAGGAAGGGATCGGTGCTGGTATTGGCCTTACTGAGTGGAGTTTGCAGCGTGAGCTGCGTGTTGGTGAGGTGGAAGGGGATGCAAATCGTGCTCGAAATTGTGTCGTTTTTCAGCGCATGCACGGCGTTCGACATCGTTTTGATTTATGCTCTGGAGCTGTTTCCGACGTCTGTGAGGAACTCAGCGGTGTCGATGGTGCGGCAGGCGATGGTGTTGGGCGGCGTTCTCAGCCCGGTGTTGGTGGCCGCCGGCAGAAAGAATGGGCTGCTGTCCTATGGCGTGTTTGGGGTGACGATTTCCACTTGCGGGCTGTGTGTTCTGTGCTTGCCGGAAACTAGGGGGAGGATTTTGTGTGATACTATGGTGGAAGAAGAGCGAAGGCATAATGAATTTAATGGTGTCTGTTAATTAAGGATGGGATCTCCCTATTCCAAATTGGCAATTGCATTGTATCTTTCATTTTATACCTTTAGATACATGTCACGTTCCATGCCTTTAGACACATGTCACGTGTATTGAATATTTTCTTATAAAAATATTTAATAATAAATGCAATACACGTGGCATGTATTTGAAGGTATAAAATTGAAGATGAAATACCATTTGGAATAGGGAATCCCATCCCATTAATTAATTTGTTTAAAACTAATTAAAAGCCCTTTTGTTTTTTTAAGGTGTGATTGTAATGAGAAGCCTTGTATTGTTTGGATGTGAACAATTTATTTGCAACACAGTTCAAATGTTTTATTTCGATTTCAATTAGTAAGATTTCACATGTACCAAACAAATAAAGTTGGCTACTGACAACTAGAGTCTAGAAGTAGCCATGCCCGATAGAATTTTCTATTTTAAAGCATTGTTTCATTTTCTTTTTTTTTTTCTTGAATACATGCCAAGTTTATTAAATTTTCTTTTAAAAAAATATAGAATTGTGAATGTCATAGTTGACAGGCATCCATATAATAGAATAGAATAAAAGTTGGAACATGAATTGGAATGAAGAATCAAGAGTCAATCACACTCCAATGAAATTCCATATGATGAATTCAAAAGATAATGGAAATGAAAAGGCAGAAACAAATATGTATATTCAAGTGTTTGTCACTGTTTTCTATATTATATATGTGCCACACATAATATACATACACCATTTAGAAGGGCATCACCTCTTACCTATATATAGGCCTGTCAATGAGTATGGTATTACCGTACCAATGCCCAAGAAAAGAGTGAAATACCTATTCCAGACCTATTCATTTTTGCTCACACCCATACTCTACTCATACTCATTAAAATAACTTCAGTGGATATAAATAGAGTCCATACCCATAAATTGCCCATCGGTGTAGGTAGAGTTTTTTGCCCATAAATTACATATACTCAAAGATTACCATATTCTATAATACTCAAATTTAACATTCTTCTAACTAAACTTAGTCCAGTGAAAGTGAACTCTGGAAGTGTTCTTCCCATTTCTGTTAGGTCCATTCCCCTGAGATTGATGATAAACTTAGTTGGCTTTCTATTTCATAGTTATGTATGATCTTTTAATATTATAATTTGAAAACTTAGTAATAATATTATTTATAAGAAAGAAAACTTAGCAATATTGAAATTATGAAAAAATAATATGATCAATCAATCAAAATTACAAAAGTTTGACTTTTTTCAGAGAACAAAAGTGACTCCATACATAATAAATGAAATAATTATTTTGGAGCATAAAGATAATGATGCATTTGTCAATTTATCTAATACATGCTTTTAAACAGACTAGATCCCCTATTCCAAATTGTGTTTCATCTCCTATTACATACATCTGAATACATGTTACATGTATTAAATATTTTCTTATGAAAATTTTGATAATAAATGCAATACATATGTCATGTATTCAAAGACATGGAATAGAAGATGAAATATAATTTGGAATAGAGGATCCCATCCGGCTTTCAAAATAGTATAATTTTAAGTTTCTTGATTTAGTTTCAAATTAAATCTCTTACTTAGAATAATATAAACTTATTGTTTGAGTTGCCACATGGTAAATTTCTGTTAGGTCCATTCGCTGAGATTGATGATAATATTATAATTTGAAAACTTAGTAATAATATTATTTATAAGAAAGAAAACTTAGTAATATTGAAATAATGAAAAAAAAATAATATGATCAATCAATCAAAATTACAAAAGTTTGACTTTTTTCAGAGAACAATAGCGACTCCATATATAATAAAAGAAATAATTATTTTGGAGCATAAAGATAATGATGCATTTGTCAATTTGGCTAATACATCCTTATGCACGATTTGTCAATGCTTTAATAGTTTTTTCAAGAGAAAAAATAAAATAAAAAACTCATATCTTATTTCAAAATGTTTTCAAAAATATGAATGAAAAATTAAAATAGAACAAGAGAAAGATGGTCATGTATAAAATTATATGTGTTACTTAAAGATTAAGTTTAAGAGCAGTTGTATTTTAGAGCCTTTCCAAGCTAATTTTTTAATTTAATATATAACTGAAAGTTTTCTTATATTTAAATAATATAAACGATCTTATATTATTTAAAGTGTTTTTTCATCCAAAACTTAAGTTATATTTAGTAAATAATTATTCATCCTGTCGTCTGCTAACAATGCAAAAAAATTAATATTAACATGAATGATGTTTTCGATTCAATGGGTACCAAGTAAAATAGATTCAATTTATCTAAGTAGTATAAGGGAGACTCGACGGGTAAGATTCAATAGATATTGAGTAGAATAAGGTGAGATAGACATTAGATTCATATTATTAGGTATTTATTGGGTACGGGTATGCCCTGTCCGTTGACAGGCCTACCTATATATTACCAATAAGTGGGTATGAAGTGTAACAAGGTTAGCATCATCATCAGACGACGTGGAAAGGTCAGATCCTGTATGCAAAAACCACTAGAACTGGTGGGCCAGTTTCTCTTCGTCAGCAAGATCATAGATTCGGCGTATCTGTCATTTAACAAAATACCATAAAATTGTGTACAAATTTTCAGGAAGAGATCTGTTTTGTTTAATATAGACTGACTAAAATATATTATATAAATAAATTAATTGCGTGAAATGGAAGTGATTAGTTTTGAGTGTTTATTCATTTAGTACACCAAAAATTGTTTAAACTTTTAAAATGTGCTTAAATTTCATTTATATCTAATTATTTACTGAGTATGGTATGCTGTCTGTTGGTATCTATCAATAATGTGTGACATCTTAAGTCACATTTTTTAAATATTTTTTTATTGCAAACACATTATAGAATATAATATTGCTTGATTTTATTTAACATTGAGGTTAATCACATGAATAGAACAACATGAATGACATTACATAAATAGTAAATCCAGTGGGTATTGATAAGTAGCATAGGCCACATACAAGGTAGATCCAATAGATTTGAATAAAATAAGGAAGACCTAGTACAGAGACATAGTCGGTCTTGGGGCCCACTGGGTATGGTAAAACATAGTATTTTGTTATATGAATATTTTATCGTGGTAATATGCTACTCATATAGGCCTACACATATGCATGTGTTGTCGGTCATCCACCATGGCAACAAAATGCACTAAACTTTGTCACTTTGATGAAACAAAAATTATTGTCGCTTAAAAAAAATATCATTAATAGTGATAAAAATACAAGCTATCGCCGCTTAGTACTAGCAATAACAATTTTCATATGACAACCTAATTTCTTGTCGTGCATTAGTAATATATTTGTTAATTTTTAGTGTATTTGTGTTAATCCATGTGAATTTTCTTATATGCATGTGTGATATATATCACAATTATTTCTTGATCGATAAAAAATTGTCGGGTAAGAGATTATATGATATGATATACTATATGTCCACATGAAATTAGTCTGAAAATTTAAATAATTAAAAGACAAAAGAAGACATCCAGAGAAAGTAGAATTGTATCTTTTCATGATCAAGAAATTGAAGGAAGCCATTTTTCACAAATCAAGGACTTGCCACCAAAAAACCACAGAAAAACAAATCACCTTACTTTCTAGCAAAAATTTACATATAAATAAATTACCTCAGAGTTAGCAAAAAATAATCTTACCTCTTCAACCTCATTACAAGTATAAAATTAAAAAAAAAAAAAAAAA
>JACFYI010003642.1:65854-92992 GCA_014898755.1 Handroanthus guayacan | reverse complement strand
TTAAACAGTGAATCTAAAATCTCTTAATCGTATCAGTGGTGGGCACCAGTATCATCAACTAAAATTTTTCAAACATATAGAGAAAAAATAAAAATAATCAATAGTGTTAAGAAAAGAAAAAGATGATACGAAAAAAATTAAAGTGGAAAAAGGAGGTGGTGAGATTGGTCGACTCACGTGCAGAGCTGCTGAGGTCGTGGCGGGGGTTTGGGAGACGTGAGGTGACTCCGTCTATCAACACCCATAACAAGCAGCTCGTGCTATAAATTCGGAGAGCTCAAACCCACGCACTCCCCAACACTATCCTGAGCGCCAAACCAAAATCCCATTCATTCCTTTTGCCGCTCTCCCCTAAACATTAATCAGACCCAACTGAACCAAACCCTCTTCTCCTCCATTTCCCCAATTGCATAATTTCAAAAATCAAATCAAATTTTCCTCCCAATTCTCGCCACTCTCACTTGTCACTCAATTCCTGAATCGGAATTTCGCCTTAACTACGTTTTCAGATGGGGCAGCCGTCGTTGCCGCCTCCACCGATTGTGCCTCCACCACCGCCACCACCGACGATTCCACCACCAGCCCAAGTTGGTGCCGGTGCTGCGGGGGGATGTCAGGTGCGTTGCGCGGGTTGCAAGATGGTGCTGACCGTGCTGCCTGGGTTGACGGAGTTTGTGTGCCCTACGTGCCAGTTGCCGCAGATGCTACCGCCCGAACTGATGCGGTCTACGCAGGCCCAGGCCCAACAACAGCGGAATGCTGCGGCACATGGCATTGATCCTACCAAGATCCAGCTTCCATGCGCCAATTGCAAGGCTATTCTCAATGTTCCCCATGGATTATCGCGCTTTAACTGCCCCCAGTGCCTTATTAGTCTTGCTGTTGATCTTTCCAAAGTTGGGCAAGTTTTGCCTTCGGCCCGCCCTCCCTTGCCTCCTGAAGAAGTCAATGAGGTCTTTCTTCTGTTACCTTTTTCTTTTGATTTCGCACTTCTTTTTTGCTTGTTGATTACTTTTGGAGATGTTAGTAGTTTGAAAAACGGCAATGTTGGTGGCTAGTGTCAATTTTCTCTTCTGGCACTAGCAAGGCGTTTTGTGTTAGGAAAATAAAATACGAGCACTGGAGCTACGAAATGCAAGGCTTAAGTATGTGTGCAGTTTTGCCTATTTGAGTGACATTTGATCTTTTGAATGTTTGATATGCATGAATGTACGGATATTATCCAATGTGATCCTGGTGGATAAGTTGCTTTTGGACAGAACATAAAAATGACTTTATCCATCCCTGGATGATGCTCCAACCACTTGTAATGTCAAGTGTTTAATTTAACCTTTTCAAAAGGAAGGATGGGCTTTGGTTTATTTTGTAATCTTTCTGAATGAATTTTTTAGTGAACTTATTTTTGTGAGGCAGTTAGGGCCTACTGTGATGATTTATATAATTGTTCTTACCTTAAGGATATGCGTGATCTATTTATGGGTGATATTAGTTCTTTTCTATATTTTCAGTTGCAAGAATCTGTGACATTTTTGGATGTATCATATTATTTTTAGGAGAAGTAAATGACAGGGGAACAAATAATAAATGTGCCAGCATCTATTTTCCAATATGAACCCTGTTTTTTGAGCATAGTGTTCACGTGCTTGTACGTTCAGAGGTGAATTGTGCTCCTTTGTTATGATTGTTTTATCTGGGAGATTGGTGTTATCTACTGAGAGCAGAACCTGCACTATATGATATCGTTCCTTCTTTCCTTTGAATTCTTTGAGAAAGTTTCTGCTATTTTCTCCGGTCATGAAACTCAACATAGAGTTTCTCAAACAAGTGAAACAGAGGAAGAGTCTGGAGTTATGAATCTCTGTAGTCTAGTATTATTTATTGCCTTTCTAGGGAAACCTAAATTTTCCCTCCTTACTGTTTGAGTAAGAAGCTTCACGTTGTCATCCGGACATTTGAGATACATAATGCTTTGGTTAACCCTTCTCATGTTAATGGAAATATAGGAAATAAAAAGATTGCAAGTGGTGAAAGAATGGAAGTTAGATGATATAGTGAACTTAGAAGACAGCATTGAAAGCATTATTTGATGAATCAAATGTCTATAAAATGGGATTATCAAGTGGAACCACAGTCAGTTGATAGTTTTGTCGTTTTCGAAGACATGTGGACAAAAATATGCACAAGTACATGTGTGAATATTTGTCTTATTTATTCAAGTATACTATGGAGCCAAACATTCTGTCAATCTTATTTCGGCAACGTTTTGAAAAGAATCAGCCGCTGGAAATTGTTGGTTTCCTGAGGTTCTCGTAGATACCTGTCAATTATGGCACTCTTTCTAATGAGTTTTAAATGATACACAAATATCTAAATTATACTATTTAAATTTACTATGAAATTTCTCAAAATGTAAATGTTCTGTTCTCAATCTGCTTCGCGTGACCCACATTTTTCTACCTTTTTGCCCCTCTCCTGCACATGCCAAAGGAGAGAAGACCGTCGAGCACATGCATATAATTAACTTTTTATGTACTTAAGTAGCATATTGGAGAAGAAAGTTCTTCATCCTTTCAAATGTATTTTTTTCTCTTACGGATCCTGTATCCTTCAGTGTATGAAAGGCGACCATTTTGGTTGCCTTATGTGAGAGGTGTGGCAAGGCGAGCCCTTACTGCCTCATTTTGTTAAGGCCAGGCGAGATCGTTGAGGTTGATGCCTGGCTTGCCTAGGTGGGTGGCAGGGGGCATTGCCTTGGGTGACTGGAATTGCAAAAAAAGACAAATAGAATGAGAGAGCAGAAACCCTATAAAGTAAAAACCAAAACTCTAAAAGTAAAAATCAGCAAAACAAAGAGAATAGAAGGTGCTAACACCCTCTCCCCTCCAGCTGCCCGCATCTGCCTTGCTGCCGTCGGCTCCTGCACCCTACAACGACCGTAAGCTAGGGGTTTCCTTTTCTTCTTTCTTTCTTTCTTTCATTCTTTCTCATTTTTATTTTCTTTTTCATTTTCAATTTTGTCCTCTTTTTTCTTTTTCCAGCTCTCTTCTAAGACTTTCTTCTTTTCCTCCTCTTTTGGTAGTCTCTTTTGTAAGACTAACAGAAAAAAAGCTGGACTTCTTTCTCTAGTCTGCGTCTCTTAAAAGTGGTGTAAATGGTGGCTTCTAACCCACTTTAACATTCCACTGGATTTAATTCTTTCTCTATTTTTCTTTTTGTTCTTTTGTATTTATTTTTCTGTTACTTCTTTGTATTTCTGTTTCTTTCTTTCTTCATTTCTGTTTTCTTTTAAGTAATTCCCTATTGTTCTCTCAGTCTTTCTGTTCTTTTTCTATTTTTATTTTTATAATTTTCTATCTTTTTAATTTCTATTATCATTAATATATAATGTATTGTTTTGTCATTTATAACGTGCTTTTGGAATATGTTGCTCTACATGGGCTTTTTATTTTTTTTCCTTTATTCTTTTACCTCGTTCACATTTTTATCATCCACCTCTTGCCTTGAAAAAGTACCTCTGGCCTCACTTCTACTTGAACTGTTCAAACAAGCATTGTCACTATCCAAAGAAAGATCTCCTGGCTCAGCACTAGTCAGCTTCTGAGGTCTCACAAACTGGTCATACCCGGCAGACAACAAGGAGATAATGCCTCTCAGTTTCTCTTTTTCCATGAAGAGCAATTCTTACTGCGTAAACCTTATTCTAGGGTTTTAAGTAAGAGGTTACTGTTAATAGATACCTGCCTCACTGTCTGAAGTAGCTAAAGAATAATGTGCAGCATTAGGTAATGCTATGAATAAGTTGGTGCCTTCATATGCTGATGTCTTATCTTACTTTTAGAATGCACTTAGTGAGTTCTAGGGAGGATATTGTAAATATAGTCCTGTGTATCAGAATTTCTTGGTTTTGACATGTCCATATATTGAGTTCATCATGGAATCATGTCTGAAAATTTTGAATGTTTATATTAATTTTGCTGGATACTTCTTTAAAGACGTCTGCTTCATGTCTTCTTTTGCCATAAGAGTATATTAATTAAGACTAATAGTCAATTATGATGTTTTTCCTTGCTCATATCAGGTGGCAATTGAAGTGGAGCGGGAAGAGGATGAAGGGGGGTTGGCTGGAGAAACATTTATGGACTACGTACGTTTCTTGTATCATTTTTTTGGGACAAATTTTGTACTTTCTTTGGTCATTAAAGTTGCCTATGTTTTGCACAGCGACCTTCGAAACTGTCAATGGGTCCACCTCATCCAGACCCCATTGTGGAGACATCGTCCTTGTCGGCAGTACAGCCTCCTCAACCTACTTATAATCTCAAGATTAAGGATGACCTAGAACATTCAAAGGCATTGTCATGCTTGCAGATTGAAACACTTGTTTATGCTTGTCAGGTTGCTCCCAAGCTTTGACATGCTATATTTTCTTTGGATTTCCAACATCATCCATGTAAAATTGCTTTCAAATGACAGAGACATCTTCAGCACCTCCCTAGTGGTGCTAGAGCTGGCTTTTTTATTGGAGATGGTGCTGGTGTGGGTAAAGGAAGGACGATTGCCGGGTTAATATGGGAGAACTGGCACCATGGGAGAAGAAAGGCATTGTAAGTATTAGTGAGACCGCTTGCCTCATGCATTTACATTGGCCAGAAATCTCTCCTATTTATTAGTTTTGGTGATTGGATTAGTGTTGAGGCCTCAATGGGCTGAGTCCAATCTTAAACTTTTCACTGTATTATTCGATGTTCTTACGCAGGTGGATTTCTGTTGGTTCAGACTTGAAATTTGACGCTAGAAGAGACTTGGATGATGTTGGTGCAACATGTATAGAAGGTAGGTTTAGGGTACGAGTATTCGATGATGAGTTTGTCCATACTGTGTTGGAATTGGAGTTTTATTTTATTTTACTTCTTCTGTGAACTTTCTTTTGTTTTATATGGAGAGAGAAGTGTGTTAACATGCTGGATTGCAAATTGGTTTTCAATTTTATGTATGTCTGAAAACCAAATCTGGTATTTATGTGGGGCTCAAGTCTATATATTTTGGTGGTTGATTTGTCAATATAGCAAGTAGCCTGCAAGGTGTTTGATATTGCTAGGCTCATTGGATCAGCAAGTTGTTTCACATTTGAGAGTGACATATACAATGATAAGCAGTGTTTAAATGATGGGTAATGGATGCTGGGATTGGGATATAAATGAATGTATGATACACAAACTAACTTAAATTACAATGAGAAGGAAGTACACTCCTCTTCCTGGCCTTTCTTACAGGCTATGCATTCTCATTTTGGATAGCAAAAGACGTGGTTTAATAGTGTGATTACCTAACCTCTATCTACCTACTGTGCTGTGTATGATATTTGTTTCCTTTTCTTGCGTTAATGGTGTTTCATATTGGTATAATCTGATACATTAGTTCAATCCTTATACTTGTTAACCTCATATTCTTGGAATGTTATGCACTCCTGATGGTTCGGTTGGATTTTTCAAAATTCACTATAATTCACTTTTGTAGTGCATGCTCTGAACAAGCTTCCCTATTCTAAGCTCGATTCAAAGTCTGTTGGCGTTAGGGAGGGAGTTGTTTTCCTGACTTATAGCAGTCTCATTGCCTCTTCTGAGAGAGGCCGTTCCCGCTTGCATCAGCTTGTACAATGGTTTGGACAGTGTGATGGACTCATTGTGTTTGATGAGGCAAGTTATTTTGTGAAATGGACATATAGCTTAGACTTCTATTGGCTAGCCTTAACATGATGCAGATGATTTCTTGTATTATTTAATTGCTTATATCATGCAGAAATGGAACACTTATATTATATTATTTAATTTTTAGTGTCACAAAGCAAAAAATTTGGTCCCTGAAGCTGGAGGGCAACCAACAAAGACAGGAGAAGCTGTTCTTGATATTCAGGTGGCACGAGTTTACTTTTGAGTTATAATATTTTAACCTACAATTCTTTAGATGTGACCGTGCTATACTTGGTCATGTTAGTTTTCTTCTATTCAAAGAAACAGGGGAACTCCTCCACTTGGATCCTCTCCGTCCTCCTTCTCCCATAAACCTTGTTCTCTTTACTGTCTCTGCAATTTCAATTTGCATGGCTGCCATGATGTTGGCCTTTGGGAATGTGAATAGTGGCAACAGTGATTGGTACATATGCCTTTTATGCTTTGTTCTGCTTCTATTGGTTCCTGTGTGGTGGTCAAAGTTTTTCTTTTTTCTTTTTTTTTTCCCCTTTTCTTTGATTTGATTTGTCTGGTAGAGCATGAATATTTGTTAATGAACCATGTGGGTGAATATTTTTGTGCTGTGTCTAGATCAGTACATAAAACATTTGGTTTTTAAATTGTTTATGCTTTTATAATATCTCAATAACAGTGGAAAACTACTATATACTGTACCATAGTCAGTGTCATGGATTCTACACACCAAAAGAAGCTGGTTGAGGAGTTGTGGTCCAACATGGCGAGTCACAATTAATTGATTACAGTGCTGGTCCTAAATTATCTTAATCTAAGTACAGTTTTGCTTCTGTGGGACATAGTGGGGACATACTAGGAAAAAGAATCTCAACTTTGTAGGAGATGCACTGTATGATTGCATCTCTTATGATGTTAAGAATCAAGCAATTGAAAGATCTGCCTGAAGGCATGGTTATGGTGGAGAGTTAGGACAGGCTTGTCTGTGCCCCTTATAAATGTCTGGTAAATGTGCTACTTTAGCAGTTTTACTATGTGACGCCAAGAACATGTGCTTTCTATGTCTCTCAGTTTAATCTGTTTGAAATTTTCTCTGTAGTTTGTTTTTGCTCAACTCTTTGTGTCTTTATCCTATTAGTCTTACCGTATGGCTTCATGAATTTAGTTCATAGCGAATTTAGTTCACTTTACATCTTTTTTTCCTTAATAGGATAAGAAATGTGCAGAACTTCAGCCTTTACTGTACTTGATTGTTGATAAGATGCCTCCTGAATAGAGTAGTACAGTGCCTTCTTCACCCCATACTTGATATGACATCTTGAATATTCTTGTTTCTTCACTGCTATATGTTTGGTTCTTGCTACTGTTTGTTTGTTCTAATGTGCTGTATCCATTCTACTTTGCATAATTGACATGTGTGCACAGTGGCAGTGATGCCTTTACATACCTGTTTTCTTTGGTAAACTCACATGGAACAATTTATTCCGCCTTGTTATTTGTAGTTGCACTCACTTAGCTATAATACCTGTATATTATATGCTTGAAATGGCATAAAGGATATTTCTGTTGCGTTTGAATCCTCTAATGTAGGCCAGACTTCCTCAAGCTCGCGTGATTTACTGCTCAGCAACGGGAGCTTCTGAACCTCGCAATATGGGTTATATGGTTCGCCTTGGTCTTTGGGGAGCCGGAACATCTTTTGCTGACTTCCGCGAATTTCTAGGTACAATTTTGTTGCTGAAATCTACTAATTTGCTTTTGATATTGTTAGCATATATTTAGAATTGATTCTAGTATATCTGTTAAGTTACGAAACTTTATATCTTTCTATGTTTTGTATGTTTCCCATCCCTATATATGCGAGATGGGTTCTTTTCAGCAATATACTACGATTCTATATCCTCTACATTATACTACTATCCTATTTCTCAACAGATTTTGTTGTAGTTTTCCCCCGAACATGCATCGTCAATCTGGTGGAATATATTATGAACTCTTTTATCAGAATCATGCCGTTTTCCTTGGAATATGGAAGTTTGGAACATATTCTAGCTGTGTCTTAGGGTTTCCTTTTGTTACTCATCGATGGCCCACTTACTTGTGTTGTTCCAATTTCCAAAATTATTATTCAAATTTAGGCATTCCACCAAGACAATTCTACTAAGGAAGAAGTAGATATTTCTTTTATTTTGAAGGAATATTATGTTAGATGTGAGAGAATTGTGTCACAAAGCCAATAGTATATATGGGAGGCGTTGCAGAAGAATAATCCATGACATACTTTGTTCATTGAGAAATTTGCTTGATGGATTTTGCCCAAATCGATGTCTTGTTATTATTAAATATGGGTCTACTCATGCATTTCTTATGGGCACTGCAAATACCTGTTTGACCCCTCATGGCATCTGATGGGGCATATATTTAGATGTTCAGGATTATATTATGTGCTGTACAGGTTTGTTATTTACTTTTAACATGCACAGGTCCCAGATGTACTCTCAAGGGCACTTGCCTTATTGTTTATGGCCCATTGCTTATGGTTTCTCATGTTAGGATATAAATGGTTAGCAACAATCTTATTTGGTTCTTTGCAGGTGCAATGGATAAAGGGGGTGTTGGAGCTCTTGAACTTGTTGCCATGGATATGAAAGCAAGGTTATGACAGATCATTTCTGCGGAGTATATGCATGAACTATAAGATTTTATATTGACATAATACTTTTGACTTTTAGGGGGATGTATGTTTGTCGCACATTAAGCTATGAAGGTGCAGAGTTTGAAGTTGTCGAAGTTCTGCTGGAGGATGAGATGATGGTATGGTGTGCTTATTTTTTGCTGTCATAAAATTAAGATTTCACAATTAAATAATCTAAGATCTTATGTTCTGATATAATTATTAACTAGTTGAACACTGGGAGCTATGCCATGAGATCATGCTACCTGATTTTATACTGTCCATTGTATCTTTTAACTTTGGAATCTGTCTTCTGTTATCACTTATCAGTGAATGCTGGATGTTGTTCCAGCAGGGTAAGTTCTTAGTGTTGACGTGTTTTCAGTTGATGCATTTCCTTGATGAAATAAACAGATAGTACACTAATTTGACTAAACTTGCAAGTGTACCTATCTGGAGAATGAGAAGTATGCATGCATGCTTTGTTGTTGAGGTCACTGCTCTCCCAAGATACACAGGAAATAAAATTAATTTATTAAAGGATAACTTGATATCGTTGAAGAACTGATCTTGCATAGTCTTTAGTCGTAGTATTCTCTATTTGTCTACTTGATATAGGATTTAGTAAATAAGTCTTGTATTCTTCCTTTCTCTTCTTTAGATAATGTTTTCATATTTTATTTCAAAAGTTTCTGTGTTGACGTTATCTAGGAAAGCTTTCTGCAACTCTAATTATTTGATAGTTTTCCTGATAATATTGATTGGCGTTTACCCTCAAATTTAATGAATATGAATTGGAGCAGTTTTTCTTTTTTTTTTCCAGGCCCCCTCCCTTCTGTTGTCGAGTGTTTCCGATCTTGTATGTGGCATTCTCATTGCTACTAATACTTTTTTCAGGATATGTATGGAAAAGCAGCGGAATTTTGGGCTGAGTTAAGAGTGGAATTGCTATCAGCTAGCACCTTTCTCAATAACGAGAAGCCTAATTCAAGTCAGCTGTGGCGATTGTACTGGGCAAATCATCAGGTTCAATAGTTAAAAATCGTAGTTTAGAACTTTATAGCCTTTTTTCCCCTTATCTCACATTTCATCATGTGTTTGGTCTTTTTACGCTCTATTTAGCGCTTCTTTAGACACATGTGCATGTCAGCTAAAGTACCTGCAGTGGTTAGACTTTCTAAACAAGCATTGGCAGACGATAAGTGTGTTGTCATAGGCCTGCAGAGTACTGGAG
Organism: Handroanthus guayacan; assembly: GCA_014898755.1. NCBI lineage: Eukaryota > Viridiplantae > Streptophyta > Magnoliopsida > Lamiales > Bignoniaceae > Handroanthus > Handroanthus guayacan. Next base: position 83,382 of record JACFYI010003642.1, on the reverse strand, counting down.
AGGCACGGACCGAGGAAGCTGTGACAAAATATGTGAGCCTGCTTTCTACTTTTTTCTTTGAGTGTTTGTGCATGGCAATCATTTGATAAATAATAAATTTTGCCTTAAATTGCCCTAATGCTTTTGAAATTTCATCTCGCATCATGTCTAGTTTCATATTTTGCTGGTTGAGTTTTTCCCCACAGATGCTGCTGATGAATTTAAGTCAATATGATAGTCTCTGAATAGTTTCTTGAACATTTCATATTATTCGTACAGGGCCTCGAACTTGATGATTTTATCTCTGGCCCTCGTGAGTTACTGCTGAAATTTGTTGAGGAAAATTATCCCCTTCCAGATAAGCCTGAACCACTCCCTGGTATCCATTTATTTTATACATTGAAATTGTTGTTATTCTCTTTTGTGCAGCATGAATCATTAACTTTAACCTTTTGTCCTTAGAGGATAGTGTAAAAGAGCTTCAGAGAAAGAGGCACTCAGCTACGCCCGACGTTTCATTTTCTGGGAGAGTAAGAAAAGTTGCTAAATGGGATTCTGAAAGCGAAGAAGAAAGCGAGTGGCAATCTGAAAGTAATTGACGAAATTTTCTGTGATGAATCCTTTCCATAAAATATTGGCCAGCATTAGTGTCACATCCATTCACACTTTACACTTTGACATTTTAGCAGGATGATTGCTTCTTTCCTGCAATCCCTGTTTATTTAATGAGGGCCTTGTTTACTCATCTATCTTCCTAAACTGAGCCTCCTTTTTCACCAATAGCTCCTCCTGCTTTTGATTTATATATTTTTCATTTTAATTGCAAACTGAGAAAGGTTACTGAGACTATAAGTCCTTAAGTGCTCCCCCTTTTCATAATGCATCTCATTGTCAGTCTGATATATGAGGTTTTCTGCATGTAAAAATGCCAACTAAAGAAAAACCTTTGTTTGTCAAATTCAATAGGTTTCTTTGTATAAATTTCTAACTATCTCTATCTGAAAATGCACGGAAGCTATCTAGATATTTCCAAAACTGATTGTTTAGTCATCAGAATTATCACTGTAAATGTGAATCATCTCAATTCAAGTTCTATTTTTCAATTTGGCACATTGTTGTTACTTTAATTGTTTCCTGTTCATGGATAATGGTCTTTCTGAAAAACTGCAGCTGACACTGAACCTGAAACGGAATCTGATGATGAGTTTCAGATCTGCAACGTTTGCAATTCAGAAGAGGTAATTCTCTTTTTCATTTTCTTGAATCTGGAATGGAAGGTTTACATGGTTGCTTTCTTGTTTTTATTCCTCGGTGCATTTTATTTTTACTGTCTATTCATGAATGTAGGAAAGGAAGAAGTTGCTTCAATGTTCTTGCTGCAGCCAACTTTTTCACCCTGCATGTGTGGTTCCACCAGTTTTAGAAGCAATATATGGGGACTGGTCTTGTCACTCTTGCAAGGAAAAAACAGAGGAATATCTTCGAGCTAGACAAGCATATTATGAGGAGCTGCTGAAGAGGTAAATTTTGTAAGAAAAATTATGGACTTTTGTTCGTTGAAATATTTGTGGTATATTTTATTCCTCTTTGTGATTTTTGATGGTATTGCTGTTAGCTAATTAGTGGACTTTGATACGTGATTAGATATGAAGCAGCCCTGGAGCGTAAATTGAAAATTCTTGAGATAATACGCTCATTGGATCTTCCTAACAATCCACTGGATGATATTATTGATCAGGTAATATTATGATTAATACTGCACAAGCAGCAATATTCTTGTTATTATATTCCGACCATCTTCTGCTGTGGATTGTGTTGTTGGCACAGCTCGGAGGCCCAGATAAAGTAGCAGAAATAACAGGGAGGAAAGGCATGCTTGTTAGGGCTTCTGGTGGAAAAGGTGTCACTTATCAGGCACGAAACACGTGAGTTTGACATGTATTTAGTGTCCTCATTTGCAGTTGCCTTTGTGGTTGCTAATTCATATGCTCTATGCTCTTAGGAAGGATGTGACAATGGAAATGGTCAATATGCACGAAAAACAGCAATTCATGGATGGTAAAAAACTAGTAGCTATTATATCTGAGGCTGGATCTGCAGGTGTTTCTTTGCAAGCAGATAGAAGAGCAGTCAATCAGGTGATTACTTTTTCATTCTAAATTTTTCCCCCTATCTTGATCATATTTTATTCAGTTTGTTCCATCGTTTTTGTGCATTTGAGTTGGATTCTTTTGTTCTCCTGACAGAAAAGAAGGGTTCATTTAACTCTAGAACTACCTTGGAGCGCAGACAGAGCAATTCAACAGTTTGGGAGAACTCATCGATCAAATCAGGCTTCGGCACCGGAGTATAGGTGATTATGAGTTTCTGATTATGAATTGATTAATTACTTCATGAAAATTATTTCAACAATATGTGTAACCATTGTGCATCCTGAGGCTCAAACATGCGTGCTAATGTGTCACTTTCTGCGCATCTATCTTCCTTTTGTATACAAAGGCAAAAGCATTACGATGATCATGAGACTGATGTAGCAAGTTGATTCTCCAAATTTACTTCTGCTGAAGGAGCAAACTCTTAAAATTGCTGTACCCAGTGTTTCTTAGACACAAAATTAATGGAATGAAGATCCCCAGGTCAAAGCACCTAGTGTATTTTCAATAAGATTGAGAACTCGGTCTTACCACTGCCTATATACTCACTATGTTGAAAATACTTAAATAGATATAATGGACAATAAAATAATGAGTTTTAACATTAACATTAATGAGTTTTAACATTAACATTACGTGATAATTGACGTCTGAGAAGTGGTTATGGCAAAAATAGAAAGTTAGTGATGTAAAAATTTTATACTAATGCCTGTGGAGAAAATGTTGTAGATTTCATCACGTCTCAGCAATATGAAGTTTCATGATAATAAGTTAGTTTCCCAGAAAAACAAGTTAAAGCATCACAGGTTTGTATTACTCTGGATATGCATGAGTTTGGAAGTAAGTTAGTATGTTAATAAAATTCTTTGGCATGCAATTGATTGTTAACTGGAACACAGCCCACGAATTATTGATGTGAGGTGGATCAGATTCTGATAACCAATTAAACAATTTATTGTTCCTCACAGGCTGCTTTTCACAAATCTTGGTGGTGAACGTCGGTTTGCATCCATTGTTGCCAAGAGACTTGAATCTCTTGGAGCGCTAACACAGGGAGACCGTAGGTAACCTTCTAGCGTGTAAAAGCATTATTAATGAGCTCTTTCAGTAACTTTATCACCTTATTCAGCCATATTAGGTTTAGAACTTGGTGTATTGCAGGGCAGGACTATCTCTCAGTGCTTATAATTATGATAGTGCCTATGGGAAGAGGGCGTTGGTGATGTTGTATAAGGGACTCATGGAACAGGTGCATATCTGTAGGATGTTCTCACGTTATAATGAAAATATCAAACTCATAATCTTGTATGAAGCGCTTATAATTTTTTGAATTTTTAGGAACCTTTGCCCATTGTTCCACCAGAATGTTCATCAGATAAACCTGATACAATCCATGACTTCATTCTGAAGGGAAAAGCTGCGCTTGTATCTGTTGGGATAATTAGGGATTCAGTTCTTGGTAATAGCTTAGCTCTCTTGTCAATTTTTTATTGTTCTTTGTCTCAACTTTATTCCCTCTATTATTTCTTCATCCTTGTATAGGTGCAGCAGGTGGAACATTCATCCCCTGTCATATTATTATGTGATTGCCATGGCCCAGATTTGAAGCTCTCTTTGATTTATTAATCGAATGCTCCTTCTGTACTGGAACTTGACATTTTTAATCTAGGTTTTGATGATATATCTCTTGTTTGTCGATTCTCTTTTTAGGTAATGGGAAAGAATCTGGAAAAATTTCGGGCCGTATAGTTGATTCAGACATGCATGACGTCGGGCGTTTTCTCAACAGACTTTTAGGGCTTCCTCCTGATATTCAAAATAGGTTTGTGGGTGTATTAGTAAAGTTTAAACATTTTTGCTCGTCCTACATTCATTTATAACAGTAGATGCTGATGGTGTTGCAGGCTGTTTGAGTTATTTGTTGGCATCCTTGACCTTCTTATTCAGAATGCACGGGTTGAAGGTCTGTTAGATTCTGGCATAGTTGATATAAAAGCTAACACCATTGAGCTACAGGGAACACCAAAGGTGACAATACTCCTTTGTGCTTTTGTGGGTTTAGCATTATAGACAGGTAGTGACATCCACATTTGGCAGACTGTTCATGTTGACAGTATGTCTGGGGCGTCTACTGTACTGTTCACTTTCACATTGGATCGAGGAACGACATGGGAGGTAGTATTGTTGTTATTGTTATTGATTCTTCCATACACTTGTCAGTTTCTTAGTATTCATTTGGTCATAATGACTAACATGTACATGTTTCATTATATGAAGTCCGCTGCCACACTGCTTGAGGAGAAGCAAAAGGATGAGTCTGGGTCAAGTAACAATGGATTCTACGAATCAAGGAGAGAATGGATGGGAAAGCGGCATTTCATATTAGCACTTGAAAAGTATGCATATTACTCTCAGCATGATTAACTTACCATTATGACTGCAAGAGCAATATGAATGTTTGGGTGTTTCTGTGTCTGTTTGTTCTTGGTTTTAAGTACAAGGCATCCACCATAAATACTATTTATTACTATGTTTATCTTACCCTCCTAACTGAAAGGTCCTGTTGGAGATTGTAGAAGTACTAATGCTGAATCTTTTCATTAGATACAATACGTGTATAAATGGTGGATTATATTACAATCGTAAGTAAGAGTATGTAAGACGGAGGAGAGGAGATAAGAAAGTCGAGAAAGTGTAATAAAAAGAAGGTGATTATATTAATTGTATGATTGAGTAAAGAAAATAATAGTGTTCTTCTCTCTTAAAACTTAATTATTCTGCTGTATGGAGCTCACAGCAATAGTTTCAACTAACCTGATTGCTACCTTTTTTTTTAATTTTTTATTTCAATGCTTTTTCAGTTGGAAGGTTTTGGATTTTTATTATTTTGCAATCTCACATCTTCATATTTGTGACTTTCCGATCTTGGTCAGTTCTGCTTCTGGAATGTACAAGATATGCCGTCCAGCCATTGGGGAGTCTATCAGGTTCCTAACGATTACCATTGGAATTTCACATGATTGCTTTCTCCATTAGTTTATTTTCAAGCCTTCATGACGCCCATTACAATATCCAGGGAGATGCCTGTAACAGAACTAAAAGAGAAATACAGAAAACTTTCATCTCTCGAGAAGGCTCGTAATGGCTGGGAACATGAATATGAAGTTTCGTCAAAGCAGGTAAATGTGTTCATTACTAAGTTATTGGACAAATATGCCAGTTTGTTATTTCGTCTATATTATGTTATAGACTGTTACAGGATGATCACTATGCACAATGCTCTTGAAATGGTTGAAGAATACAAAGTATGTGTCCTTGACCACAGAAGCCGTAAGGTTCCTTTTACGGGAAACAGTTTGTAGTAGTTCAGATGTTTCTTTTCACTGTCCGTCTCTTAATGAAAACGCTTTCTTATAACTGACAATACGAGTATGCAGAAAAGAGAAATTCTGTATCATAGAGGCCTAGATGGAGATCTGAGCACATATAAAATGTGTGCTGAGCACATATAAAATGTTTCACACACGAAATAGTGTACATCCAATATGAATGGATCTATCTCTGGGGGAGAATGGTTGGAGCTGAGAGAGCCAGGAGCCCCATAATTACTACTCAGTAGCACTGCCAGGTTGCCTGATCTGGTTGGACTAGGAATATCAGTGTCCTGATTTCTTCATTTATTGACCTAGCGTTTAGGAGTCTTGCAATGCTTCTTAAGGTCAAAGCATATTAACAATTTCAGTATATGTGCTGTAAGTTACACCAAACGGGCAGAGTAAAACATGCGTTCTCACTCTGTCGGGAACTGTTTTTCTCGGACTAAAATTAAAGATACTGCCATGAAATTGAAGTAATTATATGCAGACCAGAGAGATGGATTATTTAAACCATATGCTCTGTTGAAACCTTTTATGTTTGACTTGCACATCTTTTCAGCAAAGATAGAATGGAAATTAAGGAAGTTGTGTCCTTTTAGCTATATGCACGGAGAGCAGAGTGAAGATAAACAATAGGCATTCAACACTCGATGTTTTTATTCTTTATTGATTACGTTCTTTGGGAACATCTATATCTGTCTGATACTGGTAAGAATTGTCGTGTTCACTTGGTGATTTAGTATCATCTATTTACTCCATTAACTTCTCCTAGACATCTAGCTAAAATTTACTTCCAATCTAGACTAGCACTATTTGTGAGCAAAGCTGTACGATTGAGTAATTACGATTTAGTTATTGTAACTTTGTGTTACCATTTCTAGATTTGATGCTTATACAAATTTTGAGATGGCATAATATGCATTACTCAGAAGGCTTCTACATTATGCAGTGCGAGGGGGAGGGGGGTTTTATTTAAACATGGCTTTCTGGTATCCGTTTTGCTGTTGTATTACACCAATTAAGTCCCCGTATAGCTTATTTGAGGTTTCACCTGCAGTGCATGCATGGTCCCAACTGTAAGCTTGGCAGTTTCTGCACTACAGGCAGAAGGCTACAGGAAGTGAATGTTTTGGGTGGTCTCATTCTTCCTGTTTGGGGAACTATTGAAAAGGCGCTTTCCAAGCAGGTAAGGCAACTATTTCTGCTTTATTTAATTGTTTGATTTTCATGACATATCCTATGCCAATATTGAATGGCAGCAAGTGGTGCAATGATTGGAATAATTGAAGATCAATAATGTATAGTTGCACAGAAATCTAATGTAGTTGACACGCATATAGTATCATATTTTGTTTGTAAGCTCTTGAAGCAAACCTGCCTATCCTTGTGATGTTTCTCGTATGCCATCCAAAACTCTAATTAAATTTATAGGCCGGTGAACCATCATCTGTAGATTTAGTAATTCTCTTATGCTCTGATAAAATTTGGGGCTTTCTATAGTAGCCTGCATTTTAGACTGCTAACTTCAGTTTCTCTTTCATTCTTTTGTTCTCATATGGACTTTTTTTGTTAAAAAGTTGATTTCTCTTTTGAACATGTTGGTCTTGATGCTGAATTATCTTAAAAGCTATAGCCTGCTTATACAAAAGCCCAAGCTACTGAAGCAAAAGCATTTTTTTCCCGTAAACCACAAGTATATTACAGAAGACAGAAGTTTAATTGATCTTTGATGCCTGCTGCTTTTTAGGATTGGATGTTCTAAGACCTTTCTGCCTAATTAATTGAAACTCCGTTTCTTTTACAGGCTCGCCCTGGCCACCGAAGGATCAGGGTCGTGCGTATACAGACCACCTCAGACAATCAACGAATTGTTGGATTGCTCATCCCAAATGCAGCAGTTGAATCTGTGCTTCAAGGTTTAATTCTCTCATCTGATATCTTTCTTTTAGTTCTTGAGTTGCACCAATATCATCTACTTCTGAATTCAGATTAAATTATACCTGCAATACTTTTATGACCTTGGGGGTGTACATAAACTTGTCCTTTTCTTATTCTTTCATTTTGTTTTATTTTTCCTTTTCCTTTTCCTTTGTTTTGGGGGGGGAGCTGGGCTCCGCATATGGTTCTACTTTGAATATCTAACATATGTTAGTTATAGTTCTTTCCTACTTAGTAATTAGTAATATGAAATCCTGTTCAGCTAAGCTGCCAGGAGACTTAGGTAGTGCTTGGTATGTCTAAGACTACAAGTTCTCACTTAAATGTTGACAGTAACAGTGCATCAAATGACAAACAACTTCATTTTTCTGGTTCAGAGATTGTGTAGGAGGCTATATAGCCTCTTGGTTTTCCTTCTATCATGATCTATTCGTACATTGCTAAGCTACATTTTGATATGTAGCATATTTATTGTAAGAATGGTATTTTGGCGCAGATCTGGCCTGGGTTCAGGACATTGATGAGGAGTGACAGATACCAAAATTGGATGTTCTTTTGCCATTTTTGTTGAGAAGGGGCCTTAAGCAAGTTTTTGGTTTATGCTGCGAAGTTGCTGGAAAATTTAGGATGCACTTTTGAGTTTTTGTTGCATTTGCAAAGCCAGCCATGGGATTGCAATGGATATACTGGCGTCATTCTTTTGAGCTTTTTGGTCCTATGATATCAACAAAGATAGCAGCACTGTTCATATTCTAATTATTTAGGCCCCATTTCTTCGCATATGCATTTTTGATTTGATTTTGTACATCATATGCATTATTGTAATAGGCAACATGCAAATATTGTAATAGCCACAATTCATATCGGTGGAGATATAGTTCAAATACAAGAGCCTTCTGCTCCTCTTTAACTTCAAACTGCATTTCCGTTGACATATTTATTACACAAAAATACCACAAGCACACTACAAATACATTAAGTAATCAATTAGAACATCCATTCCAATAATGCATTATTATTCAAACCAGCAAACGATACATCTCAAACCACAACAATCATATTAGCAAACAAAAGGAGCATCAACATGATAATCACCGCAGTATAGTCCTGGACGCTGAGTGAAGCCCTGTTTCTTCAACAACTCTCTGGCCCTAAGAACAAGCTCTTGATTACTCAAGCGGCCATCTGTTTCTGCAATTATGGTCTGAATGGCGTTGCTCAGAGCACCATAAGCTTCACTAGCATTGCCCGAAGGGCTAGCATCAGCTGACGTTTGGTCTGTCTGGCAGCCGCTGATGAGAATACCACTATCAGGAAGTGCCCTTTTGGTTGCTCCGGCATACACTTCTTGTTTACCTCCAACATGGGTCTCCAATGCAGGTTTTGCATAGCCCTCGTCGTTTTCTTCAAGCTTCTGCTGCAGAAACTGCTGAGCTAACCCCCCAACCATTCCCAGAAACCCACCGCTCTCACCCTCTTCCTGGCCATGGCCTTTTAGTTTGCTGAATATGACATTCATAAATTTCTTGACCTTGGGGCTGGCGTCATCCCCAAATACATCGAAGAGGGTTGGCCGCAGTTTCCCTACGTCAATATCATCTTTACCGGTTTTTTGCTTGAGTAATTCAATGAGTGTCGAGAGTGGCAAGGATTTGTTCTTTATATAGGCTTGCCCTTGATATCCCTCTCCTGTTTCTTCTTCTTCATCTTCTTGGTGGCGCTGTCTACGGTGGTGGCCGAAGCCCAATTCAGAGGGGATGTGAATACCACGCGACTCGATTGCATCTTCAACACTTCTACGCAGGAAGTTCTTGAATCCAAAGCCAGATCCATCGCCTTCTTCACTACTTGGTTTAGTGCTCTCTCCAATCTGCTCCTTAGCCTCGTCAATTAGGCCTCCACTGTGACAAGAATCTGACACGATTGTGATCTGGCATCCCTGTGGTACTTTGTCCACCAATTCTCTGAAATCATCATCTGATCACAAAGAGGAAACCATCAACCAACAGTGAACCCAAAACTATTCTAATTCTTGCTGCCATTAACAAAACAAAGTAACAGAAAAATCAACATAGGAGTGAAAGATGGAAAGGTGGGAAACCAACCAGTGATGAGGTTCATATCAGTGGGGACAATACACTCATCGTAGCCGGTATCATCATCCTCGCCGGTCTCCGCCGGAAGACGGGTGCCGTGGCCACTGTAGTGCACGAACAGATAGTCTCCGGGCTGGGCGGAATTCACCAGATCGGCGAGCGCAGCACGGATGTTCCGGCCAGTAGGCTGGGTGTAAGACTCATCTGTGTCTATATGCACGGTGATATCCTCTTCGGAGAAGCCGAAACGCTCCACCAGGCAAGCGTGCATTCGCCGGACATCGTTGATGCATCCCTTCAGCTCCGCCTTCGTTCCCGGGTAGTTGCAGCCGATCAGCACCGCCCTTTTCGCCATAGTTTTTCTGGATATATATGATGTTATTGTGATTCCTGGGATTATTTCTACAAAAGGTAGGATCCCTCCAAAATTGATCTGCTTTTAATATGATGACAGAGGAGTGCGGGAGAGGTGGGAAAGGCAATTATCTCAATTAGTTATTCATATTTAAGATCTCCAACGAGTACAGCGCTGTTTTATTAATTATTACATACTATAATATAGAAATTAAGAAAGATCATGGAGGCGTTTATGTGCAGGCTAACTCTTAGCTAAAGTGAATTAATGATTGAAAAGAAAGGGAAAGAGGACGGTGATGATAGCATATGCAAATATCATACCACTGTCGGCATCCGAGTAGGGTGCGTGGCCGGTGAGGATGGGGTGTCATGATTGATGGATTGGAGATGGGATTTCTCTCTATTTTCTTAATATTTTATTTTCATTATTATATCTTATAAATAAAATATTAATTTTTTACAAATAAATAGAACCACATATATTTAATATTTATATGCGCTGTAGCATGGAGTGACATGACCTCTTTTTTAGAATTTTCTCTCAAAATAAAAAGAATATATGCCTAAATTAAAATAAAAGATGAAAAAAATAATGGATCCAATACAGATATACAATTTGCTTTTCATGTCATGGGCGACAGCATCTTTCATCCATTGTTGTGCTATCAACTAATTTGCTTGGATATACACCGAATCTCACCCATCTTAAATTATGGATATTAAAATTTCCATAACATTTGTTTTTTACTTTATATATAATAATTTAAATAGTGTTTTACTTTGTATATAAAAATTCAAAGAGTTGGTTTTTGTAGCCAAAAGAATCTAAAGATATTAGTGGAAAAACTTTTAACCTTATAGTTTCGTGAAAATGATAGGAGTTTTTGGATTTCAAAATTTACATTAAAAAGAATTTTGTCACACTTCGCAAAGAACAGGAAATAAAAAATTTAGTAACAATATATTAAGTGACAATGTGAAATTTATTATTAATTTTATATAAATAAGTGATAAAAATTGTATTTTATCAAAATAATAATTTTAACATGCTTAATAGTAATAAAAATTGTGTTTAAGTATCGTTGATATAATCAGAGATACAAATGTAATGACAATGAAAATTTTATCAAAGATTAAAGTGACAATTTTTGTTATTATTTTCACCGTATATATGTAATGAATTTTCTATTACTGATAATTTAAAACACTAACTTTTGTTACTATTAAGTTATATTATCTCAAAATAAAGTTAGTGACGAAATGAAACCATACGTACTTTAACACATATCAATAATGAACATTTTAAAATTGTATATTAATGTTTTGTCACTTGCGGTATATTTTATATTGGCGAGATATCAACATACAAGGATGGATAAGACTCTTCCGTTACTAGTGTCCGATTGGCTGCAACAAGGATCCAGAGTCCCAGACAAGACTATTTTGCTAGTAGTCGTACTTCCCCATCCCCCAAAACACGTTAGCACGGTGTGATGATATATATATACCTACTAATGTATTGTATGTCCATATTACCCTTAAAGCTACAATGAGCAACAATTAGATTAAAGGAAATACACTTTTAAAAAAAAAAAAAATGTATTTAAGAATCTTTAACTTAAGAGCCGCAAATAAGAAAGAATAACCAAATATTGACTAGGCATATGAGTATACTAAAGCATATGAGTATCCTAACTCCATATTTTTCAAACTGTATATCATACTCACCAAACGCAATACTAATTTGGTATATTCTTTTTTAATTTAACAGGACTACAAATTAATATGACCAATCCAACATAACCAACTAAAAAGCTACTCAGCATATCATAAATTATTTTAATTCAAAAATTTTGGTAATTAAAATTAATTACCCATATTTCAGTATTTTATATTTGCAGAGAAAAATGAACGAACGTTATAGCCACCACCACCATGCATAACCATCACTTTGCGACTGAGAAGTACAAACAAAAGTAAACCAAATTCTGACGCGGATCGAAGCATAGTGGCATGAACACAAATTTGGATATAGGCATTTATATTCCAGACAATATATATATATATATCCTTAGATATTTTATATTTTATATTGAATATAAGACAAAGGGTCTTTTGGTGGTAAAATGGAATACTTCAAGAAAGTTAATTGGACAATTTATTGTATATTTTTAATAAAAGTCACATTTTATAAAGGTCAAAAGATTAGTTGAAAAATTGAGGGTTTTTGAAATGAAAATAATGTCAATTGATATAACTTAAAAGGTAAATTAAAGGGAATTCAAAGAACGATCAAATATATTAATTATTTCGGAAATTAGAATAATATTAAATGTTAAAAATTAAAAATATTCATTAAACAAAGTAACACTTTCTTCAAACAAAAAAAAGGGGGGGGGAAAAAAACTAACACTTCTTGAATTCCAGTTGTGAAACTTCTACTAATTATATAAAACTCTCTCTCTTTCTCTCTCTCTCTCCCCAAAATTCATCAAAAAAAAAAAACAAACAAACAAAAATACTCTCTCTCTCCAGAAAAAAACAAAAAATTCCTACTAAATATATTTATATATAACTAACACCACAAGAAAATCTAATATGAATAACAAAAAAGTGTGTCACAATATAAAAATTGTCACTAATAATAGGTATTAAATAACAATGACTTTTATTTTGTCACCAGTTATATGTGTTTGTTGACAACATTTTTTGTATTATCATTATATAGCTCGTTAGTAATAAACAATGGTGTTTTAAATTGTCAGTATAGACAATTAGTGATACATGGATAGTAATAATTTATTGACAATAAAAATTTTCACTATAATTTGGTAATAAGATTTTCATTGTAACTAAATAGTCATTATACATGTATTACTAATTGTCCATATTGACAGTAAAAACACATTTTTGCCACTATTAAGCTTATTAAAATCTTTTTTGTGACAAAATATAATTTTTTTTCACTATTTATATAGAATTAATAAAAAAAAATTTATTGTCACTTTTGCTATATTTTTTTTAGTGTAACTATAAAATTAGTTAAAGAATAACTCTTAGGAAAAATAAATCCTATATCTTCAAACTTTTTAACACACCAGTAAGTAATAATTATCACCAGCCTAAATTCAACAAGAGAGAATTAACCAATCCAGACAAGAAAAATTCCAACAAGAAATCTTCCAAGAATCAATTACGAAATCTATGTATACAACAGATAAGTAAACGAACAAACAATATATTCCCCGTGCAAACAAATAAATACTCACTTCCCGTAAAAAACCATTATTTCAGACACTATAAAAATAAAACCAGGATAATCCCTCCATCAACATCAAGAAAACCCTCAATAATTGACATAATTGCAGTTCAATCTGACTTCACCCTGGTTTTTCCCCACCAGAACATTAACATTTCCCAGGTTCACCATCGACACCGCAAACTGCCCCATAAAGAACTCCGGCTGCGAGGCCATCAAACTAACCAGCCCGGTAGTTCTTACATCCGAGTAGAGCAACTGATCAGTAGACAACAGTCCCATCTTCTTCCCAAGATTCTTGTAATAAGCAACGTCGAAAGTCCTCGGAGTCGTGACATCAAGATTGACGTAATTCGTGTCCAATCTGCATTGTTTCTTCAATAAGTTCAGGTAATTAACATTCATGGATGGATCGGGTTTTCCGGTTCCATTGAAGTTGTAAAGCCTCTGTTTTATGGAGTAGCAAGTGCTTCTGCCAATGGTGTGTGAGCCCGACAGGACGACCAAATCTACAAACGTGAGCCCGAGTTCTTTCTCGAAGTAATTTATTAAGGATGTAATGTTCTCGTGTCCCTGTGGCACGATGTTAGCTTCTCTAGCGAGGGAAATTTTTCCGTCCTTCCGGCCGAAGGGGACTTCCCAGAATGGGCCTCCGGCGAGGACGGTGGCGTCACGGGCGGCAGTGGTGAGAATGTCCGCGCAGGAGACGGTTTTGGGGCAGTGTTTCTCGACCTCTGCTTTGATTTCATCGATCAATGTGAAGCCTCTGAGGCTTCTGCTGGCCTCCGCCGCCCTCTCGCTGCCACGATGATTTAGCAATATTGAAGCATCACAACCCTGCAAAATATTAACTTTCAGGTGTCTGGCTAAACTTATTTAATTAAAACAGAGTTTATAAGATATTAGATTTATTTTAAAAATAATTTGGTGAAGCTTTAGATAAAACAGCATTTTATCCCTTATTTTAAATATAAAATTTGAATAAAACGGTATTTTATGTCTTATTTCATGTAATAAATACGTGTCAAATATATTAAATATTTTTTTATAAACATATAGGGTTGTGAATGTCATATACTTGAATGAATCTATACAATAGAATAGGAGATAAGAGATAAATTGGGATTAGGAATACAAAATGGAAAGTAAGATATAATAGATTATGAGATGTTAATAATAATAATTTTGTAATTAAAATTGTTAAAGTCAAAAGTACATGTTAAAATCTCAACATAAGTTAGAAACTCTTTACATTTTCTAAAAGAGTTTATAAGATGATCCAAAAATTCTATTTTAAAAGCTTACATTATATTTTTTCAAAAAAAAAAAAAAAAAAAGGTAACCTTTTTGACAATATCTTATAAACTATTATTCATTTTATTATCTTAATATGCTTACTAAGATCAAATGCCAAATGTACTAACAAAACCAAAGATTTTGAGCTATTTTAATTTCTTGTGCAACAAAGAATTCTAATCTCGAGCATAGAACTAGAAATAGATACCCTGACGGCGCAGTCGTGAAAGTGGAGGCGGATGATGGCCGGAGCCAAAGTGGGATCTCTTTTAACCCAGGCGCTAACTTTCTGTTGGATGATGGCTTCAAGATTTGGACACGATTTTTGGTAGTAAGCCGTCGAGAGATAAGCAGATGGAGGCAGCACTGGCGACTTGGCGACACCTTTCAGACGGGCCTGTTTCACGATGGAGGCTGACACTGTGGAAAAGAGATGAAAATTGAGCAAAAGAGTAGTGATCATGACAAGAAACCACTTCATTTTTTGTTTGAGACTGGGAAGAAATCTATACAGTCTGAAATATTTTTTCTTGATTTATGCTTATGCAGTTGATCTTGTGTTCATGCAAGTAATAATTTGTGTGATTGTGGGATGTGAGTTGGGTCGAGTTTTTATATGGATTTTGGGGTTGGGGGAAAACGTGACGAGCACTAGGGTGACATGCCCCCATGTTAAAACATGAGACTTCGTGACTCGTGAGTCAAAGACTGCTAGATTTTGTATTTTAATGTTGTAATTTGAGTGACATTTGAGGAGGGCAGCAAATTTGCATCTGGAATTTGTGAAGGAGACTACCAGGGAAGGCTACAACGTGGATTTGCTACAATTTGCTCCATACCATATTTCGTTCGAAAATTAAATTTGAGGGTTAACTACCTTAAACACCCTCGAAATTTAGATTAATTATAGAAATACTCCTCGAATTTGAAAATTCATAATGACACATCATGTCATTAATTAGTTTACTTTACTCAAAAATTAAACGGAATTTATGTAGTATTATAATTACACCTTTTGAAAATCAACTTATTGACCAAAACATTACGAGTATACTTCTCGAATAGGGACTAGTAATTTTGCAATCAAGCTTGAGCTCGAAATCAAGCTTGAAAGTTTTAATTCAGTAAATTTAATACATGGATTAATCATTTATTAAAAATATAATATAATATTATATTACTAATGTAATGTAATTTTTTGATAGATAATATTAATGCATATTACATTATATTATATCAAATCATATCATAATACATACATATAAATAAATATTAGTAATATATATTAGTAATATATAAATTAATGATATAAAAGATTATTAAAAATACACATCATGAGCCTAAATATATATAAAAGGCTCGAGTTAAAGCTTGGCTTCAATTTAGCTTGACTCAACTAGTCAGCAAGTTTGAATTTGCACCTTTAGTTCTATATTAGGGTTCTCAGTGGGTTGAATTTGGATCAAGTTAGTGCTATTTAAATCCGTACACGATAAGCAATGTGAATATCAAAATGAATCATTTATAGGATCTATGCCTTATGAATCTATATCCAAATCCAACAAATATCCAAAATGAAAAATCCAATCCAATTAATACAGCTTTTTTTAGTTGCATACAATAAATAACTTTCATAAAATAATTTACACAAAATTTGAGTCTTGGATGACTTTGTGTTATATTGGCCAAAAGTTAAAAAAGTTTTCATCATAAACTTCTTAAGGATAACATTGTACATAGTGAAAATGACATTAAATTCTCAAATTATGAACGTTTTTGTATTTTGCATCCGAATTAAAAAAAAAAAATCAATTTTCTCCCTCAACTTCACGAAATTTTTACTTTATAACCTAAGTGCATTTCTCACTAAAATATTCACCCGCAATGCACTTGGGAATTGTTAGCCAAAATTGACAAAAAATTCAACTTTACCACTCCATTCAAATTACTCATTTTTATTTTCATTTATTTTAAATTGTTAATATTTATGATTTAAAAAGATCTTAAAACTAGGGCCCGGTTGGAATCGGATTGAGATTAGAACTCGATCGGGCTCATTAACAACCCTAATCCCCATATTTGCTTACGCCCAATAGGAAGTTGACGAAAGGGCTGAATTTCAGACACGGTTACCCACCCTCTCCACTAATCATGATATTAGAGTGAAATGGGACAAAAAATTAATCATTTTGCATGCATATTTCAACATTAGCTAAGATTAAAGGTGGTTTCCGAATAGAAAATTAATTCATTTCTGATTTGAGTGTTTTTATTTTAAATATTCCGAAAGAATGTACATAAAAGTTCATATCTCCTCAGATTCACTTAATGTATGCATCATTAATAATTGCGCAATTAATTAAAACTGGACTAATTTCAAACTTTTGGTGCTTGTATTTGATCCATTTGATTGGATTAACCAAGTTCATATCGTATTCTCTTCCACCTCCACATTGTGCAATTAACACTAACTAAAATTAGACTCATTTCAAATGTGACCACATTCTCATTTTCCATACAATAAGCAAAATACAAAGTTGCCAAACAAATCCATACTGAGAAATGGGAATTGACAAACACAAACGACACCCGTCCTATTTACAACCTCCCAAGATTTCCATTTACCAGCAATTCAAACCAAATAAATTAACAATAACAGGAACAAAAACAAAATATTCCCTAAGCAGAACATGTTAATTTAATTTGTCTGCATTCGAACAAATCTGTGTGTAATAATTAATCAAGCTTTGCAGCAAACAAATCGGCCGAGTCCTTTACCAGTACTCCCCGAATCATCTCCTTGGTCGCCGGCAATCTCAACCGCGTGTTTCTTACCATGCTTCTTCTTCTTGTAATGGTCTTTAGGCACCGTCACTACCAGAACTCCCTCGCTCATCGAAGCTTTTATCTGATCAACCAGAGCATTTTCCGGCAACCTAAATTCCCTGCAGAAACTTCCATTGTCAACGCGCTCTTTGCAGTGCCATTTGATCATTTTGCTCTTTTCGTCGTTATAGTCTTCTTCCTCTTCTTTTCTGTCTCCGCTTACGTGCAGGACTCTGTCATCGTGGAC
>JACFYI010003642.1:42653-53685 GCA_014898755.1 Handroanthus guayacan | reverse complement strand
TTTTTTTTTTTTCCTTCTTGAATTTTAGGATTGAAAATTTTGGAGTTTGAATTCCATTGGTGCGAATGTTATTTGATGTAATTATTTGTGTTTTATGAATTTAAAATATTAATGTTGATGTGGACAAGAATTTAAGGTCGGTGAACTACAAATTACCATTGAATTTAGCTCAAAAGTTCTTCAATTTTTGGAAGTACGTCTTTTTGATGTTGATCGAGTCAATTTACAATCAAATTGTTAAGGTCTAACTAAGAAAATCACAAGAAAGAACTATGTTTTTGAAAAAGAATAAACATAATTGTGCAAAAATATATGACTATTTATTATAGAAAAAAAATGGAAAAAACATTTTTGTTTGAAACAAAATTCATTTATAATCTTAAGCATTCAAGCACAACATTTCAATAAATACATATAGAAGAATAGAGGAGCACGTTTTTTACTCTTCCGATCGCTCTATAAAATCAATTAGGATTCTCCATTCTAGCACAGTGTTTCATTTTCTATTTCATTGCACATATTCATACCAAATGTATTAAATATTTTCTATAGATACACAGAATTGTTAATGCTGTATACTTAACATAAATCTGTACAATGAAATAGGAAATGAAACATAATGAAATAGGGAATATCCAATAAAACATTTTGTTTGACTTCTCGGAGGATTTTTCTTGGGAAGATTTCAGTAACTCCTCAATATATTTTTATTATTATAGGATTTATGTTGAAGAAAAATATTTATAATAGATCTATTGACATAAAATTTAAACTCATCAAATTTAATTATTCAAACATACATCGTGAGAACTCACGACATAGGCACGTTAAACCTTAATTTAGCATATCTTCTGCACCGATAATGCCTATACCTTCAATTCATCGCCAGAGACAGACACAGAGAGAGAGAGAGAGAGAGAATAAAAGAATGAAAGTAAAAGGTCAATGAGGTTTGGTTAAAAATAAGCTGGCAAAGAATAAGAGAGTCTGATATCACATGGCAAATCTCACTTAGCTGTCTTCATATTTCACTTTTTTTTTTTAATTGACCTAGCCACCAATTTCATCAATATATATATGTAATATTAATATATAATAAGCAGTTATTAGGCATATTTTTGACCCCTCATACTGTGCCATGTTACCTGCAGCGCTGAGAAGAAAGGAGGATCCATTTCAAGAATGGCAGTATATAATTATTTTGCCTTTTTTATAACTCAACTTTGCATTTCCTTATATTAAAACCGGATCATATCATATATAATTATATCATACATATATTCTGACTCTTCATACATTCATCACACTCTTCTACTATTTATTTATTTATTTATTTATTTATTCTTTTCAAAATAATAATCCAAAAAAAGAAAATTATTGAACTGCGTGTTTGAAAGGACATTGATAGTACCATTGATTAGTTAATCATTTGTTGCTAAAGCGTCGTTATTATTAATTATCATCGACAATTTTCCATTGGCCTTTGCTATCTCTACTATTCTTGCCTTCATTTTCCTTATTATATATCTTCTCTCTTTTTCGTATGTAAAAGAAAATGATTAAATACAATTAGAATGTTATTATGTTAAAAATTAATTAAGTAGTGATTTGGATAAAAATTTCTTGTGTAAGATAAATTAGAATTAATAGATGATGAAAAAAGATTTAATTGTTTATGCAAATAATTCTACTAGACGTTTTTATTCAGTCAGCATTTTTTCGAATTAATGACTTGTCTGTACAATTCAGACACACCATTACCAGTAGTTGTGTCGACGCAGATACAACATTCTAATAATTATAAATAACTACCTTAAAAAAAATGGAGATAAGTTCATTACTATTTCTAATTTCATTACATTTATTTTCCAGCAAATTCAATAAATTAAGGATCTGTCCTCTTGTACATTAATCAGAAAACTCCGGATCAGTCAAAGTTCAATAAATTTCTTGTTGTCAAAAAATTTCAGTGTGTTTCTTTTCATCCAAAAAAAAAAAAAAAAAAGAAAAAAAAGTTCAGAAATTTTACGTACTTTCTATGAAAAAAAAAAAAAAGAATCAGTATTTTTTCTAACAAATAAAACATAAACTTTGAGAAAAGTCCAACTCCCCAACATTTTCTTCAGTGTAAAATTTAGCTTCAAGAAAATGATTTGGTGAAAAAAATTTTAATTTGATGTGACAATGTTGATCTTCATCAAACACAATTAACAACTGATACGCTATGTCGCTATCTGTGGAACTTTAGTCCCAAAATTTTTAATTGTAGAGTCTTGGGTCTCAGTTTGGTGGAACTAAATCAGATGCTACATGATTTGATAGTGCAATAATCTTAAATCTAGTTAAATTGAAAAAATCTTATTTCAATGTTACTAATTATCTTTAGTGAATTATGTTTAACATTACTTCTTCCTTACGGGAAAAATTGGAACCTAAATTTTATTTTATTTATATACTTCAGAAAGAATTCGGCTCTAAACCAAATTCAAATTCAAGTGGATAAAGCGAAAGTTGAATTCAAATTCATACAGATTCAGCTCGAACGCAACCCATCAACATCTGACGATAGCACCGGGGAGAATCGGACAATGTAGTATTTGATATTACAAAGGCAAAGCCATAAGCCCGGTTCAAAATTTAGTCCACTTTTGCAACAGTTCGAGGTCTTACATGGCCAGTGGCCCAGTGCTTTCCCTCTGGGCCCAACCCACTAAGTTAAAACATAATAGCACCTTAGCACTGCAACAACTATTCAAGTCCTGACATCCTCCAAGTTGGCTGTACAATGTTGGGGATGGCAATTCAGATCTCCATGTGACTACCCAGTGCCCAACTCGTCCCATCTTATGCGGTACAGATGAAAATCCGCTCCGTAGTGGGAGGGGGGACTTCAGTTTTTATTTATTTATTTATTATAACTATTGTTATTTTTTATTTTTTCAGGGGCGGCTGGTTCGGGTTTAGGGTAAACCCGGCTTGTAAATATTATAAAATGTATGTTATATATCATAAAAATATGTTAGATAAGTATATTATATTTGATTGATATTCATGTATATTTTATTTAGAAAGAATGTATTTTTTTAAAAAATAATTTTATATGATTTTACAGTTATATCATAATATAGTAATATTTCATAGATTAATTATATATTGTGTAGTATTTAATTAAATGAAAAAAAAAAAGACAGACGTAGGTAAGAGCAGGTAAAGTGTGGGTTCCGTTGTTACAGGACAAGTAGAGTGAGAATTTTGAACCCTAAAACTGTAGAACCAGGTAGCAACGGGTATTCTTCAAACTTAAAAAACATTGTGGGGTGGACTTGGATAGTGATAAATCCATCTCTACCCGTCCAATTGCCAACCCTATATAATATTAATCTTTCTTTTATTATTTTGCTTCCTTTTTAAGAGTTCGACACTAGGATTGAATCTACGGCCTTATTAATTATCGGCTAGATTGATTTAACTACTGAGTTAACTGGCATAACCTCATATATACATATATATGTTTGTATGTATGTATCTTAATATAAATATAAATAAATGTAGTCATCTATTGTAATATTTTTCACTAATTGTATTCTAGTGTAAATATTTCAAATTATCGAATTTAATTATATAAGTGCCATAATGAAGAATTTAAATAGTCAGAATCTAATTGAAAAATCAAATTGCTTCACATTTTTCAGGAAAGGAGACCGACTAGATTTGATTTTTCATGTTTTCTCTGTTTTTTGCCGTGTGATTTTGTTTTTATTTTCAATTTTAATTCCCATCATTTCTAGAATATGAGAGACTAGTTATGAGTTTTTAAATAAAAATGAAAATGCATTTGAATAATTTGTCTGAAAATATTGAGTAGGATATATATAGAGATAAAAAAAAAATAGTTTATGCACTAAAAGACGTATTTTCCAAAAAAATATTTATTTTAATTATTTTGAAATGATATTAGTTACTTCAAATCAAATCAAATTTGAATTTGATTAGATAATAGATTAATAGAGTAGATACACTACAAAAAAAATATGGCACAAGTGACAAAAAATTGAGTGACAATGTAAAAATTGTCACTAATTTTATAAAAAAAGTGGCAAAGAATTATATTTTGCCACAAAAAATGATTTTAACAAACTAAATAGTGACAATAATGCATTTATATTGTCACTATTGACAATTAGCGATACATGTACAGTGACTATTTAGTGACAGTGAAAATCTTGTCACCAATTGTGGTGAAAATTTTTATTATCACTAAATTTTCACTATAAATGTGTCATTAATTATTTATAGTGACAATTTACAATACTATTTTTTATCACTAATGAACTATATAGTGACAATACAAAATTTATTGTTATCTTAAATACATAAATAGTGACAAGATGAAAGTTATTGTCACTTAATACATATTATTAGTGACTATATTTATAATATTATACAATTTTTGTCACTCTTATTCTATTTTTTTTTAGTGATATAGAAAGAAATAGAAATAAAAATGAATGATCTCTGGTTGACCCACTATAATTTTGGTATAATCAAATACATTTGGATAATTTAATCTTATGTAGATTTATAATTACTACCAAATAGCTCCTAAAACTATAAATCTATAAAGCACTTTAGCAAGATGGATTGAATTTTTGAAGTCTAAAAGTGTAACCATTTGCAAAATGAACGGACTTGAACTTCTATGTAAATACTTTAAAATTTTGGATCCATTAACCTTTCTCTAAGAAGTTGTACTAAATTCAAACAATTAAATATACCATATTTGAATAAGGTGAATTTTATCCACTTTTTCCTTCTGTTTTATTTTTGAATTTGGGTAGCAAATACAAAATACTTATCTTCAAATTTGTCGCCAACACGAATTATCAACCGCCTCAAAGATTGTCCAGCTAACACTTATAGTGAGGATCTTCTTCTTAAAAAGCACCTCGAAGGGCGAAAGAGAATGAGAGTTTATAAATTATCTCGAAACTTTCAATTCTTTCGATGTTGAATTACCAACTGTCTCAAAGATTGTTCCGCTATCACTTATAGTGGGGATCTTCTTCTTAAAATGCACCTCAAAAGGCGAAAGAGAATGCGAGTTTATAAATTATCTTAAAACTCTCAACTTTTTCGATGTGAAACAAACTTGATGTCATTATCATAAGCACCTTAGTTGAAGGCTTGGGAAGGGGCGCACTTGGCCTTTGATTTTCATGGACGGCATTATATGATGATACCTAAATTCATTGGTTAACATGAAAAGTTTAAACGCTTCAAAGTATTATCCCATTGATATTCATGATGAGAGGTTTTGTTTAAAATAGAAAAAAAAGAACACCTCAAATTGGGAGATAATAGAAATAACTTATAAACTATTTTAATACTTTCTCTCTTTCTAAGATAAATTTAGTGTCATCATCACTTATTGTTGATTTTGAGACGACAAATACCGATTTTATATAATTAAAAATTAAGTTTCATTTTCCTTTTCCTAATCAAATTAAAAAAGAAAAAAAAAAGAAAAGAAAAGAAGAAAAGGCCTTCGAGGGTATAAAACTCCATGTTTTACAGTTCTAGAAAGTGAAAATTGGATTCAGGAAACAATCGGGGCACAAAAGAGAATCTTGAAAATTAATTCCGACCACCGATTTCAGAGTTTCAAACGGCTATTCTTGCGTATCCCCCAATCTGGCCTGGCGCCATCCCTGACCGCTTCTCTCCTTTCCCTCTCTCTCCTCAAATTTTCATTCTTTATTCAGCTTAGATTAGATATAAATGGATTTTCCATTTCCATTTCCATTTTTATTTATTTATTTTCATCCTTCTCTTTCCTCCTCACCGGAGTATTCTGATCTCGCACCACAACAACGGCGAAAAGAAAAATTCATTGAAAGTCGATTTTATAGAAGACCCTTTAAGTTATTGTCAATACAGGAAGAACCCATTGACGCAAATTTTTGAAGGGTATTTCACAGAACACCTGGTGATAATGTGAAATCGTATAGCATAAGCATTTACATGCGTAGAAATCACATGACAATGTGTATACGTTTGCATGAAAAAGGATCATATGTATAACTATGGTGTATATTCTTTGACCCATAGGCACGAGTATTTGATATTAGATCGAGATTCTTGTTTGCATGGTGAACCAACAAGAGTAATGATGATTTTTCTGCGTTTTTTTTCAGAATTTTTTCCGTTTGAGAATATTGTCTGTGGAACCCTGCAATGTCATTTAATCCCAAGGGTGGAGACCTAGATGAGGTTAGTATTTCCAGCCCTTTTGTTCCATTACAAATGCCGCTATAATTAATAGGAAGAATGTACAAATATATCTTAACAATGATGGGATTGTTGTGGAGTTTGAAATTTATCATATTATGTTTGCTTTTGAATTTTATTTCCAAGAATAGATATAACACCATGTGCAAAAGTGGGACGCTCTGTAGAATAAATGTTGATTTTAATTTTTCCTGATTTTTACTCTTGTTTCTAGAGTTGATTAGTCGGGATAGGAGGTTCTGAATGATAGTTTTCAGGTAGTGGCAATAACTATGAGGCTAAATTTCATATTAAGACGAGGAGAGCAGTTAGTGATCTTGTGGCAAATATATGGTTTTTGTGTCATATGGATCAATAGGGTTTTGCTTGACTTTCTTCAATTCTTGCATTTGGTTAATGGTGATCAAGATATTTATTGGTATGGAATAAAGATGCATCATGTTTATGGTTTTTCTACAAATGCAGATGAGGCATTCACCGCCGGAGGAATGTACCTCCAAACATGGCAAGGACGTGGATGCCAAAAGTACAACCGAATTAATTTCTGTTACATCTCATAACTTGAAAAATTCAGAGCAGACGACAAAACGGGGCGCTCATCCTGGCCGTGTTGCACCATGTGAACCTATACTTGTACATCCCAATTCCCAGGCAAATTCCTCTACGACTCATAAGTGTCCAGGTGAACTTAGAAGAATTGAGGCAATCACACAGAGTAACACAAATCCATGCCCACTGCCCAGCCCAAGGAAATGTACAAATGTCGATAATTCGACAAGTACAGCATCGAGTGCACCACCCGCAATATCACCTAACACAATGACAAGTAATGCTAAGAGTAATTTATCAATTATGAATCACGGCTGGACTGGTGGCAGCAGCAACCGGAGTGATAGTTTAGACAGTACGGGTGCGCATCTCCGGCCCCACACTGGTGGTGACGTTAGATGGGATGCCATTAGTTCTGCTTCCTCAAAAGACTCACCTCTTGGCCTTAACAATTTTCGACTCTTAAAGCGTCTTGGTTATGGAGACATTGGAAGTGTATACCTTGTCGAACTGCGAGGAACTAATACCTACTTTGCGATGAAAGTTATGGATAAAGGTTCTCTTGCCAGCAGAAATAAGCTACTTCGAGCCCAAACAGAAAGAGAGATTCTGGGACTTCTTGACCATCCGTTCTTACCTACCTTATATACTTATTTTGAGACCGAGAAGTTTTATTGCTTGGTCATGGAGTTCTGTAGTGGAGGTAACCTTCATACTCTTCGGCAAAAGCAGCCCAACAAGCATTTTACAGAGGAAGCTGCAAGGTTATTAACTCCTTACTTTGTTGATCTTTATAATCTTATCTTACTTGTATTCGGTTTTGTTTTAGTATATTGGTGGCTTTGCATCACTTCCTTATGACTTGCTCAGGTATTTGCATGTATGTGCTGTATGCATGCTTGTTTGTGACATTTTTTCCCTTTTGGTGTGTGCCAGATTTATAAAATGTTTGGATTGGTGAATGGCAAACCAAGATTAAGATTTTGTTTGTTAATTCAACTTTTTGCAGATTTTATGCATCAGAGGTCTTATTGGCACTTGAGTATCTGCACATGCTGGGAATCGTTTACAGGGATCTAAAGCCAGAAAATGTTTTAGTGAGAGAGGAGGGCCACATCATGCTTTCTGACTTTGACCTCTCACTCCGTTGCTCTGTCAATCCAACACTCGTAAAGTCTTCATCCGTCCATGCTGGAAATGCAGGTGATAATGCTGGCGGCCTCTTGAACGATGACACCATGGTGCGTGGTTGTATGCAGCCATCATCATTTCTCCCACGCCTCCTTCCCAAAAAGAATCGCAAATCAAAATCTGATTTTGGCCTAGGAAATAACGCCAACTCCCTTCCTGAGCTCATGGCCGAGCCCACAAACGTACGTTCCATGTCTTTTGTTGGGACACACGAATATCTCGCCCCAGAGATCATCCGTGGAGAGGGTCATGGCAGTGCAGTGGATTGGTGGACATTTGGTATCTTCTTGTATGAGCTCTTACATGGGACGACCCCTTTCAAGGGTGCTGGAAATCGTGCTACACTCTTCAATGTAGTCGGCCAACCACTAAAGTTCCCGGAAACTCCACAGGTGAGCTTGACAGCACGCGATCTCATAAAAGGGCTCTTGGTGAAAGAACCACAGAAACGAATTGCATATAAGAGGGGCGCTACAGAAATAAAACAGCATCCGTTCTTTGAGGGCGTGAACTGGGCTCTTGTAAGAAGTGCAACGCCTCCTTACATTCCTGAACCGGTAGACTTTAGGCAGTTTGCGAGCAAAGATTCGGGTCATGCAGACAAGAAGATTGCAGATACTGCACATGATAGGAACAAAAGCAGCTCTGATGATTCTTCTTATGTTGAATTTGAGTATTTCTAGCTTTTGTGATTTTATTATCACGCGTAGACAGTTTGTCTTTTTTGTGAGACTAATTTGTACAAATAGATTGGCAGTTTGAACACGGTGTTCATCCCCAGATGATTAGTTTGTTAGTTCATCAATTGTATTAAGGCAAAATGCCAACATTGTCAAAATGATGTATTATTTATGTACTTAACTCATATTTGTCGTCCAGTTATAGCAATGCTGCTATTTTGAATCCTTTATTCCAATTTATATTCATCTCTTATGTCATTATATGAATGCCGTCATGTGTATTGTATCTGAAATTTTTTGTTTTTACAAGAAATGATAAACATACTTTAACAAAATATGAGATGAAATATGTATTGAAATGGAGTCAAGAACAGTTGTATTGCCTGTTTATTTCTTCATATTGTTTCATGTTTTCTCAATGACAGAAGGGAAGGTCGTTGAGGTGGAGGTTTTAGCAGTTAAAGTTGAGAAAGTAAGAAAATGAGATACGATATTTTGGCCCACATCCTACTACAAAAGAAAGACAAGGTTCAATTTTGGTCAGTTAAACTTGAAAAAGGGAACACATTTTTTTTGCCAGATGGAAGTGGAAGATTGGATAGCAGAAAAAATTAATCGCTAGAAGGAGGGCTTGAACCTCCGACCTTGTGGTTAACAGCCACACGCTCTAACCAACTGAGCTATTCCAGCTTGCTGTGTTAATGTCTATTAGAATATTTTAGTTTCTATTTTGAGTTCTATGATCATTTTGTTTTCTACCAATCACAGAAGCTGATATCTATTTAAATCAAGGAATTATTACCTCAACACCCGTTGAGCTTCAACATAATTACTAAAACACCTCTTAAAGTTTGGATAATTATTATTACACTCCTGAAAATTGGATAATTATCATTACACCTCTTTGAAAATCCTAAACATTCCCCTGGACAAAAGGGTGTGATTGAAATTATGTGTTAGCTTAAGGGGTTTGTAATTGTAATATATCCATATTGTAATTAAGTATTAAATGAGTTTGAACCTATGAGGTGTTTTTGTAATTGTGGTTAAACCTTAGGTGTGTAGAGGTAATTATCTCGTAAATCAAAATACCTATATTGAACTGATAAAAAAACGATGGCCCCTCATTACAGATACTTCCTAAAGCACCTATTATTAGAAGGATGTTTGAGTGAGCTTATAAGCTCTTTTAAATATTTTATTTATAAGCTATTTACAAGTTATAAGAAGTCATTTGCATTCGGCAAATTCTTTTTTTTAAGGAAAAAAAAGCCAAGAGTTAGAATCTTGTAAGATCTTTTAAGAAAAATAAGGAGTACCTAACTTATTTAAAAATTTTAATATACTCCTTTTGATCATTTTTATATAAAGTTTTCATTAATAACATATTATAAGTTTCAATATAGGGATGCAAACTAGTTGACCTGAACTTCAACCATTTCTTCAGGCTCAAGATTGACTTAAATCAAATGAACTAAAATCAAGCTCAACAAGCTAACTAATAAAAATTGGTTCGAGCTCAACTCGAACTCAATTATTTTGGCTCAAATTTGTAACAAAGTCATAGGCTCGAACTCAACATTGATTATTTTATTTTGTTAAAGCAATGGGTTCAAACTAAAAGAAGAGCTCAAAAAAATTAATTATTCAAATTTTTTTTATATTTATATATATAAATATTTTTTACAAAAACCATGGGCTCGCGAACTTATGAATAAAAATTGTTTGGATATAGTTCAGCTCCAAACCTGCACAAATCATACTTGAGTTAGCTCAAGATCAAACATTTTTGTGCCAACTCGTCGGACTCACTAGTAGGTTCGGTTTGTTTATCTTTATTCCTGGGCACTGTAAGAAAAGTTAATTACGTACATGATCCTTTATGACAAATTTAATGATACATCACAATATTAATTTATCAAGACATAGGAATTTACTCAAATTGACAATAGAATTAAAATTCTCTATATAGTTGTTCTTGAAGCATTTAAGTGTCAACCAAAAAACAAAAGAAGAAAAAAGAAAAGAAACAACCACCAACTATTGTCATGTCTTCTTAGTGACACTATTATTTATCCTAACATATTAAGTGTCATAATAATACAATTATTGTAATATTTTTTAAAGTAATAGGACGCACATCTTTCCAAAGTGAGATTTTATTTTATCCAAATATTAATATTATAAACTTAAAAATATTTTATGTGGTGTAAGAGCTTATAAAATATTTTACATAAACTTATCCCGATGCCCGTCTATGCTATCATTATCTAAAGAATCTTATATAACTAATATAAGCTTTTGGATAATTCGTTTTCCTGCAA
>JACFYI010003642.1:32122-42563 GCA_014898755.1 Handroanthus guayacan | reverse complement strand
TCTTTTCTGCTTTCTTCTTTTTTGCCCTTTTCAGATAAAATATCCTAAAAATATATGAAATCAACATTGGCCGACCCGTTTGTCTCTAATGATCCATGGAAGATTAATGAAATAAATTAATGGTGACAACAAAAATAAAAGAAAAAGAAAAACATAATATTGGCAACAGCATTCATGTTAAGAGTAGCAAACACACAACACGTAGAGGAGCAGCAGAATGGTTTCCCCGCCACGTGCGTCGATCACACCAGATAAGCTTGGCCGATTCAATCCTCTACATATATATATATATATATGTCCTCCACAGGAAATTAAACCAACGTAGTGCTCGAAGAAATTAAGGCCATATATAAATTCAGTGCATCGGAATTAGTTAATTGTTTCATTAAGGATAAGTATGTCGGGGGCGCAAGGGGCGCAGCCGCCGGGGTCTTTCACGGCGACGACGTATGACACCGTCGAAGGCGGTGAGAACAAGACGAGACTCGATCTCCGCTCGAAGGAGGACGAGGGCGGAATTCAAATTGAAAAAATTCAGGATAAGGTGGAGGACGCCGCCGGCACCGGCGGCCCCGTTTTTGGCGCCGGCAAGGATGAAGATAAGGATGATTTGGGTGTTACGGGCACCGCCTAGCTGATGATGCCTGTTTTTTTTTTTTCCAACTTTTTCTTAGCTTTTTTCCCCCCTTTTTTCCTTGAAGTTTAGATGTTTTATGTACGTTGCCTTGTACGTAGTTTCCTTTTGTATTGTGGATTATGTTTCTATGAGTATATTATACGTAGTAGTTATTAGTAAATATGTGAATTAAGATTAGGCCCCGATTGAGAAGTCAACATTTTTATTAACTTTTAGCTTCAATGGTTTCTTTAATTTTGTTTTTTCTCAAGAAAAGATAAGATGAAATTGAATTCATATAAGAAGAAAAAGACTTCTCATTGCTTTGTGAAAAAATAAGTGGTTGGAATTTTCTTATTAAGTTGAACAGCATTAATTGGGTGCTAATATGTTGGATCTTAACCTCATACATGATAGGTTGCATATTTGGTAGGTCTCGGCTCCACGATACAATGTGTTGAAATTTTTCGATTCTAATCTTCTTTTTAAAAAACGTATTTCATCTTCTGCTTTATTGTTCGATTCTAATCTTCTTTTGACATGAACGTTTTCATCTCTTGCTTTATTGGATGTACATATGATGAACGTATTGAGTATTATTTTATAGGAACATTTGATATATTGTGGTACAATATACTCGATATGAATGTATCCCTATATATGCAGCCCTGATAGGAACACTTGATTGTGGATGCAATATAGATACAGAAGATGTATTCCTTGATTGTAGATGCAATATATATAGTATTCCTATGCATCCTGTAATAGTATCGGTACACTCGATTGTAGATGCAATATACTCGATATATATCCTTTCTACATGAATTACTTGATTGTCGACGTAATAAACTCGATGTATATCCTTGATGGGAATATTTGATTGATAGTCGATGTAAGAAACTCGATATATATCCTCGATAGGAACGATTGGTTGTTAGTGTAATAAATTCGATATATATCCTTGAAAGGATCTTTGATTGTCGATGCACTACACTCGACATATATTTCCCTATATATCTATCCCTCCTGTAGGATAGGAATACTTGATTTTCTCGATATGTATCCCTATGTATCCCTATGTATCCTGTGATAATATGGGTGATGAAATATATTTTAAAATTATGAATTTTTACAATTGAATTTCAGTGTAAAATGGAAATTAATGTTTTAGACCGTGGGAGGTGAAAGTGAATTAATTTTATTTTCAATTAAAAAACGATGCGTGTAAAATAGTATATCAATTGTATAATTGTGGATTTTTTTCCATTTAATATGTAGAATTTATTAAATTAATTTTAGAAACATAAATTGTTACACTCAATTTTCTTGATCAAATTAGACATAACATCTAAAATAAGATGTTATGATTAATCAAATGACATCTTGTAGCAACAATTTGCATTAGTTACAGAAGTAGACTAACCAAATCAGATCAGATCAATAGATAAGTATCAAAGAAGTTCAAGTGGTGAGGATCAGTCTTGTGTTCAAGGCCCTATATAAAAAGATAAATGTGGACCATTTCATATTTATAATTCATGCAAAAGAAAAGTAGGAGTAGATTTCACAAGTTCTCTATACCAAATACGCGCACTTGGAAGCAATGGTGTCGTTCTTAGAAGAACTCATTATATTTCTGTATTTGATTTAAGAGCTAACCTCATTGAAAGGGGACTCAAAGAATTCAAAAGAAATCAAAGTGTTAAATTTCACTTCAGGAGTTCAAAAAGATCATGGCATTCAATGAGAAGATCGAGGCATCGTCTCGAGGCTTCTCAAGTTTGATATTTGATGCAAAGCAAAGTTCTTGAATTAATATTATTGGAGGAAAATTCAAAGTATAGGAAGATCGAAACATTATTGAATTTCAGTCCCAAACTATAATATTCTTTGAAATTAGGACCAGAAGATTTTGAATGAAAATTGTAATTCGTTTTAATAAATTTTAATTTTTGCATATTATTTTCTCACCAACAAATTTATTTTTTCACAAGGTGGAAAATTTTGTTCCATAGAGTTAAAATAATGTGGAAGTACATAAATTTTTTACATGAAAGATGGGAAAGTTTGATTTAGATTTATTACAGTTTGGATGGTGTTTGTGTGTGTATATATATATATATATATATAGGTTATAGTGTAAGACACAAGATTTGAAGGAAAAAAGACAACTTTATTAGCTAGGGTTATTAGTTGCCATTTTATTTGTATACATAAAATAGTCATATACTCGCTATTCAACCATCCTCGCAATGTATGCTAGTTTTCTCAACTTTCTTGTCTCAAAAAAGCCGTGCATGATATTACACATTCTTAGTCTTGGATGTCTCTTGCTAAGTTATATTCTTTTTTTTTTCTCTCTCTCTCTCTTTTTCATATTTCTTCTGGGAAAAAAAAAAAAAAAGCATTCCTTCTTAACATTTCTTTTGAATGACCTTTTTGTTTCCAGTGACTTCGATCGTGCGAACTTTCAAACTGGCATCATGTCAACGTATTTTGTTCTGTAATGGTGTGCAAGAATTTTAGTAATTGCTATGGGAGACTTGTTGGCAATTGTAGAAGTACATTATTATAGTTCCTTTTTGCTTTTCTATTCATATCCTCTAAGCATTTTTCTGAACCATATTGCTTGACATGTTGTTTCTATTGTGTCTATATATTTTGTTTCTGCCGAAGATCGTACCACAATATCTTGCTTCTTCGAAGTTCATGAGGATATTGTTGAGCCAAGTACAAATGCTATATATACATACATTGGTTTTTTTTTGGCACGTCATTTCTCAATTCGACATGACCACTCTCTATACCTAGTAAATTCTAAGTTGCTTATATAATCGTTCCATATGTAATAAGTATAGAAGCATTCATAGACTCAAACCATATAAGAAAAGTTCATTGTGCCTCTCAAGTATTTTGAGTATTCTCGTTATCACTCAGAAATATATTTGACACAAACTTTGCATAAATCCGAATAATGCACAAGCATCATATGATGCCTGATCGGATTTCCTATTAAAAAATAATGTTTCATTTCTATTCCATGCTTTTAATACACGCCACATGTATTAAATATTTTTTTATAAAGATATTTAGTAATAAATGTAATATATATGGCATATATTTAAATGTATGAAATAGGATATGATAATAGGGGATCCAATCCAACGTGTTGTTGGTGTGAAAACCTTTATCATTTAATGCATGTTTTTAACGATAATTCTCATATTTCTCACATAATTTTTTTTGTGGCGAGAACTAATTAAAGTAGTTTTCCAAAATTGTGAAGTTGATAAGAGTCACAAAATAATTTGATTAACCAGACACTTGTAATAATCAGCATTCTTCGGAACATATGAAAACGAACAGATCCAAAGACTGGAGCCCCGTTAGCCAGCAGGGGACAGCATAAACTACTTCGAAAATTTCGAAAAATCGGGGTCAAAACCATGGTAAGAAAACGGAAATCTCTGACCCGGTGGAACCAAATCGGCAACCTGCGAAAACTGGTGGCATTTGCTGATGTTATCCATGGTCTGATGCGTAGCCAATAGCTTGTCCAAAAATGACCAGTCACCAGAGAGCTTCTCCTGTTGTGCGAATCCCGACATGGCAGCGGAGGAAGGTCCCGCGGCGGCTGATGTTAACCTCAGGAGATTCTGTGTAGAGTGTAAGTCCAGTGGAAGTGAAGATAAGAATGCAGGAGGGACCGTTGATTCGGGACTGAGTAAGTGGGGAAGATGTATTGAACTGTGTTGGTCAAATCGAAGGCCGTTGTAATGGGGTTGATTGGAGTTGAGTTTAGGATCAGGTGCACAAACACCGACCGCATTGAAAGGTATAAGGGGTTCTTCTTGGTCCACGTCAGGATGGTATCCTCTGATGTGATTTTTCTTCTTGAAAACCCTGCAGACCACCCATCCATCTTCCTGTTGTTTGGAAAAGTTCAATGAGAGAAGTTTTCATTTGATTAATCCATGATAATATGATTAGTTTATAATCTTTTTGTTATAAATTTATCATTTTAATGTTTAATTTTACTGAAAATTTTCAAAAAGAATTTTAGGACCACTATCAAAATTAATCTTGTCTCTTGCTCCTCTCCAATAATTGTGCATCCTTGCTGTTTTCCAAACTGAAATAGACCGGGCTGATTAAATGTCTTACTATAGTCCTCTAGCTTCACTTATGTTCAACCATTTTGAATCATTTATATTCTCATGATGTGTGTGTGAACTGTATTGCATTCGAGTCAACGAAGTATTTTCGTGAGAAAATATTCACTATACTTTATACGTATTCATATGATGAAATATATATATATATATTAATATTGGAATAGAATGAAGTTACATTCAAGAATGTCTAAGCAACTCAAGGTAGTAACAATGTAACAACTCACATTAGTTCCATTAATTGATGCGGCATATCACTAAGATATGTTTAGATGAGTTTATAAACTTTTCAAAAATTCTTATAATATACTTGGGAGTTTTATCATAAGCTATTTAAAGTATTTAGTTAATTATTTTAGAAATAACTTATGAGCCCTTAAAATTGTAAAATGTTTAATTAATTGAATTTTTATAAACTCCTTCGAGACGAATTAATGAGGAATTCTTAAGTTATTTTTAAGATGTTAACATACAATACCAAAATTATATATTTACCAATCTTATTTTGTCCATATCTAATAATTTAATTTTATATTAACATCTAATATGTTGCAAAATATAGAAACTTAAAAAATGTAAAAATTTACTGAATTTGGTAAAATGAGAACTTTTCTTTGGGACGATGGAAGCACTAATTAAGAATTATTAAAGAAAATAACTGTTTAAACACTTACTTGGATTTCATGAGGGGCATTATCATCATCCAAACGGTACTCATGCATGATCCAATCGGTCTTCTGGCCATGAGGGGCCCGACCCGTATAGAAAACAAGGGTTTTTCTCATCCCAATCCTCTTTGAGTTGCTCAAATGGATCGCCTTGTCCCGACCCGTAGCCTTCCAGAAACCCGCTGCAGTCGCCCTGTTCGTCCGGGTTCCCGTCGGGTACTTCTTGTCCTTGTGGCTGAAAAAATACCACTCATTTTGGGGACCCGACCCGATTCTACATTTCTCTGCAGCCATTCATTCATCATTATGAATGCATATTAATTAATAATTAGAAGGTAATTTTTAAAACTCAAAAATACAATTTAAACTGAAATGGCCTCGATCCGCACTTCAAAGGAATCAAGGGTACTGTTCTTTGCATAGATCTTTTTAATTAGTGGTAAATATATATAATTTAATCTCTTGATGAACTCAAATTAATGTAATTACATTCTTAATTTATATATGATTAGTACTGAGCACTTTTTGGGGAGATTAAATAATATTGAGTTTATGGGATCCAGTGAGATGTTATCCGCACGTTCCCATGCAAATGCTGGCCCTATACGTTCTGGATTTTGGATTTTGCTTCCATCCTGCATTATTTTCGATTTTCCTTTCTAATTTTATATTTCATTATGTATTGCACTTAATTTATAAATATACATTACGTCAATGCAATTCATAATAGGAACTGATAATCTAAAGAAACAATATTCCAATTAAACCGTTTAAACATTTATCTGTAATATTACCAAATTCTAAAATAAATTACACAGTTTTATTATGAGAAAACGCTTTTTCACTAAAGAAAAAAAATTTCACAAATAGGATTCCATCACAGATAGATGACATCTGTGATGGATTTACGATGGAATGCTAACGATTTTAAAGAAAGAGCAAAAAAATACATGAATGATAGTGCTTGTGACAAATTTGTGATATATTTTATACAATTTTTTTTTCATGTGTCATGGAATTTTCTATCATAAGAACTTAGTTTTATAATGAACTTCAATCCTATTATAAAACTAATCAGTGACAAGGAATTTATTAACAGAATATTATTTGTGAGGAAAAAAAAAATTTATCATGAACCATTATATATGGTCATGGATCTCATCAAATTTGTAATTGTTTTTCCATTATGCTTTCTAGCTGTGCACAAGCTGCATCAGACATGTACGAAAGAGTATGTATGTGTGCCTTGCCCATTTAAATTAAAAGAATATCAGTTAGAAAAAGGGATTTCCACTATTATAAGAAAAACAAATATATTTGTTCGTGCTGCAAAATGAAAATTATGAAAAGGAACAAAAATAAATAATTGAGGGTTTATAGTCTAACCTTTGAGGTCCCAAGGCTCAAGTTTGTTGAGATCAACTTCTCTAATAACATCCAAATCTATGGGTTCATAAGAGACCTTCTTCCTCAGGTAGTAATACAGTAGTTCCTCGTCTGTCGGATGGAATCGGAACCCTGGTGGAACTGATAGCTGCCCATTTCCACCCATCATATTCTGATTTTTTGTATACTATGTGTAACAATTTATTTATTTCCTGCATGCAAAACATACAATATAGTTGATCCTGAGAAAACAAAAGTTTTTTATCTCTTGAAAAATTCAGTAACTCTTATGTTTATGATGTTGCTGCCACTGTTCTAAAATCAGAGAACCGCACTCGAAACCCTAATTTCTAAAATCATGAAAAGAAAAAAAAAATTGTGCTGGAAAGTATGCATGAAGAAGATCTATCTGAAAAAGAAGAAGAGGGAGCAAAGTACCTTAGTTAGGGTTTGGAAGTGATAACTTGGATGGGGCAAAGAGAAAAAAGGACAAGCAGAAGAGGCTAAAGTGAGAAGGAGCAGGTGGGTTTTGCCAATTTCTCCGGTTGAGGAGCACACAAATCGAGTGTGTTAAAAAGAAATAGAAATCAAGAAATGTGAAGGTTAAGCTGTTTGAATTATTATAATAATTAATAATAATAAAATTCTATACATATGTATGTAGATGGGACCAAAAACAAAGAAATTGCGGATGAGACCTTATCTTAGTGGTAAGGTGGGAGTCTCATATTAGAACTCATGAGTTTAATTTTCAACAATATGTGAGTTGCGTAAAAAATTTTCAATAGTAGCAAGATGTCAAGAGCCTTTTATTTATTTATTTATTTGTTGTTGATGTATTGGTGGAGGTGGAGATGGAGATTAATAGAACTCCCTATACGCAGATGAGGCTTTGTCCTAGTTGCAAAGTGGAAATCTTATGATCCCAAAGGTCATGAGTTCTAGGTAACAAGATGTTAAGTATTTTTCATTTGTTAATTATTGTTTCTGATAATCGGTGATTATTGATATATGACAAAATGTATTTATCTTTTCTAGAGAGAGAACTCCCTAATCTTGCCAAGAATAGGATATTATAATTACATATACATGCATAAGTCATAAGGCCGGCGTGAGGAAAATGTGGGGTATTATTATTATTATTTGTGTGTGGGGGTAAAGAGAATTAGGAATTTGTATTGTCATATTCATGCAGAGTGAATAAGGGTAGAATAAGACTTAGGAAAATGTCGTTGAATGGGGGACCTCATTTCCTTAAATTCGCCGCATATACATGATCAATATCTGCATAACTGTCAATTATTTCTTTCTCCCCATCAGTCAAAATAAATGTAGTCTCTATCTCTCAATTTTTATTACTAATTAATTTGTGCCGACATTATTTATTTACAAATACAAAAATCCAAATTCCTAATCACCCCGGGTCAAAAGAAGAATGAAAGAATTTCCTCAACTTATGTGTACATATGTGCATGTATACTGCAGCTCAGCCTTAGTGTTTGAAAAAATGGTCTCTTTTGGTTTTCTCCCAAGAGTCATATAAAAATGAAGATCTCATTTCGTGTTCACTATGGTATGAATTCAATAATGAAAAAAGATTAAAAATCAAGACATTTCTAAGTTAATTATTATTTTTTTTATTAAGGAAAATGTTGGGTCGGGAGAAACTAATATGGTTACCCAATTAAGAGAATTCAACCGCAAAAAAATGTTCCTTTCGCCAAAACTTATTAGGATTAAATCCAACTTGATCCTCGCAGTCCCACTAAAACGCTATTGAATAACGCCTCATTTCTCATTGAACCAGCATTATAAACTGCCATCGCCAACATTATAAATTAACGATTTGAAATACTTTAAAATTTGTTCTTTTATATGGGTGGACCTCTAATCGTTTAAGAATATCAAAGGCCAATTAATCTAAATTACATCGTACCTTTTTTTTTCTTTTTTTGTTTGCTAATCCACAATCTACTTAGAGAAAAATAAAATAAAAGATTCAAAATGGTAAACACAGGGACGCACGCTCACGCATCGGCCAACTTGCTAGATTAGCTTAATGTCTGTCCGTGGATCACCACATCGGCCAACTTGCCAGAAAATGACATCGAACTGAATAATAGAGGAGAGTCATCTTTAATTTCAATTCAACAATCCCCTTTTTATGAGCTATATAGAGGTAACCTCTGAAACTGACAAAATGGTGATTAGTTCTTTTGACTAAACCTATTTAACTGATGTTACAAAGCTCCCACATTTTATAAAATATTAATTTTTATTCTAAAAATAAACTCTTATAGTTTTTGAGAAAATAAACTTTTTAAGTATATTAATAATAATAAATTTATAGTATATACAATTAAAAGGATTTATTAAAATTAAAAACAAATTGAAACTTCTCTTATTTCACTATAAGAAATTTTAGCAATTATCACTTTTGGGAGTTGATGTTAATGGAAAATAGTGATGGTGAAAAATCATTTGCTATAACTTCACCATGACAATTATGCATAGTTTTCCGCAAGAATAGCGGAATATGCACCACAGCATTTTCACTTCAATATAACCATGGCAGATGATATTTTCACCTCCACTTTTTGGATCATTGACCATGACATCTACCACAACTCTTGATTTTGATTTAATGATTATTATTCCCACCATGACTACTAATTTTTTTTGTTGCAAATATTTAACATTTACATAAATTAACTTATGAAATTCCAACATATTAGTTAGGAAGTCTACAAGCTCCCTCCTAAAAAACTTAATTAAATGCCCTCTAATTTAAGTTTAGGGATAATTACCTCAACATCACCCGCCGCTTAATCTAATTATTCAAACACTCAATATGGTTTCAAAAATTGTAATAACACCCTTTATTTTTTAAGTTTACATGAAATGCTTCAATTAATTTATCAAATTTTTTAAAAACCTAATTGTTATGTCAAACCACAAGAATTATTTTCACAAGACGCCAAACCTCACCGGTGTTGGGTAATTATCCCGGAAGTTTATATTCCCATTTCCAAGCACCAAAAATAGCATCATTTTGCTCTCTCAAAGTCTTTGTAAACTAATGTGAATATATGCCAGTAAAAACCAACGTTTCCACACGTCTAAATCATCAATTTGTTCTCCATGTATGGATTTTCAAAATAGTTACACGAATCCAACCCTCTTCTTCCACTCATTGGCTAGGATGGGGGTATTTTAAGTCTCCTATTCAATAATTCATATGTTATTCCATTGCACGAAAACATGTCAAATGTATTATATCTATAATCTCATGTTTTTACAAGAAAATAATTTTACACTTGACGTGTATTTTAAACACAGAATAAGAGATAAAATTATACTTGACATGCATCTGAAACAACGAATAAGAGATAAAGTACTATTGTGAAACATAAAATCCTAATAAAGGATTTGGGGGTGGCGGAGCCACATGAGAGGTGCATGGAAAAGGAAAGCAATTTCCTGAAAGTCCGTGTCCTGTACGCGTTCCGATCCAACGTAAAAGACGCAACTCCCAATTTCCCCCTTTATTATAAACTATACTCGTATTCGGCTGCTTTTATTTCAGAGCTAAACGGATT
>JACFYI010003642.1:1477-11746 GCA_014898755.1 Handroanthus guayacan | reverse complement strand
AAAAAAAAAAAAAAAAAAAAAAATCTACTTTCACACTATCCCCTCCTTCATCATTGCTTGTACTGCTTCTCTTGGTTCGCATTTTAGTTGAAAGTCAAACATCCCTTCTATTTCTTTATGTTGGTTATAACTACTTTTACCTCGATGTGGTACCGTCATCCCTTTTTACAGGTGAGTTACAGATTCCGTTCCAATTGATAATGTGTTGGTTTTTGTCCACCATGTGATAGTATTTGTCTACTAATAAATGATAATTTAGTGAATTTATCTTGTGTTAACCTCATTTACATGATCTTTCAATGTATTGATGTAATATAATTAATATAATAATTGGATGTAATAACTTCTTTCTAAAAAAATTGTTTTCTATACTAATAACCAATTATTCACACAGTTTTTGTGTATATAAAATATTACTTATATTCATTTTATTTCTTTAAAAAAAATGAAATATAAAATACTAAAAAAATATGACCACTCAAAAAGTACTAGTAAAAAAACGATAGTACCGAAACAACTGCAACAACGAGATGGCAGACAGTGCTACCTTACTAGCATCCCAAGAATTCAAGATCTAGCCTTGACAGAAGCTGCTCCCAATGGATCAAAGCTGTGGGGCAGAAGTTAGATGATGAGAATTTCGCCCTGTTCGCCACCTTGTGCTGGAGGGTTTGATACAATCAGAATCAGATTATTCATTCGCAAGAGAGGTCTATAGTGCCAGAGCTGTTGGCGTCTCCCACTTGTCTGAGCATATGCACACAACCAACTCTATTTCTTTAAACTAGTTTTTTGCTTACCGTCCTCTTGACTTTTGACAAACTTTTACTTATTCTCTTGTGCTATGGTATTTATCTCTTAAAAAAAAAATTGTAATTAAAATAATGGAATAATTATAATTGTAGATGATAAAATAAAAAAAAAGAAAATTAAAATTTAATGTCCAATTCTAGGTAGAAAAATTCATGTATAGATACGAAGGACTTTCTATGGTTCTTCTACATTATTTTGGATCGAGATCTTACCCCTTTTTAAATCTTAGTCTGTATATTTTTCTTATTTTGGATTTAAGTCTTCCAATTCTATATCTTTCTTATTAATTATTATAATAAAAGAGTATTTTAATAATTATAATAATATAGTTGAAGAAATTATTACTTTAATAATAGAAGTGATGGCCGATTCATATTAATTTCACATAGTATATATGACTATGATTTATTTTTAAAAATGAATAGGACCTCAATCCCAAATAAAATGAAAGACGTTAGAAAACCCCGGAACCCTTTTAAACATAGAACAAGGGTGTGCTTTTGCTGTTAGTTTTAATAATTTGGAGGGCTAATTGAGACATAAAACGAAATACGATGATTAAAATGAAGAATAACAAAATAAGACATCGAATAATATTTTAAACCTAGGAGAAATAAAAGCGCAGATCAAAAGGCGTGAATTCACAGGAAACAGTAGTGGAGAATAATCGAAGTCACAGTTCTGGAGAAACACTACTCAAACAAGAAAAGGGTGAAAAGTCTAAACTGAAGCGTTTTAAAAATTGTTAGCCCCAGCAGTGTGAGAAATTGCTTCGTGATTGTTGATTTGATTGATATTTACGATATTGGTTTATAAAGACAAAAATTGTTAAGTTGAGAAAACCCGAGGAATCGGCATGGATGAGTTGCGAATATCTCCTGCCGATCCGAGGGGAAGTCCGGCGAAAGAGCAGCAGGCCGCCGGCGTTGGTATTCTTCTTCAGATTATGATGCTCGTACTATCGTTTGTTCTCGGCCACGTTCTTCGTCGTCATCGCTTCTATTACCTTCCTGAAGCTAGTGCTTCCCTTTTGATTGGTAATTTAGCTTCCATTTGGTCTTGAGTCTTCATTTGCCCTAACTTTTCGGCGTAAATGATCACTTGGTAATTCGACCATGCTTTTGCATGCTTGTGTAATCTAATGAACTGTGAATGTGGGATACAGGTTTAATTGTGGGTGGGCTGGCAAATGTTTCCAATACGGAGACTAGCATCAGGTTTCTCATTGAATTTATTAATTTCTTACTGCTTTCTTCTTTAAACCCTATTATTATTTTTCAGCATTATATAACAATTTTTTAATTGGTTTACCTCGGTCTTATAGGGCATGGTTCAACTTCCATGAGGAGTTCTTCTTCTTGTTTCTGCTGCCCCCGATTATATTATATCCTTGCACCATGGACTTTTTCTTCTTTAATTTAAATCTAAGCCTGAATCACTTT
This sequence comes from Handroanthus guayacan, assembly GCA_014898755.1. NCBI lineage: Eukaryota > Viridiplantae > Streptophyta > Magnoliopsida > Lamiales > Bignoniaceae > Handroanthus > Handroanthus guayacan. The sequence goes on along the minus strand of JACFYI010003642.1, from coordinate 9,491 downwards.
GTTGATTTTCCTGATCTTCTGATGTTTTGCAAGAAGTATTTCCTTAACTTGCTTTTTGTGTTTACTCAATCGGGATTTAGTCTGCAACCTGTAAGTTTTCACTATTCAATTCTTTTGTATAAGTTTATGACGTTACGCATAGAGTTGAAACAAGAAAAGAAAATGCCAGAGGCTTTATCTGTCCGAAGCTTTAATATGTCATAGCCTACATAATTACACAAATTCATAATGCAGTTGAAGAGAACAACTATTGAATATGGCGAACATATGAATTTTCTGCTTGTTACTTATTGCAGAGACAATTACGTTGTATCTGATGCACATTATCCGTTGATAAGAAAATTTGAGCCACCTGCCGAATTGTAAAAGTTTGGAGCTTGGTAGCTTGGACCACAAATATTACTATTTAGTTCTACTTGCGGGACTAGGGTGATCAATTATCTTTTCTGGTTTCAGCATTGTGAACATTCATATGGGAAGATGGGGCGGGGGGAAGGGAATCTTTCTGGGTTCTTGTGGTCAGGGGTCTAGGGTTGAACCCACAGAACATGTGTGCAGCTGCTCTGAGCACTTAAGACCAAACTTAAATAAGAAAGGAATTCTTTTTTCTGTCTTCTCTTGCTTATCCGTATTCCATAGTCTTGGCCGAACATCCATAATAAGCTTTATTATGAGCTGAAATAACTTTATTTTGATTGTTATCATTCATTCATACTGAATGACTTCTATTATGAATTTGATGCAGAAACCATTCTTTTCTAATTTTGGCGCCATAGTCACTTTTGCAATTTTCGGAACTTTTGTTGCTTCTGTTGTCACGGGAATTTTAGTGTGAGTCTTATTTCACATAATTTCTTCAGATTTTGAAAAATATAACCATGCTGGATGGACTTATGTTATCATTAGATGCTTCCTCTTATGTTTCCATGTTTCTTGATGCAGATACCTTGCGGGAGCAACATATCTCATCTACAGACTGCCTTTTGTTGAGTGTCTGATGTTTGGTGCTCTTATCTCAGCTACTGATCCCGTCACTGTTCTGTCTATATTTCAGGTGATATGGTGTTTGAGACTTTGATACCTAATGTTTCTGTGCTGTTGGTTTTGCTAGTTTAAACTCTCAGACCACTCATGTTATAGTTGGAATCTTAGGCCCAGTTTGGTTGGAAGGATATAGTTTGATAATAGCTTCAATTTAATCATTAGTTTGTTGGTTTGATAATTAACATTAGAGCCTGCAGTGGAGCCTTAGGCCCGTAATTATAAGACTGAAAAGGATGATAACTAAACTCACATTCACCCTCGGGATTCATTTTTCATAAAGCCACTAACCAATGAAATCAAGTCAGCCAAACTAGGCCAAATAGGATTATGAAAACTTGTGATACCAACCAAGCAACTTGAAGAAGATGAAATAGTCATTATAAAGCATAATAATTATCATGGGAAATATAATTGTGGCCTTAGTCAAAAATCCATCCAAACTAGGCCATAATGTATGTCAAGAAACTAACATTTCAGGTCTCTATGGGGATCTGCATGGTTTATTACATGGACAAAGTTTTTGAATAAACAAAACGATTGTTGTGCTTTGTGGTACAATAAGATGCGTGTGTCCTGGCCCTGGAAAGAAATTAACTCTCTCTCTGTTTTTCCCCTTTTCTCTTCTTTTTTTTTGGCCCCCCCAACCCTTCTTTCCTTCTTCTTCTTCTTCTTCGTTATTTGTGTTCTGCAATGTAACATTCTGGATAAGTTTTAATTCGAAGCTGGAATTTGATTTTAAGCCTGCATAATGTTGGTTTATGGTTGGAACCCAGGGCTGGTGCTGATATTGACTAATAGATAGATAACCTCTTATCTTTCTTTAAACGGAACACCAACACTTCCTGTTCTTTTACTAGTTATTAATGTGAGAGGGAGCAAAAGTCCATTGTGATTTCCTTCATTTGGAGTTAGATTACCTTGCGTCGTAAGTAATGTAAATTGTGTCCTCTTGATATGACTTCTGTAGGAGCTTGGCACAGATGTGAATCTCTATGCTTTGGTCTTTGGCGAGTCTGTGCTAAACGATGCAGTAAGTCTGCTGGTTTTATCTGTTTCCTCCTCTAAGATGGAGGATACTTTTGAAAAAATATGGACATTTTTCATTTAATGATTTAATAATTCACTAACTTGTTTGCTAATTGTGTGTCTGGCTTTTTGAAGATGGCAATTTCTTTGTACAGGTCAGTAGAATTATTGCTGTCCATCATAATGAGGGTAAATTGCGAGTTGGTCATTAATAATCTTAATTATATCTTTGTAGGACAATGTCATTGGTGAGGAGTCAGTCATCTGGTCAAAATTTTTTCATGGTCGTGGTCAGATTTCTTGAGACTTTTGTTGGCTCAATGTCAGCAGGTTTGTGGCTAGCAACCTATAGTAATACAAGCAGAATGTTTTATATACCGAGTTTATGGTTACAATTCGGATTTAGTTCATTTTCAATGGCATGAAGTAATTAGGACTACTCGTAATATTCCAAAGGTTTAACATAGGTCTTCATTTTCTTATCTTTCGTTTTATCCTTCCTTTCTGTTTCTATTTACTGATAGTATGGCTTCCATTTCCTGGCTATTGAGGATGGCAGTTATTAACTTGTTGAATAATTTAGAAATGCTCATAAAGGAACTGAATTTTGCGTCAAAATTTGCAGCTTGATATGTGATGAAAAGGCTGCTCTAATTTTACATAGTACAGTGAAATATGAAGGCCTGGTTGACCAAGAAGCAGTAAATTGTGTGATTCTTTCACCCCTCTGATTCTTTATGTATAAATAGTGGTTCTCTACTTTCTACAGATATTGCAGTCCAGGATAAGGAGTCCAAGGGAAATAACTCTTAGACTTTTCTTTTATCTTAGATAGAAGTATGGATGGATGCATCATGCATATTTATGCATGGATGTTGGTATGTTGCAGTCCTAGGTGGAGGGGCTGTCAATTGTTAATTTCTGTTATTTTATGGAAAATCCCATGCTTCATCTACAGTAATGTTAATCTAAGTGTTAAGTTCTCCTTTTTAAGGCATGTTTTACTGTTATATAGCCTTTAAAGGTACATATCGCATTATCTTAAGCTAAAATTTCTATGCTATGTTTTATTCCTAATTTCTTGTCATTCATAGTGCTAACAGTATCACATGAGATATGGACTATTTTAAATTTTGCGTCGTAGGGGATCCTGTAATGCTTGCCTGATTCTTGGGTATTCTATTATGTAACTAAAACTTAACATGAGAAGAGGGTGTGTTTTATACGGAAGGGAGTGGTTTTTGTGACATATTGCTCTCCAGGTTGAATGATCTTGAGCTATTAACATAAATCCGAACTTCCATTTAAGTCTGCTTTTTAGCTTAGGTACTCAGAGATGAATACATAATAGATTAACTCCCTTAAAAGTTGAATTTTTGCATAGAAGCCACATATGTTTACTTTTTAAAATTGTGACATTCTTAGTCATTATAATTAAGAAGTACTCAAGTAACTGTTGCCTTTTTGGGTTGCACCTGGTTATGTTTTTGGATCCTAACTGAAGACATAAGTTCACTGTTTTAGGAATACACTGGATTATTTGGACTGCCAGCTGTTTGTGATTGTTGTGGGCCTTGTGGCGTCCCTGGGAAAGGGAAAACCTGTTTCCTGCTTCACTTTCACAAACTGTGACTACTCTATGTTATGTGTGTGAATTTTCACATTAATAAAACCTACACATTTGACCTCAGCAATCAATCCATGCATTTGTCCCACCTTAGGTGGCAACTTTATTTTACTATCCATTTCTAAAAGAAAATTTATGCTTCTTCTTGCGAGGGAGAACACATTTCCAAACTAATTGTTTGTTTCTAAATCTGCAGGTGTTGGAGTTGGATTCACTTCAGCTTTAATATCCTTTCATAATTGTTATAATTCTTGCTGAAACTTTCTCTTTAAGCTCATAACACACTGTGTGAAGCCTTAACTTCCCGAACCTTTTCAAGTATGCTGGTCTGGATATTGACAAGTAAGGATATTCTTTCAATATTCTAGCGTCCTCAATGCAGAACTAATCATTAAAAAGTACTTACCACAGTTTTCCCAATATTCGGTGCAGTCTTCAGAACTTGGAGTGCTGTCTGTTTGTTCTTTTTCCGTATTTCTCGTAAGATATTTTTCTTCTGTTTGTTTTCTTTTCAATACAATGGGCATTAATTTTCTTTTTTGGGCTTTTTTTGGCACTTATTTTGTGTTTTATCCTCTTCAATTTTATCTAGATACATGCTAGCTGAAGGACTGGGTCTCTCGGGTATCGTATCTATATTATTCACTGGAATTGTAAGTGGAACTATGTAGGTTTTACCTTGTATTACTTTTTATTCGATATTATATTGCAGCAAATCATTATGGCTATTTTTCTTTTAGGTCATGAAGCACTACAGTTTCTCAAACTTGTCAGACAATTCTCAGAAATTTGTATCTGCATTTTTCCATCTGATATCCTCCCTGGCAGAGACTTTTGTGTGAGCAATCATTTCATTATTGACATATGCGTCGGTCCTCTTGTATCTTCAACCGCATTTCCTTAGTTTCTATCTATCTTGCAGATTTATTTACATGGGATTTGACATTGCCATGGAACAACACAGCTGGTCTCATATTGGATTCATCTTTTTTTCAATTGTATCCTTGAGTTGAACGGATTCTGAATGACTCATTTGTTGTTTAATTTGCTTAGATATTTTTTTTCCTTAACCTGTTCTAAATCAAACCAGTTATTCATTGGAATTGCAAGGTATGCATACTTTGCCTTGTATTCTGTGTGTTGATTTATCATTTTGTTGAATTGTTTCTTTTGCTATAACAAAATTCTTACCATTCTCTTTTGTGAAGGGATATTATTAACCCAATATTTTTTACTACCCTATTTCGGTGGTTGTATTGAGAACGTTAGTCCTGATATTGTTGTGAGAAATTATTAAACCTTGTGTTGCTTGTTCTATGAAGAGCTGCAAATGTGTTCTCGTGCGCTTATTTGGTAAATTTGGTTAGACCTGCACATAGAAAAATACCAACGAATCATCAGAAAGCACTTTGGTATAGTGGTAAGTTGATAAGAATGTTTTGGTTGTTTGAACAGCTTTTCTTATATGTACTTACAGCCCACCCAATACCCTTTCGCACCCTCTAGCAATTCCATACGCATAACAGACACTATTTGACTGCTGAAAATCATACAATATCCATTGCAGGGCTCCGAGGGGCTATGGCTTTTGCGCTAGCCCTCCAATCAGTTCACGATCTTCCAGAAGGGCATGGTCAGACGATTTTCACAGCCACAACTGCAATAGTTGTTTTGACAGTAAGTAACCAATTTGTTTAAAAACTAACTACATTATTGATTATCCGACTAGTACTCCTGCCTTTATGTGAGAAATGTTTAATACATTCTTTATAGAGCATCTGTAGGATGCACATTGTGGCTTTTCCTGCCCTAATTTCTGGAGTTGAATTAATACATTATCGTATGCTTGTGTTTCTAGGAATTCGGTAAATAATAAGGCTTTACTTTGTAAACCTTCATTTTGTCTTTATTTTTTCATTTTCTTGACATTTCTGTGGTTCTTGGGATATATTAGGTCTTGCTGATTGGAGGATCAACAGGAACCATGCTGGAAGCTTTAGAAGTGGTGGGTGACGGCCATGATGGCCCACTGGGTGAAGTAAGTCTACATATGTCTCCTCCTGCACTTTTCTGGTAAAAAATTAGGATGGAGTTGATGGTTCTCAGTACTTTATTACTATACCTTATTGTCTTAGATGATAATAATTTGAGAGAGCAAAGATTGAAAGATTTCACGAATCATTGGAAGCAATATATGTTGGTTTAATATCTTCGATCTTTGCATCCTGATGAACAATGGCAAGTTATATTTTATTCTGAGAATCTGAATTTTTTACCTCTTGACATTGTACAATTTGTTCTCTGCTTGTCTGTTCTCTTCCATTTTGTCTACATTAGGAAATAGAGCATTTGACTTGTTGATCTCGGGGAAGAGTTCTCCCACTGATTGCCTCCCTGCCATAAAGGACTTGTTTATAAATAAATTATATAAGCTTTCGTGCTAACTGCAAGATGACAGATTTTCCATGTTGAAATCTAAATAGCTTCATATGCTGGAAAGATTGAACTAGAATAGTCTCCAAACTCCTTGCCTGACATTATGCTGGTTGTTCCATGGCTTCTAATATGGTTCTGGGACAGGGAAGGGGTGTGACCGACTATGATGTCTTTTTGGCGAATTCTTTGCCACTTCTAACACTTCTCTTCCCAATTTCAGAGTTTCGAGGCAAACAATGGCTATAGAGCTCCTACCTATGAGGGGGAATCGTCATCCGGAAACCCATTTAAGATGAAACTTAAAGAGTTCCGTAAGAGGTAGTGAAAAACGGTTTTCACATCCCATTTTTGCTTTTTTGCTTTCAATTATTTCTTAACCTCAGTTCCTTGATTCCTTGCAGCACTGCATCTTTTACTGCATTTGACAAGAATTACCTCACTCCCTTTTTTACAACTCAAAATGGCGATGAAGATGAGAGTGGTAAGTTGAATGCCTAAGTCAACTCCTTTTGTTGTCATAGTTGTGTCACAGAGTTAGATGCTCGTGTTGGTGCCCACTGCAGTTGCTCTGTTTCGTTGGCAGGCATGCATATTTGCTGTGTGATTGGTTTCTGATGACCATTTTTCTTTTCTTTTTGGTGCACTTCTATTGTGATGAAATGCATGTTGAACATTGTACTGATCTAAATGACACCTGTCTATAGCGAATCAAGCACTGTATATTTCTCTACGAGAGCTATCAGGATCCTCGTTTGATTTAGTGTGACCACTCTTGACTTAGTGGGCATGATCTTGTTTTCCAGTATTTATATTGGTGTTTACGTCATCCATTTACAATGAGCTTTTGTTCAATGCCATACAGATGAGCTTTTTGGCGATTCTAGGAGAGAAGGTTATCATTGACGACTTGTGCTCACTGCAGTGGATGGCTGATTTTTTCTTTTCTTGGAGACAATTGATTTCACTATGGTATATGGTTATGTGTTTTAAGTTGGAGATAGGGCTGGTTGGCCGTTGGCACATCATTCTTATACTGCAAGTATACTGCAACAGAATTAATAGAATTGTAGATTATTAGTGTATAAAATTAGGGGTTAGGACTGCTCCAATGCATCCATCATTCATTACCTTTTCCTCAGAGTAAGTTAATCTCTGTACATGACAGTGAAATGCCTCCTGACCAGGAAAAGTCACGGAGATAATTTGAATGGTTATACATGTCCAATTTATTTCATCTGACATGGAGTAAAATATAGGACTTCTAATTAATCTGTTGAGCACTTCAATGTTAGAAATCATTTGATGACAGGTAATTGTCATTCCATCCCAGATATGGGTGCCTGGATTTTTCTGTTCTCTTTGCCCTCCGACATGATGTTTTTGAGGTACACTGAGCAAAGTTTGCGGAAAGTTGAGCAAAAGCATTCCTCAGTTCACCAGCTTCATCCGCTGGAAGTTCTTACTTCTTAGCCACTCGAAACAACTGCCAGGAGTATATGCGGAGTTGGGTCACCCTTTTTTGGTCAAGAAAGCAAATAAAACCACTAACAAATAAGATGCTTTAACTTTGATCAGTTTAAGAGGGTAGACCCAGAAGGTGGAATGCTTAAGCATCTTTCAAAAATGGGATAATTGCCTCAACAGCCCCTGAGGTTTGGTATTATAATTATACCCCTTTAAAAATTATGAAATATCACAAGTAAATTCCCTGGATAAGGGGGTGTAATGGTGATTATGTATAATTTTAGGAGGTGTAATTGTAATTATGTGCTATGTTAAGTTAGTGGTTGGGAGTGTAATTATGATTTGTTGGAGCAACTTTTTTTTGGCACAACGGTGGGTCCATTGAGACGGTATAAAACGGTGAAATCATGTTTTTAC
>JACFYI010003641.1:11116-25377 GCA_014898755.1 Handroanthus guayacan | reverse complement strand
TTTTTGGTCGAAACGTGACGAGAAAATGAAACGTGTTTGCTTGAAAATTTTTTGGATGCATGAAATGTGTTTTGATATTAAAACGATGCTTGGTTTTTAAAATCGAATAAATTTTTGAAAAATTGATGATTCAAAATTTTATTTAAGGGAATTCTCAGAGTGTTACACTAGTAGCCCGATAACTATGCATCTATTCTTAATGATCGATCCGTTTGTGTTCTCGACTTTGAAAACTCTTTTCCAAATTGACACACCATCTTGTGCAAGGATTTTCTTGAATCGAGTCATCATAGAAAGCATAGGAAATATTCTCATTCATCAAGACTGTAACGATCCAAATCTAGAACATCCATCCCTAGATCGGAAATCGCTACCAAATGGGGAGAGGCTCTAAAAACAATTCTCAAATTTCAATTTAGCAGAGTTATTGTTCGATCCACAATCAAATACACACTTATTACAAACCCCAAAATTCCAATATCCCATAAGGTACCTAACTTTATAGCAATAACATCTTATCGCATCCTAAATTCATGAGTATGTACAGATACTACGAACTATTACAAATTTTAAATATCTTAACAAAATGTCTCCAACTCAAGAAGTTTCCTACTCGAACTTCAGATTACAATTCATACTATCCTCGTAGACAACTATTCTAAATAATTTCCTATGATTACATATTAGTCTGATTTCTTTCTACAATTTCAGTACTTTAACCATCACATATTCACAAGTTCTTACATCCAAAATTGAGTAATCAAAATCTTCGAGCTTGATGGAATTCCAAAAACTCAGTCGCCTACACATGTTAAAATTTATAAAATAAGTTCGAATGACTTAGTAAGGAATTATGGCTAGGAATAGAATGGTAAGATATCCGAGATGGCTTAAGTGAAAAATTCCAGATTGTCCAATAAAGTGAGAGATAAGTCAATAATCAACATCGGAGTATCCAACAATCGAGTACAATCAAATAATGAGCTTAGACAGTTCAATAACCAAATGAGTTAAAATATGCCATGCAATTGTGATAATTCAAACAGAAACTAGTAGCTCAAACATGAGCATTAAACAATTCACATAATCGTATAGCAGAGGCTGAACTAGTATTTGGTAGATCTGTCACCCTTATAACTCCAAATAAACAATATAACCTTTGTCCCTCTATAGGGTCCCTCCCTTGAGAGGCCGCTCAGAGGGATAACCTAACAAATTGTGTGACAAATTGTCGACATTTCCCGTGTCACAGGCTAGTTCCTATGAAAACCTATCTCCAGGCCTCCACGGAACTACCTAAATGAGAAAAAGTCCTCTAGGGGATTCACTGTTGGCCTGACGCTACCCAACATCTCTCCTGAGACTTCCCAAGGACCCATCCAATGAGGGTAATACACAAAAGGCTACGAGGGTAATAGCAATACTCGAATTAAATAAGCAAAGCTTCAAACGACGTTTGGACGTTGTCAATCAAATCAATACACAAAAGTGTTTTGAGGTAATGATAATTGTCCGAATTAAATAAGCAAAGCTTCTAATGAGATTTGGACATTAACAATCAATCACAATTGGTCTGATCCAATCAATATGAAATTTCAAACAATCTCGGACACGATCATTTGATTTGATAGGAATTTAAAGCATATCAAATGATTCTGCAAGCTCAATCATTTCAAACAAATAGACTATGGACATATCAGATGATATTTTCAAAAATATTTCAAAAGAGTGTTTTGTGGTTATTTCAAGCAGCATTTTGAAAACATTTCAAAAGCGTGCACCATGGACATATCAAGCGATGTTTCAAAAACCTTTCAAAAGATAAAAATATATCACATCATACTTTTAAAGTCATTTTAAAAGAATGAGAACCATAACTAATTTTTCTAAAATGATTTAGAGTTGTGAAACTATAAATAATACTTTTAAAAATATTTTAATGGAGTAAAATCCTTCTACGATATTTTGAAATCATTTTAAAGAAGTGAAATCCATAAAATATTTTGAAAACATTTCAAAGGAAATAGAAACATGATCGATACTTGAAATGTAATAACCCAGATTATTCGTAAGCTTTATTTCTCTATTTGCTCAACCTGATGCTTCCATATTCCATTTTATCTTTAAAAAAAAAAAATTAGACTTTTTTCAAAATTTTATTTTCTTCAATTAATTATAAAATACTTATCCCAAAAAAAATCTATTTCTTACCTAATCTTTCAAAACATTTCTTAATTTATTCTTTTCATATCTTAATTCATTCTTTTATTTTTTTAGCGATCTTAATTAACCATCTCTTTTGTTTAATTAAAATCATTTACCTCTAAATAAACAAATCCAAATTATTTCTTTTCTCTAAATTTATATATATATATACACACACATATAGATACAAAATAAAAATATATATTACATATTTATATAATCGGTGTATGCAAAGCAAACGTGCATGAACCATCTCTTTTCCTCAAATTCATTTCATATAACTACATACATGCTATATATAGACCCAACACATGGCTAAGCTAATTAAACTCTCTCTCTCTATATGCGTATGTATGCTTGTGTACATGTATTGACCCAATAGGCACTAAGTCATGTATGACCTCATCCTTTTATATCACTTATATCCATATATACACAATTCAAGCACTTTCCTTGTCCTTTCTCCAAAGACTTTCATTCATGGACCATGACTTCTATGTATATCTATAAACGTGTATATATATATTAACATCCTAAACTTGCTTTAATTCTTGGACACATAAGCCTATATATATACACACATATATATACATATACAAACTAAGCAAGTCTTTCATCCTTATCAACAAAAGTCTCCTTCTAAAAACCTATGCATATACAAATTGTATCTATCACCATTATATTCCATTAGATACAGTGCATCAATCTTCCCCAAATTTCTTATATAAAGTCCTCAATTTCTTGCCAAGTTTTCATAGGACTTTGAAGCTCTCGGGTAGCACAGGGGCAAGAAAAATTCTTTAGTTTTCTTGATTAAAACTTGGTCCTTAGCATTTCCTCTTCTCCCTCAAAATTGAAATACCAAATTCTTGGTTAAACTTTGCCAAATTCCAGAATTTTATTTCCTTTGATTTTCCTTTCTTCTACTCCAAATTTCCAGGCTTAATCACCCCATTTAACCACTCATCTCGCCCACTTAGCTGGAGGATTCACAGCTGCCAATGAAGCTAAACCATCCTATTTCTTCGAGGGACCGATCATACATACAAGACAAGGATTAAGCTTATTTAGGATAGTTAATCATGAGTGCAAGGTTGATTTTCCGATCGAACGTTTGTTGAGTAATTTCGGTACAAGAGGTGGGTCCGAGAGTTACCCCTTTATTTGATTAATTGCTCCTTTTGATTTGCGATTTCTTAGAATGTTGGTGGGAGTATTTTCATAGAAAATTTCATGATACAAATTTATTCTTCAATTTGATTGTAATCAGGTGTGGAGGATTCGAATCCCTCAAGTTGATAAGGTGAGTAATTCATAGGAATTATAATCTTGATAAACTTCAAACAAAAATATGTAAATATGATCGGGACTAAAGTTTGAATTTTATCTTCAAAGCAAGACTTTTGAAAAATAATTTTTAGAATGAAAGTTTCAAAAGTTTCAGAAAATTTTTACAGAAATTGTTGGCTGGAATTTTTGAAAAACATGGTTTGGTGAAAAAGTTAATTTCCAATAATTATGAAAATATTTTTTTTAAAATTAAGAAAATTATCTTTAAATAAATCTGGAATTTTCAAAATAATAATATACAATTTTGGTGAAATTAGATTTCAGCCATGTGAATTTTCCTCAATAAAAGTCTTGAAAATATTTTTCGGATGGAAATGAGAAAATTTTCAAAATATATTGATAAATTTTCAGAAATTCTAAGTCTCCGATCCAAGAGTTAAATCTCTTAATTTCTATTTATGTATAATGAAAGTATTGATTGAATTTTTCTAGTTATGCTATCATTATGATCGGATTTGATAAGAAATTTTAGACTTGGAACTCTTGGAAAACTTTGTGTAATTGAATTGAAAGAAAAAAATTTTGAATCCTTATGTCATGACTTAATTTCTTGAGCAAATATTTCTGTATAACCCTTGAGGATGCTCTTGGGAAGTTCTAATCAGGGCCCTAATAATATAAGGCATATCGGAACGGTGTTGGACCGTCGATAGTTGGCATGCCACTTCTGTATCTGTATTTGTATCTATGTATTTATCCAACCAAATTGGCCATTTGGTTTGGACTTGAGAGATAAGGGTTATAAGAGGTTATAAGGTTGGAGTTTGAGACTTTAATTCATGACATAATATAAAAATATACATAATATATGTATATATATGTAATTTCCAAGAAGAATCAATTTTTCTTACCCAATGAAAACAAGACGACTTCGGGTAAGTTATGATTTCAATAAAAATTAAAATTTTCCTATCCATCAGAAACAAGAAAATCTTGGTAAGTATTATCTAAGATTTTAATTTCTTAGAATTATTCACTAAGTCAGTGGACTTATCCTTTATTTACAAATATACATGCAGATTTAGCTTCTTACATGACTTTGAAGATCTTAGCTCTATATGTCACTCTTGGGAAAGAATTCTATGGAATTGAAGGCTTGGTATTATGCTTCTAGAATTTGAAGATGCACTAAGCTATATTTGTTGTGTGTATCATGTTGAGTATTTCGTGGAAACATTGTGCTATATATATATAAAAAAAAAATACTAGCATATTACTATTCATCATGTATAACGGGATCATTGGAAATTATTATCCTCATTATAGGACACTTGTATGAACAGGTTCATGTCTTATTTGATGAAAAATATTAATTGATGGAAACATGGAAAACAGCCACCCTTGGCATCACCTCGGCATCTTTTAGGGAAATATATGATATATATTTTGTGTTGGCATGTCTTAATTATAAGATTAATAGAGGCACAATGTATTAACAAAATAATTAAAAGCTCTTGCTCCTCTCACGGCTGAAATTTTCTAAATTAGACTTGTTCTATATATATATATATATTTATTTGGCAACACACACTGAAATATATACTCATTAAAGGGTTTTAGAGATTACAACAATTAAGTTTTAATTGAAAATACGTCAAGATTTTATGAGTACAGCCTTGCAAGACTTTTAACATAAAGTGTTACATGCACTTTGAAAATAAATTTTCAATTGCTTCGAATTTTGACATAATAATTTTTTGAAAATTTTACATGATTCATCTTTTTGCATTCAAAATGTAATCACCATCACAAAAATGCACGTGTCTAAGAACGGGCTGCTACATGAAAATTCTTCAGAGAGGTGAAAATGAAAAACAACACTTTTGAAAATATTTTTGAAGAGTAAAACTATGGACGACATTTTGGAAACGTTTGAAAAATTGCCTTAACGAGGCAAAAATAGAGTTAAAATCATGAAACGGGATTCAAGAACACTTAAAACTATTTTTCACTTGGGTGTAAGTGTGCACGAAAATGAGCGCGGACACGCTTAAGCGGTCCAAAGCTACAATTTTAGAGTTTAAAATCAAGCATAAAAATTTTACAAAACAAGCCAAATAAGTCCATGTTTCCATTTTTTCAACAAAACAATACGTATTCGATAATCTCCGAAACCTTATAAAAAAATAAGTTATCAAATCATTGACCAAGCAAAAGAAATTACCACAATAATATCTAAATATCCATAATAATCATCAAACACGTCAAGGAATCCATAATAATCCAACAATGAATAAGAATAATAGGTTCAAACTCATGCTCATTACAATCAAAGCAAGGAAATGAAATCATGATACAAAGGATTTCACTATCAATGAGCACAAGGGATAGCCATAATCATTACCTCAATCCTTTGATCACAACCTGCAATATGTTTTTAATTTCCCAAATATGCTCCAAGCAAATCACCTAATCGTTCAATAGCAAAATCTTTTTGTTAACCACTTTTCCAAAAACAGCAGTCTCTATTTCAAAAAATTTTATCTCAAATTTCCTCATAGTTTAACGATGAAATTTTCTTCTACAATTATTTTAACTCAATGACCTTTCTAATTGTGACTTCTAATCGATGATCCAATAGTCGGATCTTCATCTATATCTTCTCAAATTTCTGCCATTGCTACTGTCCCCTATTCTCGGCAGAATAGACATGTTGTCTTCCATCAATATTTTCGGCTATTTTTCTCCATGTTTTTGACTGATTCTGGATTCTAACATTATTTAAACTCAATAAGGTTTCTAACAGAATATCATATGGGCTGATTTGATAATATTAAGATGGGTTTTGAAGTTTTGAAAGTTGAAGGTGAAGCAGGGGCAGTGGGTAAATCCGAGAACAAGGTATTTGTGTGTGTGTTGTAATTCAATCTTAAATTTTCAAGATTCAGTACTTCTATTCCAAATCTACATATTATTCTAGGTAAATCATCAGAATTCCAAATCAATCAATATAATAGATTTCCAGTTAAAATAAAAACTCAAGAAAATCTTGAATCAATCAAAATTCTTACCTCTTTAGTCTATAATCCTCAAAGTTTTGATAGTAAACCCTAACTTCTCAAATAATTCCTACAACAATCAATATCATAAGAGATTATACCATATTTTTTCAAACCTTAATCTTAAAACTCAAACTACAAATTGAGAACTTACCAAGTGTAATTACCTTACTCTTTTTCCCTTTGTAATTAAAACTCAAAAGTTGATTTCAATAGACTTAAGAAAATTAGAAGAGATGATGGTGATGATGTCTTGAGAGAAAATGGAGGATAAGGGGCGAACAAGAAGAAGAAAGAAAGGGATGTTGTCTTCCAAAATTCTTCCAAAATTTCGATCAAATTTTATAGAAATTAATTTGGGGATTCATTTGCCATTTTTCAATTTATTTGTTCTCATTTCATTGACTTGGTTGTAAATAAATGACATTATAAAACAACAAATATACAAGTGTGTGTGTGTGGGGGGGCTGTAATGACCGAGTTTTGTGTGTGCACATGTGTCTTCATCATTTTTTTTTAAAGCATATAATTTGAAGAACTAGTTGGACTTTTGAGCTAAATTGGGGCTAAATCTTTGGACTAAAAATTGGGCTAAAATTATTTTTTGGGCAAAAATAATGCATATAATAATTTTCGGATGCAAGAAAAATTTTTCAAAAGTGGTAAAATATTTTCGATTGGGAGAAAAATCTCAAAGCATTGAAAAATCGTCTATTCAATAAAATTTTTCTCATAAACGTTGCAAAAATATTTACCGATTAAAATTGAGAGTTTAAAGATTTAATTAGAAAAATTCTCTAATTTTAATATTTAATTAGGAAAATTTTCAAGTTGTTACAAAAACGAGAAAACGGATCCTTTCTTGGAACTTAAAAACTTCTATGCATAAATAGCTTGCACCCAACATGCATATCATACGACCTGCTCAAAAGTAGCTAAGACACATAGCAGGACCTACCATAAGGTTATCATGGTCTCTCAAATCTAAGGACTAATAATATGTATTGTAACGTGCCGGATCCTAGAGCATCCACTCCTAAGTTCGAAACGCTACCCAATGGGTAAAAGCTTATAAAAATCATTCTCAACTTCCAATACAGTAGACATTTTATTCAATCTATAATCAAGTATATACTCATTACAAGTCCCAAATTTTTTTTTTCAAAATAGTATCTAACTTATTAGCACTAACCTGAGTATGTAAATACTACAAACTATTACAAATTCACAATTTTTCATTCCAAACTTTAGTAGTCAAAATCTCCAAGCTTGATACAATTCTCGAATTTCAGTCACCTACACATGTTAAACTTATCAAATAAGTTCGAATGATTTAGTAAGAAATTATGGCTAAGAATAGAATAATAAAGTATCAAGCAAGGCTCAAGTGAAAAATTTCAAAATGTCCAATGAATAAAAGACGGATCAATAAACAATATTGGAGGGTCCAACAATCGAATACAAATCAAATAATGAGCTCAAGCAATTTAATAATAAAAAAAGTTAAAATATGCTATGCAATTGTGATAATTCAAGCAAAACGAGTAGCACAAATATGAGTATAAATGAGTAGCCCACTTATGAGCATACACAAGTAGCCCAATTATGAGCGTAAACAATTCACACAATCATATAGCAAGGCTGAGCTAGTATTTTGTGGATCTGTCACCCTTATAACTTCAAACAAATATCAGCCTTATCCCTCCACAGGTCCTACACTTGAGCGGCCACTCAAAATGGTGACCCGATTTTTGTAGTGTGACATAAATATTGACGAGCAACATGTCACAGGCTAGTCCTTGAAAAACCTATCCCAGGCTTTCATGGAACTACCTAAATGAAAGGAAACCATTCAGGGGATCAACGGTCAGCCCGATGCCGCCCAGCATCCCTCCTGGGATTTCCCAAGAGCCTATAAATTAGGGTAATAACAATAGGTTACGAGAGTAATAACAATCATTTGAATTAAATAAGCAAAGTTTCAAACGAGATTCGGACGTTGTCCATCAAATCAATATACAAGAGCAATTCCAGGGAAATAATAATTGTTAAAGTAAAACAAGCGAAGTTCGAATGAGGCTCGAATAGTATCAGTCAAACACAATTTGTCCGATTTAATCAATATAAAATCTCAAACAATCTCGGATACGATTATCTATCAAGCGATACTGCGAGCTCAATCATTTCAAATGAATGGACTATGGACACATCGAACAATTTTCCAAAAATATTTCAAAGAGTTTTCTGTGGTTATTTCAAATGGCATTTTGAAACATTTCAAAATCGTGCATCACGAAAATATTAGTCAATGTTTAAAAAATCTTTCCAAAGATAGAACCGTATCACATTATTTGTTAAAATTATTTTAAAAGGAGGAGAACTATAATTAATTTTTCAAAGATGGTTCAAAGTGGTAAAAACTAAAAATATTACTTTTGAAATATTTTAAAATAATAAAATCCTTCAAAAATATTTTGAAACATTTTAAAGGAGGAAGATTTTAAAGTACTACGGAAATATTTCAAAAAGAAATGAAAATATAGTTAGCACTTTTAAGTATTTCAGAGGAGACGAACTCCTAAACAATATTGCAGAATTATTTTTTAATCGTAAAACTACGGACGATAATTTGAAAAAATTTTAAAGGAGTGAGATCCATAAAGTGTTTTGGGAATACTTGAAAGAAGACAGAAGCATAATTGACACTTGAAAATTATTTCAAAGCAGTGAAAATAACGAATATTACTTTGAAACTACTTTCGAAGGGTAACTAAGGACGGTGTTTTGAAAACATTTCAAAAGCGTGCTTAACGAGACAAAATGAAGTAAAGTTCATGGAACGAGGTCCAAAATTGCGTGTAGGAATTTTCAAAACAAGCCAAGTGAGTCCATATTCAAATTTCAAGCAAAACAATACGTATTCGGTAATGTCCGAAACAATCCAAATATAAAGTTATTCCAAACACCAAATTATCAAGTCAGTGACTGAATAATAGAAATGGCTGCAATCGTGTCCATATGTCAATAGTGATCATCAAACAAGGCAGAAAATCAATAATAATTGAACAAGAAATAGCAATAACGAATTCAGACTCATGGTCATTATAATCAAAATAAGGAAATGAAATCATGATACAAAAGATTCCATTATTTGTGAGCATAAGGGATAGCCATAATTCTTATCTCTAGTCCTTAAGCTTTAAGTCCTAAGATGATATTGAGATCAACTAATTCTTTGAGTTGATTTGACTTATAAACATCAAGATCAGTTAAGTACTAGACCACATTTCTATATCTTATAAAATCTACGATTTGATTCCATCAGTAAATTTCCCAAACATTTCAAAAATATATCCCATTGAGTTAAAATTGGCAATTTGATTTTAAAACTATCTAGACTTGACAAGCTTTCCAATGGCAGTTTTATATTGAAAATCCGAAGAGTGGTTTTCCAGGTATAAATTTTTAAAGTCGATCCAAAGTTCTGCCGCAATGCCAAGTCAGTTTAACATGTTTGGTTTTAGTAAATTTTCTGGAAAGCATGCTTCATAGATTTCAAAGATTCTTAAGTCTATCATTATCTATACTTAATAAAGCTTCTAATGAATATTTTTAGGGCTGATTTGGTGAAGGAGAGTTTGGGTTTCAATGGTTTGAAGTTGGGAGATGTATTAGAGCATATTCCAGTAAGTTCTCTACTCCCCAGGTGAACTGGCAACTTCAGATCAAATGGTGTTTTTGGTCTTCTTTCTTCATGGATTCAAGTGATTCTTGATTCTAATGATAAGTACACTTAATAAGTTTCAAATAGGGCAAATATTGGATTTTTTAGATGTATAGAGGTTCGGTTATGAATTTTTTAAGTTGGGGTTAAGATAGAGGCATCCTCTGTTTTGGCCAAAAGGGCAAGTTTGATTCAAATGAGGTTTTCTACCAATTTTCCTCCAAGTTTTCGGGCATTTCTTAGTTCTAACATCATCTAGACTCGAAGAGGTTTCTAACGGTACCTCATATGAAATATTTGGAGCAGTATAGGTGGGGTTTTCAATTTTTTTGAAGTGAGGTAAGTACACTACTTACAGTACCGAGAGCAACTAATGGTTTCAAACTTTATTTATTTCATGAAATCACTTAACCACTAAATCTAAGTGATGATCCACTAAGTTCCTTATAGCCCTAAGGTTATATTCATGGTTTCACATATACAAGCTAGGTCATGTTCCATTAACAACAATATGATGGTTCATCAAGTGGCCCAACAAGTACAAACTCATGACAATCAAAGAAGTTATAACGACAAACATACCAACAAGCATGTCTTCAATAGATTTCTCACAAAAATGGAACTATGAACTAAACATGATGAATATAAAGAAGGGAATATCATTACCCTTACTTTTTTAACTAACCAAATTTGAAAGTTTCAAGGGTTCTCTTCAAAATTCCTCAATAGATCCTAACATCAAGAAGAAACCTCTCAGGTTCACTTAAATCAAGTAATTAGCCATTAAAATCTTAACTAAATCTTACTAAACTTGAAGATTTGTGCAAGTGATGAGGTCCCCTACTATTCCCTTTTAGATTTATGGTGGAAATTATGAGTGAAAATAGAAGAAAATTGAGTTAGAAACACACCCCTCATGTTTCGGCCATAGGTGTAACGCCCTAGATCCTAGAGCATCCGTCCCTAGGTCGGAAACGCTACTCACGTATATGATTAAATAATTTAAATCCCAAAATTTACATAATCAATTACTTTTGATACATCGTCCAATAGTATGAATGTAGCAACCTGAAAAAAAATTTCGAAATTAAAATTTAGAATGAGAGAATCTATCTAATTAAATTCTTAGACAAAATTTTTCCTAATAAAATTTTTGAACTCCCAAAATTCAATTGATAAACGATTTAGAACGTTTTTGAGAAAAACCCTAATCGGTACCCGATTTTTCATCGATTTGAGATTTTTCTCCGAACCATAAATATTTTATCATCCTTAAGAAAATTATTATACACCTTATTTTGGACCAAAGAAATAAGTTTTAGTTCAAAATTATAGTCAAAATCTAGCATCAAAACTTGCATTAACATATCATGTGTTATTACACTAAAATAAGCTCAAAATAAAACCAAAATACATACATATATATATATCTATATATATATACACGGATATACACATACACATTTCAGCAACTTGATCAAAATTATAGCTTAGATATTTAAGTTTTATATGCCAAATTATTCTCCAACCAAGCTTAAAGTATGATTAGGCTACTAAGCTATAAACCACAAGAAATTGACATTTAGCAACAAATAAACAAATAATCAATAAATCCTAACATTTTTCTATATGATAAGCAACAAAATTTTCAGAAAGTTAGGCAAAAATTTCGTGCAAGAGAAGAGAGAAAAAAAGAGAGAAAAGAGAAGAAAGAAAAAAGAGAGAAGGAAGGAAGAAAAAAATTGCAACCAAACTCTATTCATCTTGCCCTTATATCCTAGAGTGATTTAGCCTCCAATCATCAATTTCAATTCAAAATCAACATTAAGGAAGAGGGAACTAAGGTTTCTCAATTGGTAAGGTAGGGGTTTTAGTGTTATATATTGTGATTTCTACATAGGTATCGAATATAGCATAAAACTTACGATTTTGATTTCTATAGGTTGTGTTTGAGGGAGAACCCTTAATATCACATTTTGGATTGACTTATAAGGTAAGGATCATAGCTATTTCCTATCTTGAATACTTGCTATGGATTGGATTTTTTATTGATTGATTTAATTTCTTGCACCAATTGAATCATATTATTGGAAATCATTGAAATTTCTTGATTTGGGACTCTTGATTCTATCGAAACCCTAGCTCGATCCTTTGCTATTATATTCTTGATCATGTTGGAGACTTGATGGAGTAGAAATCATGGACGAAAGAGGACTAAAACAACTTGGTAGTTTGAAAACACTAAAATTGCTATTTTTGCCAAAATTGTTTCAAAACTTAGAAATTAAAAATCTTAATGATGGTTAGAACAAACTAATTCTAATTTTTTTCATTTTTGGAGATCTGTTATGAAAAGGAGTTCATACAAAAAAAATCATCAAAAATTGGAAAAATCAACCGGCGCGACCGCATGCTCTGACGCGCCCACTTTGGTCTGCGATGGCGCCGAGTCCAGAACATTTTTAAACTTAATTTTGATTCGTTTTGCCTTTTTTCGTTCGTTTTTCACTCCGTTGAGTTCTCCAATATCCGAATATATAATCTATGTGTTCCAAATTCGATCCGAATTGATTGATCATGTTCGAATCTTGTTTGAACTTCGAATATCCTAATTCGAACAACTCCTATTAATTACGAAACCTATTGTTTGATTGTTTATGAGCGCCTAGGAAACTCCATGAGGGATGCTGGGCGGTATCAGGCCGACAGTTGATCCCCTGAATAGTTTCCTAATTGTTTTGGTAGTTCCAAGATAACCTGGGATAGGTTTTTTTAGGACTAGCCTGTGACATGCAGATAGTCGACAATTTATGTCACATTATATGATCGGGTCACCATCTCTAGCGGCCACTCGAGTGTAGGACCTGTGGAGGGATAAGGATTATATATTGTTACGGAGTTATAAGGGTGATAGATCCACCAAATAATAGTTCTGCCTTTGCCATATGATTGTGATAATTGTTATTATGATTTAGCTCGTTTACGCTCTTGCTAAGTTATTGTTTGTGCTCTTGTCGAGCTATTATTTATGCTATTGACGAGCTATTGCTCATGTTCTTGCCGAGCTATCGTTTATGCCTTTATTGAGCTATTTGCTTATATTGTTTGTGAAATAATTGCAATCGTTGGCATGTTCATTTCATTGTTGAGCTTATTGCCTCGTTACTCTTTTATTGGCTTCCATATTCATTCCTATTCCATAGCTATGCTTCTTACTAAGTCAGTGGATTTATTTAATCGTTCTACCATGTGTAGGTGAATAAGTTGGAAGCCTGTTGGATGTAAATATGAGATTATGCTTTGTATTTTCGTTTATTGTAAATAATAGAGATGTACGAGTACTGTTTAGAGTTTATGTTCGTCTTGTGATTTCTAGATATCCTACTGGGTGGCTTGTAGCCACTAGGACTATAGTATGTGGAAAGTTTCTGTAAATACGGCTTGTTAGTTTGGCGTTGTAACAGTATAGCTCCCGTTATGTATAATATGAACGTTGAGGCCTACGTCTATAAGTTATATTGTGGAATGTGCTTAGTGTATCACCCTATGTTTGTATGTTTATTGTTCCGATAGAGGTCTGTCTGCCCACAGGTGGTGTTGCCGGCCCAAGGGCAACCGTCCCTGGATCCAGGGGTGCTACAACGAACACATTCCCGAGTCTCAACCTGAGTCTACGACCCTACCTAACACCATTATATAATTATAGATACAAAATAATCCTAGTGTAGAATCTTCAAACTCGCCATGCAATTCCCTGAAAAGAACTTCCTACAATAGTAGAGTTAAGGGGGTGAGTCCACTGACTCAGCAAGAATTATTACCATAATAATGAGCAAGGGTAGCAAAGACATGTTTTCCAGGATTTTGAGATATCAACGCAATTGAACAGATTTCAAGAACCATTGATATCATAATTTCATAAACGTTCAGTGTAGCGCCCCGGGGTCCTAGTGCACTTCCGCCCTAGTTTTCGGGACGTTACT
>JACFYI010003640.1:338665-359703 GCA_014898755.1 Handroanthus guayacan | reverse complement strand
TTGATTATCTTTTTATTTTTTTCTATTTTCAGTAATTACAGAAAACCTGTACTTTACTCAAAATAAAATCATTCTATAGTATAACAAAATTCATTTGAGGTAGCGCAACTAAATTCATTTCTAAAATGTGCACAAAATAAGTATAAAATAAGGTTGATACCTAATTCATTATAAGTTCCAAAGTACTATTGTACAAATTACTTTCAAATTATAGATAGTTCTAAGAAGTTCTAATTAATCGAAGTATGCTGAGATGATGAATCTTAATTTTTTGGCTCATGGCTACTTGATGATGAGCATTTGAAGTCTCCTAGTGTCTATACTGGTGCTGGTAAGCTCAAATCTTCAACCTAAAATTAAAAATTGAATAAAGATTTCAATTTATATCAACCATTAAAAAAATTCAGAACCCCTCCACAATTTAATAAACTAACATCATATCAACACTATAACATCACCAACATAACCCCACTCCATATACATATATGTAAAATATTAGTTAAAACACTATTCATAAATTAATTGCAACAAACAACTCAAATTACACCAAGCAACTTGTATTCAAAACCACCCTAAAAAAGGAAAAAAGTACGCCAGATGTTTTGGTCGTTGCAACCATGAGAAGAAACAATGGCTACAACTTCAATTCCATGAAATCTTCTACTAACAACTTAAGTTCCTAGTTCTTACATAGATTGTTCCAATATCTATCCACATAAATTGCAGCTTATATTAACTATAAATGCATCCTGCATTATTTCAAAATTAATATAGCATATCTTTTCAACATTTGTCCTCAAAACCAGTAAAGTAATCTAATAAAAAACAATCAAATGCCAACAAGCAATAATTCAATAATTCAATCAAATAAGGTCACTAACACCAAGAACCAAAGAAATCAAAGAAACAAATGAGATCATGATATAATGACCAACCAGTTCAATAAACAAAACAGAGAAGTAATAGTAGAAATTAACTTGATTGATATTTGAAAAACCAAATGATAATGAACCCCTCATATGTTGCATTACATAAGCCAATGCACTTTTCAAATACTTTATTTCCGAATCATTCTTTTCCTTTTTTCTTTCCAACTCATTTTCTCCATATTAGCATTATACTTAGATTTGAGAATATAATTACTCGACAAACTTCCTCCAGCAAGGTCAGTTGATCTAAATATCTATGATGGGTAGACACCTTCTGCCATAGTTTTAACACATCCAGCATCCTCTTTGCCAAAAATAATGGAGTAAGCTTCTTCTTTACTACTCAATTAAGTATGGGCCTGTAACTCTTCTTGGATAGGTGTGATGTCTCACATTGATAAATAAGGAAAAAAATTACTATTATATAAGTTATGCCAAAGAATCCATGCTTAACTATTGAATATCTTTTTTGAATAAATTGTTCATAGCTCAATTTCAGGTTGCGTACAATGGATTCTCAAACAAATCTCGCGTCCTAGACCCCTGGGTTTGGGACGTGACAAATGGCATTAGAGTCAGTCGAATGGAGCTAAGTGCTATGTGGGGTAAAGTACTACGCCTATGGGAGCCATCTCTTGAGCCTACAGGGCAAAATGCCATACGTGTTAGAGCTACCTTTTGAGCCTGTAGGAGCCATCTCTAGAATCCCAATATCTGGTGGGCGATCTTAGACTCTGTTACACTGCAACAAGGACATTGCATTTTAAAGGAGGTGTGATTGTGATGTCCTACGTTAATAAATAAGGAAAAGAATCACCATTATATAAGTTGTGCCAAAGAATCCATGTATAACCATTGTATATTCCTTTTAAGCAAGTTGTTTATAACTCAATTTTAGGTTGCGCATGGTGGATTTTCAGGCAAATCTCGCATTCTAGGCCCCTGAGCCTGGGATGTGACAACATAAATCATGACAACTTATCATGAATCTTGAATTACTGTGTCCTTTGTAGAACATATTAAATTGATAAGCAATATATCACACTTACAATTTTTTGGTCTAGCCTTATCGTTAACAAAAGGCTTATCTTTTCTCTTGTTGAAGTCGCATACATCTCCACTCTAGCGCAGGTTTGCCAGTTTTCATTTCCTATTTAGAAATAATTAGTGACAGTATGAATTACATATTTTCCTATTTAAATATAACAAAGAATAAGAGAATTATACAATCTAATCCATCTGTCTGGCTATCGACATTGACTTAAGAGTGTGGGGAATTTTTTACTTGCTTCGATTAGCAATATTTTTCTCCATCATCAATTGTAAAAATTAACAAAAATAAGAATGTTAGTAAAAGTTAAACATTTATTTTAAGAGATTAATATATCTTTGTTACTTTTGTCTTTTCAGTCATTCTGTATTCCAAAATCCCAGCCCATTGCTCTCTAGGGATATATGATGGACAGTTTGCAAGATTGGCCTTCCAACTAAGCGCTATATCATAATGCTTGGTAAACAGCCTCGAGTGATTTTCCCTCTATTTTTTTCCCAAACTTCCCATGATGTATTTTTTGTGTGACTCATCAGAAACTTCAAAGTTAGCCTTTAAAACAAACATAATAAAGCATATTTTGTTAAATAATAAACAATATGAAAATAAATTCATTCTTATAAAATTTCTTTGTACTTCTGTACAACTTATTGGGATTTTGGACCACTTTGTGTAGCTAACAAGGAAGTTGCTAAATGCACTTGCTACATGACTTAAAAATTGCCCAAGTAGGCCACTCGACCCTCTAATAGGTTAGCTTGACTCATTCTACTCCAAGACATCTTTTTGCCTCCAAGTAACACAAACACATTGTTCACCCTAAGGCATGCTTTTGTTACCTCAGCATTATCTAACAAAGCATAATCAATTATCATTAGCGAAATATGACTTCACAAAAAACATAAAAACAAAAAATTAAAATAGTAACTTTATCATTAGTGGCACCTCGATGAATGTCTCTTTGGCCTCAACATATTTGTAAAATTGTAATGTTAATAAATTTATACAAATATCTAGACATAAAGTTCATGATTGTAAAAGTAGAATTTATCTTATTATTTACATAAACCATAAAACATGCACATATGCAAATATCTTGTAATAAATTTTAGAAAGATAAAAATATAACTTATGCCTACCAAAGAAGTATATCATCATTATCATCATCAACACTATAATTTATTTTTGAAGTTTGAGTATCATCATTTGTAGCAGGCCTCACTATTGTATATGTGTTGTTTCATTGGGGAACACGTGTTCTAAATTTTGTGTCGGGTAAGACTTAACAGACGCCATAAGTATCTTGGCTTTAAATGAATCGGTATGCTCTAACCATTTTTTTCGTCATCCACATAATAAACTGTTTGTGCCTCAAAAGCTTTTATTATTGCTCATCATCTTCATGTTCGTTAGTGTGTATCGATCTTGCAAAGTTAACTGAGATAAAATGAAAATTATCTATTTTCATGCCTTTTGGATTAGTAGTATTAACCCATTCACATTGAAACAAGATCACTGCAAATATGCCATTGTAACAAAGCTCCATGATGTCTAACAATTTTCCATTATAAGGCACTCCTCCAAACCGCATTTGAGTGTCACTATTGTTTGAATAACTTCTTGTCCCAAACTTGCCAAAAACTCCACCATTTTGAGTTTTTAATCCTTTTTCTCCAATAATAATTCAACATTTAAATCCATTAATATTATAAGCAGTGAATTTTTTGGCTTTGTTAATAGGGTTGGCGGCACCGATGTGCAAAGTGGACCGATTGTCATAGTAAAACAATATCCTTTAAGCAATAGATAAATGAACTGAAGTGGTCATAGATAAGAATTAACTGAGTTGAGTAGATATATGAGGTTGGGTGGTAGACAAATGAAGTGTATGACCAATAAGCTATCTGTAGAAAGAGCAATTTTGCATCACCAATGCCTTTGCTCAATTTTAAAGTTGGATCCATGGAAGTGGACAAAGGGCAAGAGGTAAGATAATCGACATCTGACAAAATATCCAAAGCATACTTTCTTGGAGAGATATAATTCACCTTTTGAATTTCTCACAATTTCCAAGCTAAGGAAAAATTTTAGCTCATAAATCTTTAATCCTAAAAGCACTGTCCAAGTAAGATTTAATGTGTTTGATTTCAATGATATCATTCTTAGCTAAGACAACATCACCAACATAGACATGAAGGGCAATAAAAGTAGAACCAAAGGCGTTCACAAAGAGAGAATAATATGATTTGGATTGAGTGTAACCTAGAGACAAACAAGCCATACAGAACTTTGAAAACCACTATCTACTAGCCTACTTAAGGCCTTAAAGAGAACGTTAGAGCTTGCAAACTTTGTTTAGTTTGAAAGATTGAAATCCTAGAGGCAAGACCACGGAAAAATGCATTATTAACATCTAATTGGAGTAGATTATAATTGTGAATGGAGGTGAGAGCAAGTAACAAACGGATTGTTGTTATCTTAGCTAAGGGGGAAAAGGTATCAAAATAATCCACACCCTTCATCTAAGTATCCCATTTGGCTAAAAATTGAGCATTATAACCTTCCATGCTATCATTTGTCATGTGGTCAATCCAATACACCCACTTCCACCCCATAGATGTTTTTGCAAGTGGCAAATTAGTAAGGACCCAAGTGTGGTTCTACTCCAAGGCCATAAATTCAAAAAGTATAGATAGCCCCCATTCATTAGACTTATAGCTTCTTTCTAAGTATGATACTCTGTAATAGAAGAGATAGACAAAATAAAAACATCAAGCATTATAAACTTCCACGCTATCATTTGCCATGTGGTCAATCCAATACACCCACTTCTACCCCCTGGATGTTTTTGCAAGTGACAAATTAGTAAGGACCCAAGTGTGATGCTACCCCAAGGCCATAAATTCAAAAAGCATAGACTGCCCCATTCATTAGACTTATAGATTTTTTCTAGGTATGACACTCTATAATAGGAGAGATAAACAATAAAAGAATGATATACAAGGGACATACTATCATAGGAAAAAACAGATGAGAAGGGATAGGAAATAACTCCCAAAAAGATCCGTGGCTCATGGTGGAGGAAGTGTAGTGGTAAACCTAAAGGTAGAATGGAGCATTTCAAGGACTTGTTGAGAGGTAAACTGTAAGCTATTCAATGCTGGTAAACAGAGTGGCAATTTGAAAATAGGAACAAAGTAATTTATGGTAGGAGTTGTAGGATGGGGTATATAGGTGGTGGGAAGGAAAAACGTGTTCATAAATTAAACCTAGCTTGAAGTGAGTATTATGTGTGTGCGAAGATCAAGAACAAAATCTTTGACAGTACCCTTAAATCCAAGAAAAAGACACTTTTGAGCTTGTGAATCAAATTTCATGTGGTTGACAACTTTGATAGAGCCATAGCGCAAAGAACCAAATACACAAAGGTTGAAATAATTAGGTGGTGATTGTAAGAATACTTTGTGGGGGGAAAGAACCAAATACACAAAGGTTGAAATAATTAGGTGGTGACTGTAAGAATACTTTGTGAGGCGATTTATGAATTAGAAAAGGTATTAGGGTGCAATTTATGAGGTGCATGGGACAACTGATGGCATTGGACTAATATGTTTTGGACAATTTTACGTGGAAAAGTAAAGTAGGGCTATATTTAGAATGTATTGGCGTTTGCATTCAGTAATGTCATTTCGTTATGGGGTTTTGACGCAAATTTTTTAATGAATTATACCTTGTTAATTGTAAAAGGAGTCCATGAAAAATTCAAGTCCATTTTCGTATCTAATTGTTTTAAGTTGGATATTAAATTGCATGTTGATCATGAGAATGAAGTTTTGAAGATTTAGTCTACCTTCAGATTTGTGTTTCATTAAAAAATGCCATGTGTGTATACTATAATCATCAATGACAATTAAGAATAAAGTCCCTATATGTTTACATAGATGAGATCGAAACGTGTACTAGAATGTGATACATTTAAGGAAAGAGATTGTTTCTTTTGTCTAGCAAAATTGCAGTCATCACAAGATATGTTGTCAGTATTATAAGGTATGAAAGGAAAAATTTCTTATGTAACATCTAAAGTATGGAATTGCAGAGGTGGCTAACTCTATAGTGCCAAAGGTAGAAGGAGGCACTGGTTGGGCAAGTATGGCAAAAGTATTAGGTGGAATAGGATTTCTCAACACTCAAACCCTTTCTTCACTAAATTTGAACCAATCTTCTTGTAAGTGGCTAGATCCCAAATAAAAACGAAAATAATTTTGAAAATGAGACGATAATGGGAAAGAGAGATTTTCTTGGTGAGAAAGATAAAATTAAAAGAGAACTATGGGATACAGGGAACATCAAGCAATATAAATATGCTAAAGAAATGGACAAAAATGGTAAAGCCATTAGAGAGGGAAATAAGAACAAAGAAAATACATTTGTAAGATGTAAAAAAAAGATACGCAATAACAAATATGGTTGATGGCACTTGTATCAAGGATCTAGTAAGGAGACATAGAATGGATTGAAGGATAATTACGTTGGGGTTGAGAGGTATGGTCATTACCAGGAGCAGCACTAGTTATATCAATGGAGGTCACGTGGCTGGAGTGGTGAATAAGGGCTGAAGAGAGCAAGCAATTGCTGATACTAAGCCTGTGTAAAGGGAATATTGGGAACAGAGAATGTAGAATTTATGGGAGAGACGCAAGGAGTAGAAAGCTCAATAGTGACCTAATTTGCAGAAGCAGTAAGAAGCCAAAAATTAAAACTCAAGAAAAAAAAGTGCTTACAATAAAAATAGCCCAATGTGACGTGGCTATAGATGCATATTTTGTTGGAGGGATGGGAACTGGAAGATGTACCAACCTAGAAATTGTTCTAATTATATTTTCAAATTTTCATTTTTTTTTTTAAACATAAAGCCTTATCAACTACTAACAATTTTTCCTTCAATCATTCAAAAATTTTCTAATAACATAAATATTTCATTTTACCAACCAAAAATTTTATTACAATTAAACATAATCTAAAACATTATTTTGAACCAAAAGATAAATGAATTCTGGCCCAAACTTTTAGCCCAATTTTTAATTTTCAAAAAAAAAAAAATTGCAAAATTTGAAAAAAGATCAGCCGGATTTAATATTCCCCATTCTAAGGAGATATCATCATTCTTTTATTACCAAAAATCATTGGCCAAGTGTTTAATACATGTGGGAAAATATATACATAAGTGTATGTATAATTCAAGACTTACTTGGAGGGTTTTGAGTATTCAAAAATTTAAAAATTGACCCCACAATTCATCTATAAAAATTGAGAGTAGCAAGACACTCTTGCTCTCCAACACCTTAAGGTTGCTAACAATCATCTACATCTTTTACTCTTCCTTTTCAAGCACACAAACAACATTTCAATCTAACTATCATCGTCTTCTTTCACTTACTCTACAAGCATATATATATATGTATGTATATCTACAAAAATCTCCATTACTAAATCATCTTTTCTCAAAACCATTATCAAGACATTAAAGTTGAAAAGGGAAAAAGTAGGGAAGTTACTCTTCATAAAGTGCTCAATGGGTAAGCTTAGAAATAAATTTATAAGATATGTTAATACGGATTTTTTGATGCAAAAATGAAGTCCCCAAATGAATTGTGCTTATAGGTGGTTTAACTTGAAGATTAGGGATCTTGAACCATCCATCCTTTGGACTTAAAGCTAAAAGAGGCAAGGGTTATAGCTTTGCTCTCCCAATCCCATGAGCTTGATTTGTGCTATAATGATCCTTGTATTTGGTTTGTTGTTGATCTTGGATTGAAAATGAGCTTGATGACCTCTGTGTAGAAATCTTGAAGATCTATCCTTGAATGATCATGAATGATGGACTACTGGACATAAGAAAATCTAAAATGACATCTAAAATATTTGGTTTGAGACTTTAATATTTTGATAAAAGGACAAAATATCATCAAATCTTAATTTTGAAAAAAAAAAAAAGAGTTTTCATAAATTTGGTTTCAAAATTTTTATTATATATTTCATGCTAAACAATGTGAAAATAATTGAACAAAGTTTCTGTTGAAATTTCATGAAAAAAGAAATTTCATTAGTGGCGCGAAAGTGCCTAGGACAGTAGCCTTGGGGTGCCTATCTGCGCTCGCGTGCATTTTAGCCCCTAGACACACCCAATCAAGTAGCCAATTAATTTCAGGAGCTTCATGATGAGTTCAATATATTGAGAGCTAAGATAAA
Organism: Handroanthus guayacan; assembly: GCA_014898755.1. NCBI lineage: Eukaryota > Viridiplantae > Streptophyta > Magnoliopsida > Lamiales > Bignoniaceae > Handroanthus > Handroanthus guayacan. The sequence continues at coordinate 351,474 of JACFYI010003640.1, read as the reverse complement.
TTTGTAATTGTGATTTTTTAATGAAGTCATGGATACTTGAGAATTTTTGTTGAGACATGAAGATGTAATTTGTTTAAGATGATAATGTATAGGTTACATGTTAGTTGATCAATGTGTTATTAAAGGTTTTAGTTTAGTAACCCCACCCATGTATAACATTTTCGACCTAAAGGCAGATGCTCTAAAATCCGAGGTGTTACAGGTAGTATCAGAGCCTAGGATAGGCGAACCTCATTATGATAAGGTCTAAAGTGATTGTATAGAATTTTGACTTTCTTTTATTTTTTTTTTCTAAGAACTAACTTTATTTGATTTTCTTATTGTTGTGGGTAGATGGACAAAGATAAAAATATAGTGAACAATTGGATGGATTTGAATTCCACTCATAGCTCGAGTAATAGCAACATCGGACCACTCAAAAAGCAAAATGTGATTGATTAGAAAGGAAAAGTAATAAAAAGAGATCGAGAAATAGAGCACTGGAAGGCTACATATATCGACCTCTATTGAGCGCATCAGGAGTTTAGTAAGTAGGCCTGAATTGTGGTGGAGGATATGGTGGCAAAGCACTAAGCCCAATACATGAACGTGAGGAATATGGCGGTGAAGAATTGGGAGTATTTCCGTCAAGTCATTAGAGGCATTGTGACCAACTTCGGAGCACTTCCAAACAACTCACCAATGCGATATTCGGCATTGAGTGAGAGGCCCAAAACTACATTTGGAGTAAGTCCTTATCTTTAAGAGGAAGGAGGCCATATAGATATCCCCGATATTTGTTGTAGGAGGAGTTCCCGAGGTGAGGCAGAACGTGGTGACACTCCTTATTCCGACGATTCCAACCTATGATAAAGGAACTTCCAACATACCAAATAGTGACTATGGGGGCGAGTTAGGACCCCACCACCTCCCAGTACGATACACATTACGAAGGAAGATCTAGCCTAGGTTGAGAGACAGATTGCGGCTAGGGAAAATGCTACGTTAGATGAGGATATTGAGCTTGATGGTAGAGATGGTGAGGCACGAGTTGGTGGCAGTGGCCATAATGAAGGTGGAGTTGGATTGGATCATGTGGAGGGTGAGATTGAAGGTGATGTTGGTGGCAATGGTGACAATGACGACGATATTAGCGGCGGCAACAATAATGAGAATGATGGAAACGTTGGAGGCGACAATGGTGGCAATAGGGAGGATGAAAAGGATGAGGAGGAGGAGGATCCTGAAGAGGATCCTAATTACATTTTTATTAATTAAGTAAAGATGGTAGTGTGCAGATGAATATGTAAATATTGATATGTAAGTTGTGACTTGTGGCTAGGCAAGTAGAATGATTATAAGTAATGATATGTAGGTAGTGCTAACTTTTGTCGTAGTGACTTGTAGTGGCACTAACTTAGATAGCCATCTTGTATTTTGACAACTTTTATAAGATGGCCCTATAATCATGAGAAGGCAAGTGTATGCAAGAATGTTGAAATGCAATGAACTTTTTTCGAAATATTAATTGTCTTAAATTTTCAATATTGTTACACCTTAGCACTTTGAACTTTGAAACATGATAGTTAGAATCCCAAGATAGTAAAAAAGAACATATTGTTATAAACTTCAAACAAATATGGCTTCAAGTGCAATACGTTAAACAATGAACTCCCTAGAAAATGAGGAAGACCAAGAAGGGTGTTATTTGAAGAATTACGAGCATCTAAAATGGAAAATGTGATACCATGATGAGAAACCCGCGAACCAATACCTCTTACACGAAATGAACTCTGCTGGTAAACACCCCCAAGAAATGAGCCTGTAGCAGAATAGCTTATAACTCTATTACAACAATTTCTAAACGAAAGCCGGCGATAAGAAAATTAGGCACATAAAAAGAAATGAGAATGCTAAAGATAAAATGTTAACAAGGTTTTTGAGATTTAATCCATCCAGGTTCAAAGGTGAACCTGATGATCAGAAAGCGAAATTCTGGTTATTTGAGGTCGAGAAAATATTTTGGGTATTAAACTACAGAGACCTACAGAAAGTAAAGTATGCCACGTTTCTATTTGAGGAGGCCGCACAACACTAGTGGAAAATCGTGGAGCAAAGATGGGAAAAAGAAGAGTTAGAAGAAACTTAGGAAGAATTCTGAAGGTAATTTCTGAAAAAATACATCCCTCAAGCAGTAAGGGACATGAGGGAAAAAAAATTCATGAATCTGATACAGAGAACTCTCACAGTGACAAAATATGAAACCAAGTACAATCGACTGATTCAACATGCACTGCATATTTTGGCGGATGAGAAGAGACATAGGAAAATATTTGTGGAAGGTTTAAATCCCGAACTGAGGCGAGCTCTAGCTATTGGTCGACCTCTGAAATATGATAGTGTTGTAAAAATGACGATGGAGCTGGATTCTGAATTTCAAAAGCTCCAAAAGATAGACGAGAAAAGAAAGGAGAAGTGTCAGGAAGATTTGACCAAGTTAAAGGCAAGACAGATTTCTATGAAAAGAAATCTAAGATAACAGTAGGAAGTTCAATGCAAGCGGCTGATAAAACAAAAGCTCTAGCTACTACTAGAAAAAGAAATTGCGTATATTGCTTCGTGTCTTTAGTACTTGATGGGATTGGGGAGCCCTCTTTGGGGTCACCTCTGAGCCCAGCAAGCTGTGCTTTCCATCACCCTCACTATGTTTTTGTCCTCTTGGGATACGAAACAAGACTCAACTGCGCAATAGACAAGGATTTTAAGCACTTCGCACACTGAGGACCAGTATTGAAAAAAGTAGGAAAAGTGCTTCATTTGAGGAAGTGCCCAGCATACGTTGAAGGATTGTTTGTTGAACCGAAGGAATGCAAGCATTGGGACACAACACCAATAGCCACAAGGCATAGCCGGATGATCCCAAGTTAAAGCCCAAGATTATGCCTTAGCTGGAGAGGAAGGAGTGGACCCCACTCAGGTGATGGAAGGTAAGGTCCTAATCCAAAATTTTAGATGTAAAGCAATATTTGATCCTGGTGGTACGTATTCCTTTATTTCAATTAACTGTGCAAAACAAATTGGCTTAAATCCCGAAAATATGAACACCCTATATGTCATGGGAGCTGTGTAAAGTATTCGCACTGTCCTATAAACATAAACAATCAGGAATTCATAGCATAACTCATTGAATTATCAATCCAGGATTATGACCGTATCCTGGGAATAGATTGGCTATATCAGCACCAAGCCATAGTGGACTGTTATGCTAAGATAATAAGCCTGAGTGCTGGAGTTGGGGTAGGAACAAACAACATATCTAAGAACAATAGTTTAATTATCATTTCTGCTATGAGGGCCAGAAAAATCACCAAGAAGGGAGGACAAGGGTTTTTAGTATACCTAGTTAATAGACCTTAGGACAAGGTTGAACCGAAAGATTTTAAGGTGGTTAATGAATTTCTGAAAGTGTTTCCTGAGGAATTAAATTCATTGCCCTCGGATGGAGAAATCGAGTTCGTGATAGAAACTATTCCCAGGGCAATGCCATTCTTTAAAATTCCCTACAGAATGGTACCAGTAAAACTAAAAGAACTGAAGGAGCAACTACAAGAGCTGCTGGATAAAAATTTCATACGATTAAGCTCTTCACCTTAGGGAGCTTCGGTTTTGTTTATTAAAAAAAAAGATGGTTCACTAATGATGTGTATTGATTATCGAGAGTTGAATAAAGTAACCATAAAAAATAAATACCCTTTGTCTCACATTAACGAGTTGTTTGATCACCGTAAGGCATCTACAGTTTATTCTAAACTTGATCTACGAGAGGGGTATTATCAGTTTATAATACGGGAAACAGATATCCCCAAAATTGCATTTAATTCCCGCTATGAGCATTTCGAGTTTCTAGCAATGCTGTTTGGATTAACAAATGCTCCTATGGCATTTGTGGATTTAATGTATCAAGTGTTCTACCCATACCCCGATTGCTACATGGTGATTTTTATTGATGATATTTTGATTTATTTAAAATCTGAGAAAGAACATGAGGGATATTTACAAATTGTCCTTCAAACTCTTAAGGAGCATAAATTGTACAATGAATTCAGTAAGTGTGAATTTTGGCTGAAGAAAGTAACTTTTTTGGGCCATACAATTTCTCAAAATGGATTAGAAGTCGACCTAAAGAAGGTAGATACGGTTCTCAATTGGAAAAGACCTGAGCTTGTTACTGAAGTAAGGAGTTTTTTGGAATTGGCAGGATATTATCAAAAATTTATCCAAAACTTCTCAAAGTTGGCTGGACCTCTCACTAGGCTAACCCAAAAAGATCATCGATTTGTACGGGATCAACAGTGTGGGAAAAGTTTTATGGAGCTAAAGAAAATATTAATGATAGCTCCATTACTCACACTACTAGAAGGGTCAGAAGAGTTTGCTCTATATACAGATGCATCAAAGGAAGGATTAGGCAGTGTATTAATGCAGAAAGGTAAAGCGATCGTGTATGCCTTTAAGAACTTTAAAACTCATGAGCAGAATTATCCTACTCATGATTTAGAGTTGGCAATAGTAGTCTTTGCCCTAGCAAAATAGCGTCACTATCTGTATGGGGCAAAGATAGAGGTTTATATGGATCACAAGAGTTTGAAATAAATTTTTAGTTAGAAAAATTTAAATCTGAGGTAACGATGGTGGATGGAGTTTTTCGAGGATTATAACCTCACAATCACAAAGCACCGTGGCAAAACAAATGTGGTGGTCGATGCATTAAGTCGAAAAGGAAGATTAGAAAATTTAAGCATGTACCTAAAATTATACAGTGAATACCTAAAGGTTCAGAAAGGCACAAAAGCTTAAAACGACAATGGGCATGTAGGAAAGTTTTGATTTTAAAATCAACAGTCATGGGTTACTGCAATTTAGAAATAGGATGTGTGTTCTTGTGAGAATGAGGGTAAAAGTGTTATCCGCGGCATATCGACTAAGTACTCAGTGCCTCGTGGAGGAACAAAACTATATAGGGACCTAAAATAGAAGTTCTGGTGGGAAGGACTGAAAAATGATATAGTTGACTACATTCAGAAATATCTGACTTGCCAACTGATAAAAGCGGAGCATCAGAGACCATGTGGGAAATTGCAGCTGCTCCTAATCTCTAGTTGAAAATGGGATCAAATCACCATGAACTTTGTAACGAGCATACCTGTAGTACGGTGAGGTTGCGACAATATTTGGATTGTAGTTGGTAGGCTTACCAAGTCAGCATATTTTTTGCCTATCAAAATCCAATACAACATTGAAAAGCTCGTCGAAATCTATGTCAGGGAGACACTGCGATTAATAGGATTCCTCAAATCATAGTCTCTGACAGATATCCAAAATTCATGGCTAGATTGTGGAGAATTTTACAAGAACATCTGGGGACCAAATTATTGTTCAGTACTGCAGTTCATCCCCAGACAGATGGTCAATCAAAAAGGGTTATTCAAATACTAGAGAACATGCTAAGAGCCTGTGTTTTGAATTTTCATGGAAATTGTGATAAACATCTACCTTTGGTAAAGTTTGCCCATAATAACAGTTACTAAGCTTCTACCTAGATGACACCTTACGAAATATTGTATCGTGGAAAATACAAATCGCCATTGCCTTGGAATTTGGAAGAAACAAAGTGTACATCAAGTAAGGAAATGATTGAACTGCGGCACAAGTTGATACAGGAAGCGATAGACAAGATTTAGATCATTAAGAAAAACATGAAAGCGGCTCCATATCGCTAGAAAAGTTATGTGAATTGACGACGAAAAGACTTGGAATTTGAAGTTGGGGATGAAGTATTTTTGAAAGTTGCCCTGCAAAAAAGAATTCGAAGAATGGGCAAGGGCGGAAAACTAACTCCAAGGTATGCGAGATCTTTTGAAATTATCGAACAAATTGGTCCAGTAGCATATCAATTAGAACTTTCGCTTAACCTCATTGGAATACACATCATAGGGCATGTCGATGTGCCCATCTAAAGTGATCTCTTGTATGTAGAGCAATCCATATGTATCCTGAATTACCAAGTTCGAGAACTTAGGAATAGACGAATACTCTGAGTCAAGTTCCTCTGGGAAACCAAAAGGTCAAAGAAGCGACTTGGGAAAATAAGGATGAAATACGATAGAAGTACCTTCAACTTGTATGAATAAAGGTATGAATTTGGGGATCGGATTCTTTTAGGGGGGATAGTATGATAATCCAAAAATTTCCTTAATTATATTTTCAAATCTCTATTTTTCTTTGAACATAAAGCCTTATCAACGACTAACGATTTTTCCTTCAATCATTTAAATTTTTTCTAACAACAAAAATATGTCATTTTACTAATCGAAAATTTTATCGTAATTCAATTTGACCCAAAACATTATTTCGGCCCAAAAGATAAATGAATTTTCGCCTAAACTTTTAGCTCAATAATTTAAATATATATATATATATGCATGCAAAATCTAAAAAATGATCAACCAGATTTGATATTCCCTATTTTGGGGAGATAACTTTATTTTTTTATAACGAAAAATCTTTGGCCAAGTGTTTAATACATGTGGGAAAATATATACATGAGTATATATATGATTCAAGACTTATTTGGAAGGCTTTGAGTCTTCAAAAATTAAAAAATTGACCCCACAATTTATCTATAAAAAAGGATTGAGAGTAGCAAGACACTCTTACTCTCCAACACCTTAAGATTGCTAATAATCATCTATATCTTTTACTCTTTCTCTTCCAGCACACAAACCACACTTCAATCTAACTACCATCTTCTTCTTTCACTTACTCTACAGGCATAGATATATATATATATATTTACAAAAATCTCCAATACTAAATCATCTTTTCTCGAAACCATCATCAAGACATTAAAGTTGAAAAGGGGAAAAGGAGTAAAGTTACTCTCCATAAAGTACTCATTGGGTAAGCTTAGAAATAAATTTGTAAGATATGTTAATATGAATTTTTTGATGGAAAAATGAAGTCTCTAAATGATTTGTGTTTATAAATGGTTTAACTTGAAGATTAAGGATCTTGAACTCTCAATCCTTTGGACTTAAAGCTAAAAGAGGTAATAGTTATAGCCTTGATCTCCCAACCCTATGAGTTTGATTTGTGCTATCATGATCCTTGTATTTGTTATGTTGTTGATCTTGGACTGAAAATGAGCTTGATGACCTCTCTGTTGAAATCTTGAAGACCTATCCTTGAATGATCATGAATGATGGATTATTGGCCAGAAAAAAATCTAAAATAACATCTAAAATATTTGGTTTCAGACTTTAATATTTTGATAAAGGAGGTTATTCGACAAAAATATCATCAAATCTTAATTTTAGAAAAAAAAATGAGTTTTCATAAATTTAGTTTCAAAATTTTTATAACATATTTCATGCTAAAAAACGTGAAAATAATAGAACAAAGTTTCTGCTGAAATTTCGTGAAAAAAAAAATTCATTGGGCACGATCTGGTGCGAAGGTACGAGGAGCAGTAGCCCTGGGGTGCCCATCCGCCCTCACGTGCATTTTGTCCCTAGACAAACCCAATCCCATGGCCAGTTAACTTCAGGAGCTTCATGACGAGTTCAAAATATTGAGAACTATGCTGAATTTATAATTGTGATTTTGTAATGATGTTATGTATAGTTGAGAACTTTGGTTGAGACATAAAGATATAATTTGTTGAAGATGCTAATGTATGGGTTACATGTTAGTTGATCAATGTGTTATTAAAGGTTTTAGTTTTGTAATCCTACCCACAAGTAACGTTTTCGACCTAGGGGCGGATGCTCTAAGATTTGAGGCATTACAGGTGGTATCAAAATCTAGGATAGACAAATCTCATTATGATAAGGTCTAGAGTAATTGTATAGAATTTTGCCTTTCTTTTACTCTCTTTTCTAAGAACTAACTTTATTTGATTTTCTTATTGTCGTGGGTAGCTGGACAAAGATAAAAATAAGGTGAATGATTGGACGGATTCGAACTCCACTCATAGCTCAAGTAGCAGCAACATCGGACCACTCAAAAAGCAAAAGGTGATTGATTAGGAAGGGAAAGTAATAAAAGGGGATCGAGAAGTAGAGTACTGGAAGGGTGCATATATCGACTTCGATCGAGTGCATCAGGAGAACAGTAACTGGGCCAGAACTCGATGGAGGAAGATCTAGCCTAGGTTGAGAGATAGATTGCGGCTGGGGAGAATGCTACGTTAGATAAGGATGTTAAGTTTGATGGTAGAGATGGTTAGGCACGAGTTGGTGGCAGTGGCCATAATGACGGTGGAGCTGGATTGGATCATGTGGAAAGTGAAATTGAGGGTGATGTTGGCAATAATAGTGACAATGACGGCGGTATTGGTGGCAGCAATAGTAATGAGGATGATGGAAACGTCGGAGGCAGCAATGGTGGCAACGGGGAGAATGAAGCGGACGATATGAAAGTTGTGACTTTTGGCTAAGCAAGTAGAATGATTATAAGTAATAATATGTAGATAGTGCTAACTTTTGTAATAGTGACTTGTAGTGGCACTAACTTAGATAGCCATCTTGTATTTTGACAACTTTTATGAGATGGCCCTATAACCATGAGAAGGCAAGTGTATGCAAGAATGTTGAAATGCAACGAACCTTTTTGGAAATATTACTTGTCTTGAATTTTCAATAGTGTTGCACCTTATCTTGAACTTTGAAACATGATAGTTAGAATCCCAAGATATTAAAAAAGAACCTATTGTTATAAATTTCAGACAAATATGGCTTCAAATGGCAACACGTCAAACAACAAACTCCCTACAAAATGGGGAAGACCAAAAAGGGTGTTATTTGAAGAATTACAAGCACCTAAAACTCCTAACAACATGAAAAATGTGAAAACACGACGAGAACCCCGCGAATCAATACCTCCTGCATGAAATGAACCTTGCTAGCAAACACCTCAAAGAAATGAGCTTGCAGCAGAACAACTTATAACTCTGTTACAACAATTTCTGAATCAAGGCCAATGACAAGAAAATTAGGAACCTTAACAGAAGGAGAATGCCAAAGACAACATGTTAACAAGGTTCTTGAGATTTAATCCACCTAGGTTCAAAGGTGAACTTGATGATCAAAAAGCAAAATTTTGGTTATCTGAGGTCGAGAAAATATTTCGGGTATTAAACTACATAGACCCATAGAAAGTAAAGTATGCCACGTTCCTATTTGAGGAGGCCACACAACACTAGTGAAAAATTATGGAACGAAGATGGGAAAGAGAAGAGTTAGAAGGAACTTAGGAAGAATTCTGAAGAGAATTTCTGAAAAAGAATATGTCTCAAGTAGTAAGGGACATGAGGGAAAAGAAATTCATGAATCTAACACAGAGAACTCTCACAGTGGCGAAATATGAAACAGAGTACAATGGCTGATTCAATATGCATCACATATTTTGACGAATGAGGAGAGATGTATGAAAAGATTTGTGGAAGGTTTAATGCCCAAACTAAGGCGGGCTCTACCTAGCGGTCGACCTCTGAAATATGATAGTGCCGTAGAAATGACGATAGAGTTGGAAGTTGAATTTTAAGAGCTCTAAAAGATAAATGAGAAAAGAAAAGGAAAATGTCAGCAAGATCTGACCAAGATCAGGGCAAGAAAGATTTCTACAGAAAGAAATCTAAGATAATAATAGGAAGTTCAACGCAAGCGATTGATAAAGCCAAAGCTCCAACTACTACTGAAAAAAACTACGGATTCTGCGGAGGCACTTTGTACACTGAGGACCAGTGTTGGAAAAAGTATAGAAAGTGCTTGATTTGAGGAAGTGCCCAGTATACGTTGATGGATTCTTTGCTGAACCGAAGGAATGCGAGCGTTGGGACACAACACCAATAGCCGCAAGGCGTAACCAGATGACCCCAAGATAAAGCCCAAGATTTTGCTTTAGCTGGAGAGGAACGAGTGGACCCTACTCAAGTGATGGAAGGTAAGGTCCTAATCTAAAATTTTTAATATAAAGCATTATTTGATCCTGGTGCTATGCATTCCTTTATCTCAATTAACTGTGCAAAACAAATTGGCTTAACTCCTGAAAATATGAAAACCATGTATGTCATGGGACTTGTGTAAAGTATTCACACTGTCGTATAAACATAGAGAATCAAGAATTCATAGCGCACCTCATTGAATTGCCAATCCAGGATTTTGACCTTATCTTAGGAATGGATTGGCTATATTAGCACCAAGCCATAGTGGTCTGTTACACTAAGACAATAAGGCTGAGTGCTGGAGTTGGGATAGGAACAAACAACACATCCAAGAACAATGGTTTAATTACCATTTCTGCTGTGAGGGCCAAAAAAATTATCAAGAAGAGAGGACAAGGATTTTTGGCATACATAATTAATAAACTTAGGTCAAGGTTGAATTGAAAAATGTTAAGGTGGTTAATGAATTCCTAGAAGTGTTTCCTGAGGAATTAAATTCATTGCCCCCGGATTGAGAAATTGAGTTTCTGATAGAAACTATTCCCGAGACAATGCCATTCTCTGAAACTCCCTACAGAATGGTACTGGCAGAACTAAAAGAATTAAAGGAGCAATTGCAAGAGCTGCTAGATAAAAATTTCATACGACTAAGCTCTTCACCTTGGGGGGCTTTTGTTTTGTTTGTTGAAAAGAAAGATGGTTCACTAATGATGTGTATTGATTATCGAGAGTTGAATAAAGCAACCATAAAAAAAATAAATACCCTTTGCCCTACATTGACTAGTTGTTTAATCACCTTCAAGGGTCCGGAGTTTATTCTAAACTTAATCTGCGATAGGGGTACTATCAGTTAAAAATACAGGAAGTTGACATTCCCAAATCTGCATTTAATTCCCACTATGGGCACTTTGAGTTTGTAGTAATTTCATTTGGATTAACACATGCTCCTGCGGTATTTATGGATTTAATGCATCGAGTGTTCTACCCATACCCCGATTGCTTCGTGGTAATTTTCATTGATGATATTCTGATTTATTTAAAATTTGAGAAAGAACATGAGGGACATTTACGGATTGTTCTTCAAACTCTCAAGGAGCATAAATTGTACAACGAATTCAGTGAGTGTGAATTTTGCCTGAAGAGAGTAACTTTTCTAGGCCATATAATTTCTCATAATAGATTAGAAGTCGACCCAAAAATGATAGATGCGATTCTCAATTGGAAAATACTTGAGATCGTTACTGAAGTGGGGGGTTTTTCGAGATTGATAGGATATTATTAAAAATTTATCCAAAACTTTTCAAAGTTAGCTGGACCTCTCACTGGGCTATCCCAAACAGATCATTGATTTGTACGGGATCAACAGTGTGGGGGAAAGTTTTGTGGAGCTAAAGAAAAGATTGATGACTGTTTTGATACTCACACTACCAGACGAGTCAGAGGATTTACTGTATATACAGATGCATCAAAGGAAAGATCGGGTTGTGTATTAATGCAGAAAGATAAAGTGATTGCGTATGCCTCGAGGAAGTTTAAAAATCATGAGCAGAACTACCTTACTCATGATTTAGAGTTGTCAGCAGTCTTTGTTTTAGCAAAATGGCATCACTATCTGTATGGGGCAAAGATAAATGTTTATATGGATTACAAGAGTTTGAAATATATTTTCAGCCAGAAAAATTTAAATCTAAAGTAATGATGGTGGATAGAGTTTCTAGAGCATTATAACCTCAAAATCACAAAGCACCTTGGTAAAGCAAATGTTTTGGTCGATGCGTTAAGTCAAAAAGGAAGATTAGAAAATTTAAGCATATACCTAGAATTATACAGTGAAAACCTCAAGGCTCAGGAAGAAGATGATTGGGTACAAAAGCTTAAAACTACAATGGGCATGCAAGAAAGTTTTGATTTTAAAATCAACAGTGATCGATTGCTGCAATTCAGAAATAGGGTGTGTGTTATTGTGAGAATGAGGGAAAGAGTGTTATCCGCAGCATATTAGACTAAGTACTCAGTGCATCCTGGACCAACGAAACTGTATAGGGACCTAAAATAGAAGTTCTTATGGGAAGAAATGAAAAAGATGTAGCTAACTACATTTAGAATATTTGACTTGCCAACTAACAAAAGCGGAGCATCAGAAACCATACGGAAAATTGCAATCGCTCCCAATCCCAAGTTGGAAATAAGATCAAATTACCATGGACTTCGTAATAGGTCTGCCTGTAGTACGGCAAGGGTGCAATAGTATTTAGGTTGCAGTTAGTAGGCTTACCAAGGCAGCATAATTTTTACCTATCAAAATCTAATACAACATTGAAAATCTCGTCGAAATCTATGTTAAAGAGATATTGCGATTATACAGGATTTCTCAAATCATTATTTCCGACAGAGATCCAAATTTCATAGCAAGATTGTGAAGAATTTTACAAAAACATCTAGGGGCCAAATTATTATTCAGTACTGCAGTTCATCTCCAGATAGATGGTCAATCAGAAAGGGTTATTTAAACACTAGAGGACATGCTAAGAGCCTGTGTTCTGAATTTTCCTGAAAATTGGGATACATATCTACCTTTGGTAGAGTTTGCCTATAATAACCGTTACTAAGCTTCTATCCAGATGGCACTTTACGAAACACTGTATGGTAGAAAATGCAAATCGCCACTATATTGAGATTTGGAAGAAACGAGGTGTACATCAAGTAAGGAAATGATTGAACTGCGGCCTGAGTTGATACAAGAAATGATAGACAAGAAACAGATCGTTAAGGAAAACATGAAAGCGGCTCAGGATAGCCACAAAAGTTATGCAAACCGACGACAAAA
>JACFYI010003640.1:286306-338565 GCA_014898755.1 Handroanthus guayacan | reverse complement strand
TTTTTTTTTCAAACATAAAGCCTTATCAACTACTAACGCCTTTTCTTTTGATCATTCAAAATTTTTTAACAACGAAAATATTACATTTTATCAATCGAAAATTTCATCGCAATTAAATTTGACCTAAAACATTATTCCAGCTGAAATTTTTAGCCCAATAATCAAAGCCCAATTTTTAATTTTTTTTAAATATATATATACACACACACATGCAAAACTTGAAAAATGATAAGTCGAATTTGATATCCCCCATTTTTGGGGAGATATCTTCATTTTTTTAGTGCCAAAAATCCTTAGCCAAGTGTTTAATATATGTGGAAAAATGTATACATGAGTGTATGTATAATTCAAGACTTATTTCGAAGGCTTTGAGTCTTCAAAAATTAAAAACTTGACCCTAAAATTCCATAAAAAAGGATTGAGAGTAGCAAGACACTCTTGCTATCCAACACCTTAAGGTAGCCAACAATCATCTACATCTTTTACTCTTTCTCTTCAAGCACACAAACCACACTTCAATCTAACTACCATCATCTTCTTTCACTTACTCTACAAGCATATATATATATATATATATGTATGTATAAATATCTACAAAAATCTCCAATACTAAATCATCTTTTCTCAAAACCATCATCAAGACCTTAAAGTTGAAAAGGGGAAAAGTAGGGAAGTTACTCTCCATAAAGTACTCATGGGCAAGCTTAGAAATAAATTTATAAGATATGTTAATATGGATTTTTTGATGGAAAAATGAAGTTCCTGAATAATTTGTGTTTATAGATGGTTTAACTTGAAAATTAGGGATCTTGAACCATCAATCTTTTGGACTTAAAGCTGAAAGAGGTAACGGTTATAGTTTTGATCTCCCAACCCCATGAGTTTGATTTGTGCTATCATGATCCTTGTATTTGTTATGTTGTTGATCTTTGATTGAAAATGAGCTTGATGACCTCTCTGTTGAAATCTTGAAGATCTATCATTGATTGATCATGAATGATGGACTATTGAACAAAAGAAAATCCAAAATGACAATTAAAATATTTGGTTTGGGACTTTAATGTTTTGGTAAAAGAGGTTATTGGACAAAAATATCATCGAATCTTAATTTGGGAAAACAAATGAGTTTTCATAAATTTAGTTTCAAAATTTTTATAACATATTTTATGTTTAAAAATGTGACAATAATAGAACAAAGTTTTTGCTGAAATTTCGTGAAAAAAAAAAAAAATTCATTAGGTGTGACCACGCCCAAATAGTGGCCTAATCCAATAGCCAATTTTTGATGTTTTTAGCCCCTTTTCACTGTTTTTAGTTTGTGTATCATCTCCTTTAAATGTTTTATGTTCGAATTGATTTTTTTATGTCCGATGATTCGTGCTAAACATTATATTAAATGTTGAAAGTATCTGTATATCAATCCATTGAAATTTTCCTTATTCATGTTCAAATTCTTAAAACCTAATGCATGAATGTTTGGCCCTAGAAACTTCAAGAGGAAGGATTGGGTAGTAACAGATCGTCGATCTCATCCTTAAGACTTCACTAATATTGGGTAATTTCAAAGAAATCTGGAGGTAGGTTGCTGAGGGGTTACTCTAGAGGCACACAGATGATCGTAGCTAATGAATCCTCTTGAGTGGCCATTCAAGGGTGAGGATAAAGAGGAATAAAGAGAAAAGGTAAATTAGAAGTGACAAAGGTGATATATTTACCAAAAACTAGTTTGGCCTTAATCATGTCGATGTTCATATTTGCTAGTGAAAATTTGAGCCCTATGAATTGTTATAATGATTGATCGTATTGTCTGTGAATATTGAATTGTTCTTATTGAGTTTTTGAGCTATGTATTGGTTTATGAATCCATGACAACAATTATTCCTTGTCATTTATATTGATATCATGAGCATATTGATTAATATATCCTATTCCGTGATTATAGCTATAATCCTTGTTGAGTCAGTGGACTCACCTTTTTAATTCTACTATTTGTAGGAAATTAATTTTAGGAGCTTCATGATGAGTTCGAAATCTTGAGAGTTATGCGAAATTTGTAATTGTATTTTTTAATGATATTATGTATAGTTGAGAACTTTTATTGAGACATGAAGATGTAATTTGTTTAAGATGCTAATGTATGGGTTACATGTAGGGGTAAACATAGGATGAGACGTCCTGGTCATCCCGGTTCATCCTAGCCCGAAAAATTGAAAAAAATCCCATCCCGATTGAGCATCGGGACGGGACCAGGACAAAAATTATTGTCCCGATTGAAAATCGGGATGGGACA
Source organism: Handroanthus guayacan (assembly GCA_014898755.1). Classification (NCBI taxonomy): domain Eukaryota; kingdom Viridiplantae; phylum Streptophyta; class Magnoliopsida; order Lamiales; family Bignoniaceae; genus Handroanthus; species Handroanthus guayacan. Next base: position 336,275 of record JACFYI010003640.1, on the reverse strand, counting down.
GGGACAACTGTGAAAAATTGGGACCATCCCGTCTCGTCCCGATTAATTTTATTTATTATTTATTTATTAGTTATTATCATCATCATCATCATCATCACCATCATCATCATTATAACATAGAAAGATATATAATATGAAAAAAGTAATTAGACCCACTTTTTTCTTAATAAAATTAAGCCTAATTTAGACTTTAAATTAAAACCCATTAACCCAATCTCATCTTTCAACTTAGAACCCAATTTTCTCCTGTTGTTATTATTATTATCATCATTATTATATATATATATATTCTGTAATTTGAGAGTTGAGACTGGCTTTGTTTCAATTAAGTTCAATAAGTCAATATTTTTAGATCGCACAACAAGATCTATTCTTGTGGAACAAATGTCATGTAGGATATATTAAAAATGTGGAATTTAATATTTTGATTTCAAGTTTTGGTTTGACGTCTTATTTCTTATTTTTTCTCTTTAGTTCATAATTAATAGATTGCATTCCTGTTTCGTCAGGATTTTTTTCAGAATGGGACAAAATCGGGACAAGTCAAAATTGGGACCAGGACACATTCTTATGTCCCGAATAAAAATCGGGATGGGACCGGGACATGCAAAATCCCAGCCCGTCCAGCCCCATGCTCACCCTCAGTTAAATGTTACTTGATCAATGTGTTATTGAAGGTGTTACTTTAGTAACCCTACCTACAGATAACGTTTCTGACCTAGGGCGAATATTCTAGGATCTGAGGCATTACATAAGAGCTTTTAGTTGGTGGAGAACGAGTATAGGAAAGTGAAGGAAATGAATACTTAAGGGTTAAAGCTTGACAAGGCATAAAACTAAGGATCTGGCGTTGTTCTTAGAGTATTAGAGAAAAAGGATTGGTTAATAGAGGGTAGAAGATCTAACAACATAATGTGAGATCTGACAGCAAAGAAGCATTCATTGAGGCCTTTTAAAGAGAGAATGAATAGTCATGTTTACTGATAAAATTTCAAGAGAGACACAGAATTGCAAGATCATGGAGTGACACATGAAAAAATAGGTAGAGGGCAAAAATTCTAGTGTTCATTTCAAATGATTTTCAACTTTATGAAGTAGCCAGTAATGGAGAGGTCACCTTGCCTAAAGGAGAAGAGCTCCTTCTACAAATTTGAAATTCGAAAAACATCTCCTTTAGGGAATCTGTCTCCAAAATCTTTCTGCACATCTAAAGATTTTCTATCTATAACAGCATTTGAGCGATGAAGGGAGATAGAGAACGAGTGATCCAAGATAACACCAATGTGTTGCATCATTCTCATACAGTCAATAAGGGATCATCAAGGGGTGAAGGCATGATAGTAATGTCCACAAACTAAGCTTGTTCTTGGACAACAGAGCCACTCGCATAATATTTATTAACGAGCAATACATGTGTATCGATTTAATTAATTCATTTTATAATATATTTATTTTTAATTATTATAGTAATAATCCAGTTACAGCAACACGTCAACACCCTATAGTGGCTTCGGATATTACCTTACAATGCTCAAAACTTAGTTGATATATATACAAACATAATGCATAAAAATTAATTAGCAATAGTACCATATAAAGTTATAATTAATATATAGATATCATGTCATTAATATCTTTTTAATTGTTACATAATAAAATTTAAAGCAACGTTGAGTCGTTTGCTACATTTAGTTGTTTGAATCAACTAATTTAGCTATTTGCCCGACTGATTCACAGAGTAGGTGATTGAGCTAAAATGAGAGTCTATTTAATTTTAACTATAGTTCCAGGCCAATATAAGGACACTCATGATTTTAGAATCTTAAGCAACTTGAGTAAAGTTTGATAGAAGTAAAATCGAATCACCAAAAACAAAGACACAACTCTTTAGAAAGGAACCAAACTCAATGAACTTACATCATGGAATTGAAAGTAATATAAGTATTGAAATGCATGAAAGTAAACGGTATAAATAAAGAATTGCATGAAATAAATAGACGAAGTGTTGTGTTTTCGTGATTAGTGTGGATTCTTGGATTTTTTTGTCACCCTGGTTGGATATTATATTCATAGCTTCGAAATCTATCAATTATTGTGCTCCAAGCACTTTATGCTTGTGCCCTCTTGGCTTACATCCTGAATTGTAGTTTTATCTGACTTATGTATCTATCTGCCTGCGGGTTGGAGTAGCTCCCATTCCCACATTCTTCCCTTCTTTTAGGATAGCAGGGATTTTGTAGATGTCTTTAGTATTACATTGATTGAGCATCTCAGAATCCTAGTAAATTTGGCTCCCTATAAATTTGCATCCAAAACATACGACAATTAGCTGACCATCCACTAACTTTGTCTTGACCTGTTGGCTATCTGTGTCTTAAATTCTCGACAAACACTCTTTCGGTTTGTTGGCTAATGTTAGCAACTTTTTTGGTGTTATCATTACCATTATACCTATGACTTTAATTGGTAAATAGTAATATTTTAAATACAGTCTCTGTCACTTTAAATTTCTAAGAAATGTTACTATATCATGATGCAACTTTCATAATACTACTTAAAATATTGTCTAACTGCTTTTTGGATTGGAGTACACTTACATGCTCCCACATGTATCCCACAAATCAACAATTATGACGAATTGAGTGTTTAGCCACTCGGCTGTGGGTGTTAATGAATTTTTAGTACTGAATTGTATCATATTGAAGCCGTGTTGGAGCATAATTTTTCCCAAAAATTAAAGGTTTTCATATTAACAAAAATCTTACATAATATTTAAATATGGTATAAGTTTTAAAAATATAATACTGAAAAAAAATTCCAAACTGTCGTTATACATATTCATGCATTATATTGTTTATACACTAGATTTTCTTAGTGAATCTGATATAAGGTTGAAACAATCACTTAAACCAAGTAATCAGTCTATTCATATGGCAGATTCTACCTTGAAACTAAAGTTATAAAAACCATCGAATATCATGTGATCGTTAATATAGAGGGTCATGACCTAGAGTGTTTGAATGTTGCTGATGGAATTATGGCCTTGGATTTGAGCTTTTCATCTTTATTATTTCTTCAATACTTAATGGACTTGATATGTTTGGCCGAAATCAGAATTATAACATGTGTGCATTGGGTTTTCCCTCTTTTTTTTTTTTTTTTTTTTTTTTTTGTACATTACATATATTTTCTATTGGCCCATAAATCATATTTTGGGTCTTACTTTATTATAAAAAGAAAAGAATAGCCCCAATTTACGGTGGGGGGCTGACAAAAAAAACTAAATTCAATCTAGCATCAATGTTAGGAACTAGAAAAAATTGAAGAACTATGTCTTTCTTTTTGCCCTTGAATGGTTTCATATTCATTGGTCATTTTCTCATGGCTCTCTGGTTGAATTGACTAGATTAGACCTGTAATTTTATAAACTCGATTAAAATTATTTTCTTACAAGCTAGTAAAATAATTTTATAACTAAAATGTAATCAAGACAATACTAATAATTAGTCCTTGTATATAATTTGGTTGGTTATACTAATTTGTATATTTTGGATACATACCATTTTGTACTTACTTTTAATAGTTGGGTCATAGTGCAAAATTAACTTCGGGATATATTAGTAGATTTAATTCAAAATCTAATACGTGATTAATTGACCATGGGGGGGTGGGGTGATATATAATAATCATTTTAGTAAAGGTGGCTCATTTATCCTAGGTCAATCTATTACAAATTTGGTGGAATTAAGTACAAGATAAACTTACATAATTTAATCTTATTTAGAGTTATCGTGACTATCAAAGAGCCACCGAATTGAGCATTGTCTTTCATATTTGGTATATTCTTATTGAATTTTAAAAGTTTTGATATTATGTTTTTAATTTTTAACTTTCAAATTCAAATCCTAGTATTATTGAAAATTAATAGTTTAGAATAAGAAAATCACATACGTTATTTTAATACCCGTAACTTAAATTTTTTCCTAAAATTTACCCAATGCATTTCCATGGTTTTCTCCTAAAATTTAATTTGCAATTACCATAACTTCGGGGCCAAATTACAAGTTGGTGCATAAGTTTAGGTCTAGTTTACTTTGGGAGTATTGGTTAATTAGAATTTGGTTTATGAATGGTTTGAATGATGGTTTAAATACATAAGTTTGAATTTGGTGGTATGTTTACTTTGATAGTTTATAGTGGTTTGATTAACTTAAATTAGGTGAGGTGTTTACATCAATGGTTTGGTATAAAGTAGTTTAGTCTATTTATTTACCAATATGCCCTCATTATTAAATATTGCAAAAAAATATTAGATATTGCATTTTTTATTTGAAAATACCCAAAAAAATTCAAAAAAAAAATGTGAAAACATTAAAATAAAAAAAACAAAAATCTATTTGTGCTTATGTTAGATATTTAGTATTATTTTGAATACTATATAATTATAGATATATATTGGGATGAAAAGGCCAAAAATAATTATAATTTTTTTATTAATTCCTCCTTTAGCAATTAATTAAATTTCAGCCTCTTGCATCATCACCTCATGATAATGCTCTTCCCACTAGATAATAATTTTTTTTCAAAATTTTCTTCTATTTTCAAAATTTTTCATCTATTTTTCAAATTATTAATCTATTTTGATATTTTTCTTCTTCCAACATATTGAAGAAACAAATTAAAAAAAAAAAAAAGAGCAGTTGTTGTTTTCCACTTTGTTAAGGAGGGAGGGGAAGACAATTGAAATCACCTTTTTTATATGTGTTTGTTTCTGGGTTAGAGACATGTCAATTGGCAAGCAAAAATCGGCACATGTTTGATGCTCACACTTCTACTTTTCTTTTGATCTGATCGCCAATTGAAGACGGCCGAAGGGAAATGGGGGAGAGACGTGAGGGTTTAATGGCATAATTGAGTGAATAAGGGGACATTTTTGTCATTGACCAAAAAAGGTTAGAAACATGGGTTGATAAACCGCCCAATTTGAAGAGTTTATTTAACTCCTCATGAACCAACTTTTCCACAGGGCCAAAGTTTAAGCCCGCTTTTACTAACCTGCAAAGTAAACATTGGGCTTTGATAGTTTAAATAGTCCAAATCATCATTGTCTAATGAAGTAAACACAGTCTTAGTATGTACATGAATATTTTCTTCACCAACTTAATTAGTGTATGAGATTTGATATCTGAACATATTTTTGTAAATAAATCTTTCCATTATATTTTCTATCCTATTTAATATCTAATATCAATGCACTAACAAACAAAATACAACTGTCACCTCACCTCCCCCTCTCTACCACAAACATCATTTCAGTTTCAAATTCTTCACCCCTTCAAACACTATCTAAACACTCTACCTACCACCATTACCATACCCCATCTTCGAGATCATTCTATCCATCCCATCAGACATTCGCTCTTTCCCCAAGTCACCTCATTCCATGCACATGTGTAGACTTAAGTCACCACATCCGATGCGCTCAAGTATTCCTCAATCTAAATCACACCAAATTTAGTTAAACACTCCACCGAACCCCCTTCACATGATATGACATTACCAAAAACAATTCAATCATATCACCACAGAACACCCCCGCCTTTCGGTCGGGCCAAACACAACCCATGGTCTTCACTTTTTCATTTTTTTTTTAGTTTTCTCTTTCTTTTTTATTTTTTTTTTGGTTATTCACAAATACAAACACCTCCGATTTTTCAACTTTTTCAATAATTAAAAGTAGTGGAGATGATCTCAAAATTACAAATTAAGGTGCAACGGAAATAAAAATTTAACAATTAAATAATAAAATTACATATATATAAGAGATCATTCTAAGATTAAACTTATGTCAAGAAGAATTTGGATCTATAGATAGAAATGTACCTTTAAAAAAAAAAATGGATGATAAAATGATCCAATTCCTTGAACCTTGATTTCTTTGATTTGGCCTTTCCCCAAGCAAGATCCAATCCTTGATCTTCTAACAATCCTCTTGGATCTTTAAATTCTTAAATTGAAAGTGTCAAAAAGGTGAAAGAAATCATCAACCACACCAATTCCTTGAATCTTCCAATCTTAAATCGAAAATCTCTTCAATTAGATGCAGCTTTTGCAAATCTTTAACTCTTGATGGTGATGACTCTAAATTTCCAAAATAGAAGATCTCCAAAATGGTTCACATACCTCTTAGTGTCTTATACTCAAGAATAAATTCAAAGCTAGATTGAAAGTATTCTTAGGAAAGAAGTTGGAGAAGGTGAGAAAAACTAACTCTATTTTGAAGGTAGATTTGAAGACTTAAATTTGACCATCAAGCTTCAAATTTTTAGCCTGTAACCTTTAAATAAGTGTGATGGCAAGAGATGGTGGAAGGTTCTAAGTTCCCACTTTCACACCTACACCTCTTGCTTATTGGTCCACCTAATATCTACATTGCATTTAATTTTGTCTTAATTGAATTCTCAATTTAATTAAATTAAAATAAATTGCCATTATTAATTGGACTCTTTTCAAGTGGGCCTCTTCCCAAAATATCTTTCATGGACCTCTTAAATTAATTTTGATTCAAGTAGGTCAATTAATTAGTTAAATTAATTTAATTAACCCAATTAAATTATCTTTTCAATTTAAGCGGGTCAACTTGATCTTTCAAATTGACTTTGACTTAAAATACCCAATTAAATTTAACACCTTTATTTAATTTGACCATTTCTAGTCAGAATCCTTTAAAATTCGGTCCACTTATAAAATCGGTCCCTCCTAAGAATTAAATTAATATGTAATTAATTCTTATGATCAATATAACACATTAAATTAATTAAATTAATTTTATCTCCATAAAATTAATCGAGCCAATTTGACTAATTTGATTAGTCAACAACAGTTTCATCCAATTATCTACCATTTTAAATAATCTCCAAATTTCTCTATTAAAATCAAGAGGCTTTTGTGTGTGACTTTTTGGATTTTTCAATTAATTAGACATGGGCTCGCAATGAAATGCGATTTAATTAGTGGATATAAATATTCCAATTAATTAAACTCGTTTAATTAACCACTCTTGACTTAATCTCTTTTAATCTCAAGAGTATTCAATCTCTATGATCAATGCTCTAGCTTCAAGCCATGAAGCCTAACTAATTGGATGAATTAATTCTAAAGTGAACACATCTGCTTATGAGTTCCATGTAAATATGATCCTCTCATTTTCTATCTTCTGATTGTGGTATAGGGTTAAGATACTTATCCTCGCCCTAACAACCTCAATAACTATGATTTCAGTCTTGATGACTGGTTTGTTTTGACTTCATCTTTGAAAGGACTTTCCAAATTGTCAAACTACCTTGTGAAATGATTTTAGGAATGGAGTAGCATAGGAAACCATAAGAGATCAACTCACTCTACGAAATGAGCAAACAAATCCTTTGTTGGAACTAACATACCTTTGTGTCATAAGTCAAGTGAGCCTAATAAATGTCTCATATGACTTGTTACAAAGTCTGGTCTTTTATTAGAGTTCAAACACTTATACATAAGGTAACCGTGGAATCTCAAGTCAAAGAATTAATTATATGCACTATCATGAGCTAAAGAAGATTCCATTGCCAACAGGCCATTACGGCTAACTTGTGAATTTCTCTAATTAAGTTTTCAATAAACTTGTTCTCTAACAAGCACCTGTTAATGTGCATCGATGTCACTACATTATTTGCTCATGAAATGAAACAAATCCCAATTCCTTGGTGTATGCCTCATTAACGCAAGTCTATCCGAATTTAAGATATCCTCCTATCTTAGATTCTATGACTTGGAATATTTTAAGATCATGACTATGAAGACCTATTTCATGATTACTATTATATACGTAACCAATTCCTGTAGTTTATTGCACTCTCGAGGACTTCGTCCGAATGTATCCGTAGAAACAGTAATACATAAGATAAAGGTGGTTGTATAAAGATGTGATGACAAAATAAGATTTTATCACAAAAGGAGTAATTTACAAGCCAATCAATTGGCTTGCTGGGCACTGCTCCAACACAACACATCCCTTGTACTGACCTTGCAACATCTCCATTTCCATTTCATTCTCATAAAAAAGAAAATTTCCATCGCACTCAGTTACCTTCTTTCTCTTCATTTTTCAATGATCTTTTCCTACGAACTGATGGTGGAGGGGCGAGATTTAAGTCATGAACTCTAGAGGCCGTGAGTTTTCCATCATGACTTCTTGGGACTTATTCGGCTAATGTTGGGATACAAACTTCTACTTTTAAATCGATTGATATTCCCAAAAACCCCAAAACTTTTTATGATTACTTTTATATCACTTATCCTACTAACCCCATGCATGTTAACATTTATCGCAAGTGCGATTTAATTTTATTACGCATGTTAGTTTTGAGGAATCGGTTGGAGTTGAGTGATTAGACGTATATCTCATATAAATAGGTGTTAAGGATGCGACTCATTTGAAAACATAGATATATTTTCTCTTTTAAATCAGGTTAGGAACTCGAATCTCATATGATAAAATTCTATTTGCTATGCATAGAATCTTGTTATGTTATAATATCGTCATAATTGCTCGTATTCAATATAGATTAATCTTGATTGGTTGAGAAAATGATTACTTAAATTGATTTATGATACTTGAAATGTACGATCGATGCATGAAGATGTTGATTATTGTAAATCTTTCAATTGTACATTCTTGGATTATTGATACAAATTGTTATATATGAAACCTGAAAACCATATTTTTATACCCATGGGGATGCAGAGGAGAAGTTGCGTCTGGGGCCATATCAACAAGACGATTAGGCGGTACCAGATCTACGATAGCTAGTCTCCCAATTGGTACCCACTAGAACTCCAAGTTCAAAGTTCATCAGGTTTTGGGATGAGTTGGGCACATTCTGGCCATGCCTCTTTGACATATGTCCAACCGAGTAGGCTACTCAGGAGGAAATTGGAGGGATTTGGCTTCGTAATTGATATTTGGGGAGACATAAGTTTGGAGACACTGCCTGGACATACTTTAACATGACTATTTCCTAACAACCTACTCTTTATTCCAAATCTTCATGCTACTCAATGCTTAAATTTTCTTTATATAAATCTTGCATTTCACCTTATTGTGGCAGAACTACACGATTTCTCACTAAATCTTTAGACTTATCCTCTTTTCTATGATTTTATGTGTAGAATAAATAATTAGAACGAGTTATTTAAAGACGATATGCATTGAATTACTAGTTAGTAATGATTGTAATATAGTTTATATTTGTTACTATGAACCCTACTATGTAATGCTAACTTTTGGCTATAGAAATATGCTTTTTAATTACTCTAGTAGTCTTATTTAAATTTTTGCATGGCTGCGGTTTGATAACCCCTGTTTTTGTAATTTGAACTCTGTATTTGCAACCTGAGATGAAGTTTTTCTATGTTTATAATTAATTCCATGTAAACTAGACTAGCTTAATTTATGGATATTTTAGTTGTAATTGTGCAATATTTTATTTTTGGTAACTCCCCAGCTTGAGTTGTGAGTGTTTCAAGTCGGGGCATTACAAAATGGTATTAGAGCCTCGAGTTGCACTAGGTAAAAATCCTTAGAAAGAAGTTGAAATAAAATGGGCGTAGACTTGAATCGATTTAGGGAGAAATGATTTTTGGAACAATGTATAATGTTCAAATATCTAAAAGCACGATTAGGTGGAGACCAAATTTGTGAATTGATGTATTTTGAGTATTATATGCTTTACTTTAACTTATAGTACAATTACGTTGAGAAGATTCGAATGATAAGCAGTCTTAAATATGTTGGGTGGTTGCAAGATGACCGAGGCCATTGGAAAGGAAAAAAGGAATGTCCGAGATGGGTCTACTGAAAGATTGGACAGGAAGTGAAAGTTGGATCATTGTTGAGTGTTGATGATCAAGATTTCGCTGGCCGAGAATGCAGCCAAGGATAAGGAGATCATTGAATTCTAGCAAGCCATTTACGATCAAATCTAGCATCAAAAGATACATGAGATGGTAACTCGGTACAAGATTCACTAGTTATTTGGGGAGCACTAGTCAAGATTGAGGGAGTTTAGGGATTTTTTTCAAGACGTGCTGATAATGCTATAACTACTTGATATTTTCATATGAAATAGTTGTGGAATTATCCAATTTTTATTATATGTTGAACTAATATTATGTTAAGTGTGTGAAATGCAGGATAATTCACAGAAGGACATAAAAGAAGGAAAAAGAAAAAGGAAAAGTATGCCACTTACTTGGGCATGGATGCACCCAAGACAAAACACTCAAAGATTAGTCAGCGTTAGGTGCCATTGCCCCTGACACTAGGCGCGGATGGCCCAAGTTAGAAGAGATAGAAAACTTTCATGTGCCTAGGTACGAGTGCAGCCATAAATGGGTACGGATGCACCCAAACCTAGAGAAAAATAGTTCATTCACTGTGTTTGGCAATACCCAAATTTAACCATGCACGTGCACGCAAGTTCAGACTTTTATATGAGATAGGACTCTGGGCAATCCTAAATCTGTGGAACTGTCAAATCAAGGCAAAATCTCAACTCTCAATCCTTGACGAACTCAAATTAACGATATCTGAAGAACTCTAATTGGAACGAAGACCTCAAACTAGGACAAGATTTGAGTATTATAAATAGGACAATTAGATCTTGTTTTTAGATCGTCTTAGGAGTGATCTGTCGATCTCTTATTTGAACATTTTATCATAGGATATGGCCAACCCTATTAATTCTCAAGACTTGTTCACAGAAATCATCCGAGATCTTGAGGTTTTTCATCTTTTCAGTAATTTTTTTGTTTATTTCTTTTCTTGTTAAAGTTCATATGACCAAAATTTCTTTTTCTAGGATTATGTTTGAACCTTTTTCCTCAGATTAATTCAAAGTTGCTATTATTATGTGATTCTTCTTTTGATTTAGGATCATTTTTCTATCATGGTGGTTATCTTAATTCGGTTGTCTGGCCAACAATTTAATTAAATCTTCTAAACTGTAAAGATTCTCTAAAGAGATATTTAGAGTAGGTTATTGATAGAGGAACTTTAGTTTAATTGATTTGCATGAGTTTAATAAATCGATTCCCGTGTAGGATAGAAATTTATTTACATGTCTTGGTAGCCTACTAAGTGGTTTTGACTAATTCCTAGTTTTTTTTTTTTTTTTTTTTTTTTTTTTTTTTTTTTTGAGAGAAACGATTATATTCAACTATATATCAATATCATTGCAACAATATATTTTGAAGACCAAATATATGACTAGATACAATTCAAATAATCCAAACCACCATTTTGGTGGACAAAGACTATCATACGATAGATAAACACCCACACGCCGTCGGTGGGACTCGAACCTTGCACCTCTACTATGAAATAGTGGAGGCCGTGCCACTGCATCCAAAGGACGATGGCACTAATTCCTAGTTTTTGTGATTCATATGATAATATATTAAATTAATCAATTAGGAGTTTTGACAGCAAGTAATACGGAAGGACATTCTAGCTACATTCGAATTAGGGCTAATAATTATAATCATTCAAAAAACAATTGAGAAATAACAATACAGTTAATCTATGTAAATATGGGATTTCATAATTATAGGTATTTAATCTTATTAAATTTTCCTTTATCAACTTTTCTTTTATTTACAACTTTTATTCAAATTTTGTTTTCAACTAAATTATGGAAATGATACCTTTACTTAATACTTTATTACTTATTGCGATACATGTACCTATATCCAGGTTTACGCCCAACAAGTTTTTGGCACTGTTTTTAGGGGATCTATACAAGTATTTGTGTAAAACATTACAAACTAGTACTAAACTATTTTATTTTTATTCTTGCACGACTTTAATGGCATTTTATGCAAAGAGGCCAACATCAGGATTTGGCACCATTGGATCCTAAAATTGAACGCACCTTTAAAGCACGAAGAAGAAAATTGGTGGAAAATACAAATTCAGAAGTGAAGACTCAACAAAACCAAGACATTATCATGACTGATGATTACGAAAACACCCCAGTTAGAAATTTGGTTCTTCATAGGGCCAGGGAGAGGAAGCCATGTGTCATGTTGCCGACTATTCCACTACGTTTAAAGCAGAAATCCTTTTGATATGCATGGTGTAGAATACAGTTTAGTTTTGTAGGTTATCTCATGAAAACCCTAATAGGCACATCGACAATTTCCCTAAAATCTTCAATACAATGAGATAAGAGGGGGTTTCCTTTCTCTTTTCTTAGGCACATTTTAGATTGGTTAGGATCCCTATTAAAGGAATCCATCACAACAAGGGTAGAGCTAGAAGAGCAATTTATCTAAGTATTTTCCTCTAAAAAGACATCTGCATTAATGGAAGAGATAATCACATTTCGACAAAGTAAATCAGAAATTACTTACGAGGTGTGGAGTCGATTCAAGAGTATATTGAGGAATTGTCCCAACCATGATATCCATAGGCATGTCCAAATCCACACTTTTTATCATGGGTTGATTAAAAGCAATAAGGACAAATTAGATCATTTGAATGGGGATTCGTTTCTATCCGGACTACTGCAAAGTGCCATAATCTACTTAATGACCTGGTGGTCAACCATTCTAAGAAAAAGTTAGAAAGGGTAGCACCTAAGAAGGTTGCAAATGTTCTAGAAGTGGATGAAGTTACAACTACTAACGCCAAGATAGATTATGTAGTCTAATCTCCCCAAAATCTTGGAGTTAATCAAGTGCAACATGTTCCCATTGTGTGTGATGAATGTGGAGAAAGCCATCCATCTAATTAGTGCCCTTACAGTGTTAAATCTATTCACTTTGCGTGTAATACACGAAAGTCTCAAAACAATCCCTATTCCAACACTTACAACCCTAGATGGAGACAACATCCAAACTTCTCATGGAATAATAATCGAGCACAAGGTTCAGCACCAAGGCATTAGCAAAGCATGCAATAGTAAGTAACAACCGATGCAAGAGAAGAAACCCTTATTGCAGGAAATGCTTATGCAGTTTGTAGCTAGTACAATTGCTACGTTCAAATCAATGGAAACCTGGATAGGTCAACTAGCAAATGCAATAAACACTCGGCCTTAGAGCTTATTGCTAAGCAATACTGAAACTAATCCTAAAAATGATAGAAAGGAGCAGTGTCAAGTCATTACTTTGTGTAATGGAAGAAAACTTTAGGAAATCATAAAAGAGCCTATGCAGATGAAAGGCAAGGAGGCAAGTTTTGACGAAAAAGAAAAAGAGATTAAAGCAGAATTCGAGGTAAGTAAACCTACAACTTCCAACCTCTCTTTCCTCAAAGATTGCAAAAGTAAAAATTGGAAAAATATTTTTAGAAATTGTAGAAGTTTTTAAGAAACTTCACATTAATATTTCTTTAGTAGGAGCTCTTGAACAAATGCCTAGGTATGTCAAATTGAAGAAAGATATTTTATCTAAAAAAAAGGACTTTTAGGTGATTTTGAGATAGTAACTTTAACTGAGAAATGCAGTGCAATAATTCAAAAGAAGTCACCGTTGAAGCTTAAAGATCTTAGGAGTTTCACAATACCTTGCATAATAGGCATTCACTTTTCGGGCAAGGCAATAGGTGTAGGAGCTAGTAACATTCTAATGCCCTATTGGATATATTGCATATTAGGATTAGGAGAGGGAAAAACTGGTAGCATTACTTTATAGTTAGCAAATAGGTTACTCACTTATCCCAAGGGAATTATTGAAGACATACTTGTTAAAGTTGATAAATGCACATTTCCTGCTGTGTAACGCCCCAGAACCTAGGAACGGCCGTCCCTAGGCCGACAATGCTATCTATGGGTATATGGTCCTCTAGCAGAGCAACATACATACAAGGAAAAAATGTAACTAAACAAACACTACAATATACATTTATACATAGGCTTTGAGAACCATTACAAACTAAACCAACTATATTTACATAAATTCCCCATATAATATTGTTCTAGCGGCTACAAGCCACATAGTAGGGATTCTACTTATTACAAGCCATGCACAAACTCTCATTCTTAGGCGTACATCCCCATCATTTATAACAGAAGAAAACACAAAACAAATATGCATAATTATAATCCAATAAGCCTCCAAACTTTATTCACCTATACATGGTAACATAATTAAATAAGCCTACTAATTTAGTGAGAATCATAGCTATGGAATCATAAAGGAACAAGGTAATTCAACAAATTCAGTATAGAGGCAACAAAACGATAGATGAAATAAAACATGCCAAACGATTGTGATAAATTCATAAGCAAACATAAACGAGTAGCTCGACGAGAGCATAAAATGAGTCACGAACGTAATAACAAATATCACAATCATATAGCAAAGGCAGAAATAATATTTGGTAGATCTGTCACCCTTATAACTCCAAATATACACAAAACCTTTATCCCTCCACATGTTCCACACTTGAGTGGCCGCTTGAGATGGTGACCCGATCATGTAGTGTGACAAAATTGTTGACGTTTCGCGTGTCATAGGCTAGTCCTTGAAAAACCTATCCTAAGCTTTCGCAAAATTACCTAAACGAGTAGGAAACCCTTTAGGGGATCAACTTTCGGCTCGATGTCATCCAGTGTCCCTCCTGAGATTTTTCAAGGACCCATTAAACGGTTACACATTAGGTTTTAAAAGGAATGCCATTTTTCCGAATTAGAATATTCAAAGTTCAGATGAGGTTCGGACATTATCAATCAATTCGGATCAGATTTTGGACACATAAATTATATATTAGTATTTAAGAAGCTTGACGGAGTGAAATATGAATATAAAAAGGCAAAACGGGTAAAAAATATGTTCAAAAGTGTTTTGAAGTTGGTGCAATTATGCAAGAAAATGGGCGCGGTTATGCCCGGGCACTGCTGCGCTTGGCTCATTTTTCAATTTTTTTTTTGAAATTAGATTAATAATAGGAGATTATTTTTAGAAAATTAGATTTAG
The DNA here is from genome assembly GCA_014898755.1 of Handroanthus guayacan. Classification (NCBI taxonomy): domain Eukaryota; kingdom Viridiplantae; phylum Streptophyta; class Magnoliopsida; order Lamiales; family Bignoniaceae; genus Handroanthus; species Handroanthus guayacan. Next base: position 321,257 of record JACFYI010003640.1, on the reverse strand, counting down.
TTTCTTCATGACATCATCAAGAATTTTAAAGTTCAAGTTTTAAAGAAAAGTTGATGAAATTCCCAGTTTTGTGTTCTTGAGTTCAAAAGGATTAAGTCTTCATATGTCCATCTAATTAACTCCCAAAGCTTCCATATTTGATCAAGGAATCATATTCAAGTACCAAGGGTAATGTCCAAATTTATATCACAAATGATCACAAGAGTACATCACAAGATTATAAACAAGGTTAGTGCAATGGTTTCATGACTAAAAATAATATTCCATAGCATGGAATTCGAGGAAATGAATAGCCATAATCCTTACCTTTCTTAGCTAATTTCTAGGATTGTGATGATAACCTCTCAATTTGGTCAAGCAAAACCTATAATCAATCAAGGTTATAACGGATTGTACCATATTTCATCAAACCCTAATTACCAAATCTTATTCATAAGTTGGAAGCTTACCAAGTGATTCAATCTTACTCTCTTTCCCCTTTTCAATTTAAACTTTATAGTCTTTAAGGAAGCTTGAAGAAATGAGATAGTGAAGAGTGTAGAGTTCTTGAGTTTGAAATGGAAGACAAATAGGATGAAATTGTGTTGTCTTGCAAGCAAGACTCATTCTTATAGAAGAATTTGTGAGATTTATTTGCCATTTTCCAATTGTATAGGCCATTTGTCAAGACCTTATGGAGGATAGCCAATTAGCTTAATCATGACATCAAGCTTGGATAAGAATTACCTTGGCATATAAAATTTGAAATATCTACCTAAACTTGAGGGTGTTGTGGTCGAGTGTCTGTATATATGTATATATATATACACGTGTTTTTCTTCCATGACATATAATGTATAATGGATTGAATTTTTTGGGCTAAATGGGGCTGACTTTTGGCTAAAAGATGAGCTAGAATTTTCTTTTGAGCTAAAATAATGCACATGATAATTTTTGGGTGTAAAATATTTTTGGTTGTCAGAAAAATCTCAAATCGGCAAAAAATCGATTACCGATTGGGATTTTTCTCAAAGATATTTTAAAAATGCTTACCAATTGAAATCGATTGTTTAAATATTAAATTAGAAAAATTTTCGTTTAGAAATTTAATTAGGAGAATTTTCGGGTTGTTACACACTAATTTTGTTATTCTTGACATGGAAGTCGATAGTGAGATACCTATCATTCTTGGGAGACATTTCTTGGCTATAGGTAGAACTCTGATTGACGTTCAAAAAGGTAAACTGACATTGAGTGTTCAAGATCAATAGATCACTTTCAAAGTTTTCAAAAACATGAAATTCCTCAATGTAATTGATGGATACTTCTCTGTTAGCGCGGTGGACAACTTTGTAGAGATGGACATACTTTTGGAGTGAGCCGCGGATCCACTAAAAGAAGCACTACTTAATTTAGTGGATGAGGAAGATGAAAGAGACCTAAAGGTAGTGAAGATATTAGATTTGTTAAAGGATCTATAGCCCAAGGGAGTTGGATCTCCAAAGATAATTATACCTTCAAAAGTCCTGAAAGCTTCAATTGAAAATCTCCTACATTTGAATTAAAATCAATCATCTTCATTATGCTTATTTAGGCGAATCACATATTTTGCATGTAATAATCTCATCCTTGCTTCATGATTTATAGGTAGAAAAGCTATTCATGATGTGAAGGAGCATAAAGATGCAATTGGGTAGACCATAGCTGACATCAGCGAATAAGCCCTTCCTTTTACATGCACAAGATATTATTGGAAGATGACGATAAAGCTTTCGTGAAAAGTCAAAGAAGGCTTAACGAAGGAAATAGTACAGAAGGAAATAATTAAATGGTTAGATATTGGAATTATCTATCCTATTTCTGATAGTTCATAGGTTAGCTTGTTCAATGTGTACCAAAAAAGAGGGGAAATAAATGTATTGCCTAGCATGCATAAGTAGTTAATTCCAACTAGGACAGTAATTAGGTGGAGAGTTTGTGTGGATTACCGGAAGTTAAACATGGCTACTAAAAAAGATCACTTCCCCTTATTCTTTATTGATCAAATGTTAGATAGGTTAGTGGGCAAGGAGTTTTACTATTTTTCTAGATGCTCATTCAAGATACAACTAGATAGCCATAGCTCTTGAAGATCAAGAAAAGACAACCTTCACTTTTCTATATGGTACATTTGCTTTTCGGAGAATGCTGTGTCACTTTGGTTTCAGAAATGTAAAATTTTCTTCAAGTATTTGTGGATGATGTTTCTATTTATGGAAATTTGTTTGATAAATGCCTTTATAATCTTTCTCTTGTGTTGAAAAGATGTGAAGAGACTAATATTGTGCTTAAATGGGAAAAGTGTCATTTCATGGTGCAAGAAAGAATAAGTTTAGGTCATAAAGTTTCCAATAGAGGTATTGAAGTAGACAAAGTAAATTTGGAAACTACTGAGAAGCTACTACCCATCCCCCCCACATGTTAGCAAAAGGCATTCGTAGTTTCTTAGGGCATGCAAGGGTATATTAACATTTTATCAAGGATTTTTTTTAAGATATTGAAATTTCTATGCAATCTACTTGAAAAAGATCTCTGTTTTAAATTTGATGACATGTGTCTTCAAGCATTTAATAAACTAAAAGAGAAATTAATTTTTGCACCTATCATAACTATTTTTGACTAGAGTCTCCCTATTGAGTTTATATGTAATGCAAGTGATTTTGCTATTAGTACTGTCTTAAGGCAATGAAAGGATAAAATCTTTTGCTCGATTTATTATGCTAGCAAAACACTTAATAATGCACAAGTTAACTCCACTACACTTAAAAAGAACTGCTTCTTGTAGTTTTTACTTTTGAGTCATTGTGTCTATTGATCACTTTGCCTTCACTATTATATTTTGAAAAGGATGTAAAGTCCAGACTAATTCATTGGATATTTCTTTTGCAGGAGTTTGATTTAGAAATTCAGGATAGGAAAGGCACAAAAAACAACTAGCTGATTATTTATCGTGGCTTGAATCTCATGATAAACCTGTTAAACCTAGTATGTTAATTGATACTTTCCTAATGAACAAATACTTGCAATTGTAACTCAAAATGTTTTGTGGTTTGCTGATATTGTGAACTATTCAACATGCCGAATCATACCTTTTGATCTTAATGACAACAAAAGAAAAAGTTCCTACTTGATGTTGGAAGATATTTTTGGGATGAACCTTTTCTTTTTAATCAGTATTCTAACCATATCATATGATGTCCTGTACCTGAGGTTGAAATGAATTATATACTTGAAAAGTGTCATGGATCTCCTCATGGTGGTCATTTTCACTAAGACAAAACTGTTGCAAAACTGTTGCAATTAGGCTTCTATTGGCTCATTTTGCTTAAAGATGATCACTCCTTTGTTGCCAAATGTGATAGATGCCAAAGGATAGGAAACATCTCCAAGAAGCATGAGATGCCCTTGAACACAATCTTGGAAGTTGAATTGTTTAAAATTTGGGGCATTGATTTTAGGGGACCTTTTGTTCTTTCTTTTGGTAACTTGTATATTTTAGTGGCTATTAATTATGTGTCTAAATAGCTTGAAGCAGTTGCATTGCCCACTAATGACTCTAAGGTTGGGGTAAATTTTATTAAAAAAAATATTTTCTCCTAATTTGGTACTTTAGAGATATGAGGACCCATTTTTGCAATCGGAGTTTTTAAACTTTATTATCCAAATTTGGGGTAAAACATAAGATTTTCACTCCTTATCATCCTGAAACTAGCGGATAGGTGGAAGTGTTTAATCGAGAAATTAAACAAATTCTTGAGAAATTCATAAGTTCTACTCGCAAAGATTGGTCTAGTTGTCTGGACAAAGCACTTTGGGCATATAAAATTGCTTACAAAACACCCATAAGAATGTCTTTGTATAACTTGGTTTATGGCAATGCATACCATCTTCCAGTTGAACTTGAGCATAATGCATATTAGACTATTGAGAAACTAAACTTTGATATGTAGGCTAAAGAGAAAAAAGACCGCTTCAACTTAATAAGTTCGATGAAATTTGGCTTCAGGCATATGAAAACACCATGATATACAAAGAGAAGACAAAGAAGTGGCACGACAAGAAAATCATTGAGTGTGATTTTGAGCCAGGACAACTTATATTGTTATTTAACTCTAGTTTAAAGTCGTTCCCAGGAAAACTAAAATCTAGCTAGTCTGGGCCGCCATTGCACATTATTGAGGTTTTCCACCATGGGGCAGTGGAGTTGGAAATGAGAGCTCAAAGAATAGATTAAATATGAATGCTCAAAGAATCAAACACTATTAGGGAGGAGTCATTGATTGTCAACACACCTTAATCACCTTGGATGAAGCCAACTAAAGATGCCCATAGTCAAGCTGACGACTATAAATCAAATGCTTCTAAGGGGGCAACCCAAATGTTATTTTAGTTTATTTGGTTTTAATTTTTTTCTAATTCGTTGTCAGGCTCAATCCTACTTTTTACTCGTATAAACAATAAACTAAGGTCAATGAATGCTAAAAACAAGAATATCTAACACTGGAATAGGCACAAGTGGGCCTAATTTCAGGCGCGGATGTGTCAAAAGAAGTGAGGGTGTTTGGGCATACTCTACTGGGCGTGATCGCACCCAGTAATACAGGCAAATGCATAGGAAAAGGAAAAGAAAAGGACGTATTTTGTTTAGTAGTTTCATGCATGAACATGTCCACATCGTAAGTTAAGAAGAAAAAGAAAGGAAAAGAGTCTGATAGTAGACCCCTAATCTCTATTTTGCACCAAATTCTTTCCTCTCCCAATTTCCCAAACTTCCTTACCACCACGGTCCACTGACATCACGACTACCAATCTCCACTATATCTCACCTTTTCCTTTCATCTTCTCTTCTATAACACTCAAATATCAACCTCTCTCCACCAAAACAAACTACACTGAACCTACTTTCATCCCTCTCATCCATCACCTTCACTATCGCTACAGTTTGCTGCCATAGCAATCGCCACAGTGCCTCCCCTCTACCTAGATCTACATTAGTACTACCAGATAGGTAATAATTTCACCCATTTTTCTTGAAATTCAAATTATATTTTTTGGGTTGTACCTCATTTTGTTCAAGATTAGTGATATTTGGTTGAATATGGGGAATATGTTGTTGCATTGCGTAATTTATGTATGTTTTTAGAAGTATGTTATTTGATATTGCAATTTTCTTGTCCCGCAATTTTCCTATCCAATTTAGCCATATTACATGAGATAGGGTGAATCTGTGCATGTATGAATGTTATATTTTCTTCACTTTACATGTAGGGCTGTGTCTCTCTATTTGACTTATGTGCCATTTGTCTAATTGAAAACATATGCTCCATGAAAGCGGTGGGGATGGTCTCAAGAATTCAAACTAAAGCGCAATAGAAGTAAAAATTCAATAACTGAATAATAAAATAACATTAGATGTAGGAAATCATTCCAAGATTAAACTTATGCCAAGCAAAATTTGGATTTAAAAATAGGAATATACCTCAAAACTTTGATGATCAAAGCGATTCAACTCATTGAATCTTCTTTTTGAAGTCACGATCCAAGGCCTCCAAGGCAATATCCACTCTTTGATCTTCTAGCAAATCTTTATGGATCTTCAAGTTCTGCAATAGAATGCTCCAAGAAATGAAAAGAAACTTCAATATGAATCAACTCCTTGATTCTTCCAAATTTTGGGCTAAACACCTTGAAATTGAATACAACTTAAATTGATCATCTTTACTTAATGATGATTACTCCAAATTTCTAAATTAGAAGATTTCCAAAGATGATCCACACACCTCTTAGTGTCTTGTATTCAAAAACAAATTCAAAGATAGATTGAAAGTATTCTTATGAGATAAGTTGGAGAGGATGAGAAAACCAACCACAGTTTGGAGGGAGATTTGAAGACTTGAATTTGATTAGCAAATTCTAAATTTTCAGCCATGTGATCTTTAAATAAGTGTGGACTATGCCACATGGAAAGAAGTGGTGGAAGGTTCTAGGTCTTCACCTTGACATCTTCCACACCTTCACCTCTTCCCTATTGGTTTACATAATACCTACATGGCATTCAATTTTGTTTTAATTAAACTCTCGATTTAATTAAATCAAAATAAAATGCCATTATATTAATTAAATTCTTTCCATCCAAAATAGTTTTTATAGGCCTCTTAAATTGATTTTGATTCAAGTGGGTCAATTAAATTAATCAAATTAATTTAAATAGCCCAATTAAATTATTTCTTCAATTCAAGTAGGTTAACATATGATGACCCATCAAATTGACTTTGACTTAGAATATGCAATTAAATTAATACCTTAATTTAATTGAATTATTCTTAGTCAAAATTCATCATAGATTTGGCCTAATCAAATCGGCCCTAAGAATTAAATTAACATTTAATTAATTCTTTGGGGTCAATGTAACACATTAAATTAATTAGATTAACTCTATTTCCGTAAAATAATCTAGACGATTTGACTAATCATATTAGTCAAGTCTATTTTCATCTAATTATCTAACACCTTGATAATATACAAATTTCTTTATTAACATCAAAAGGTTTTTGTGTGTGATTCTTCATGTTCACCAATTAATTAGGCATGGGCTTGCAATCAATTGCGATTTAATTAGTGAATATAAATATTTCTATTAATTAGACTCCTTAATTAACCGCTCTTGAATTAATCTCTATTAGTCTCAAGAGTATCCAATCTCTATGAACAATGTTCTAGCTTCAACTCATGGAGCCAAACAAATTGGATGAATCAATTCTAGAGTGAACCCATTTGCTCACGAGTTCCATGCAAATACGGTATTTCTATTTTTTATCTCCCGATTATAGCCTAGGGTTAAGATAATTATGAACAACCTAATAACCTCAATAGCTATGATTCCATTCTTAATGACTAATTTGTTTTGATCTCATCTTTGGAAACACCTTTCCAAATTGTCAATCTACCTTGTGCAAGGATTTTAGGGACAGGGCATTATAGAAAACATAGGAAATCAACTCACTCTACGAGATAAGTAAATGGATCCTATGTTGGAACTCGCATACCTTTGTGTCATAGGTTGAATGAGCCCAATAAATTTCTCATATGACTTATTGCAAAGTCGAGTAATTTACTAGATCTTAAACACTTATACACAAGGTAATCATGAAACTTCAAATCAAATGACTAATTATATGCACTATCGTACGTAAACTAGAGATCATTCCATTGCTGATAAGCTATTACTGCTATCTTATGGATTTATTTGATTGAGTTTTCAGTGAACTTCTCTAACGAGCACCTATTAACATGCACTGATGTCACTATATCGTTTGTCATTGACATGAAGCAAATCCTGACTCCTTGGTATGGGCATTGTTAATACAAGTCTATTCAAATCTAATATATCCTTGTGTCATAGATACTATGACTTGGAATGTTTTAATATCACAACCATAGAAGTTTGTTTTATGATTACCATCATTGGCGTAACCAAATCCTGTAATGTAATGTGATCTTGAGAACTTTATCCGAGTGCATTTGTAGAAATAAAATACGCATAAGATAAAGGTGACCATATGAAAACATACTGATGAAATAAGATTGTATTAGAAAATGAGTAGTTTAGGAGACAAATCAATTGGCTTGCTAGGAACTACTCCCATAATCTCCCACTTCACTCAAAGCCAGTTTGTAATGCCTCGTACTTAGAGCATTTGTCCCTGAGTCAGGCCGTTACCGGGGGAAGGAGTTTCTAAACTAAAATCACAAAGTGTAATTTAATAAAAATACCAAACATCACAAGATCACACTCATAATTTTTAATCAAACACCAAAATCCTTCATATTACAAATTTTCCAAGATTATAAGACTAAGTTATCACAAATATATGTACAAGTTCACAACTAAAATAACATAAAATCTAAAAATCCCATGTCTTGGCAAAAACTTCTCAAATTATTCACCTATACAAGATAAAATAAAATGTAAGTCCGAATGATTTAGTAAGAGATTATGGCTAGAAGTAAAAAGGTGAGGTAAAGGAGCATGAGGATTAAGAGATGAGCCAAACAACAATGATATAGTTCAAGAAGTGCATAATCAACATAATGACGATAAAATGGCAGAACTAGTTTTTGGTGGATTTGTCTCCTTTATTTCTCCTGAATATATCAAATCCCTTACCCCTCCAGTTCCTCCCTCGATTGGTCACTTAGAGAGGGACAACCCAAATAACAAATAGGCACAGTTGACCGTGTGTCTCGGACCAGTCCCCTTGAAATCCTACTTCTAGGCAATCATGGAACTATTCAACAAAATGAGAAACCCTTTGAAAGATAAACCGATGGTCCAATGCCACCCACTTGTCTCTTCGGTGGCTCTTGGGCCCAATAACATAGACAAACATTCAGGTTTTCAAAGAATTAATATCATTCGTCCGATTAAACAACAAACATTGAACAAAACATTGGATTCAAGCCCTACTTCAGACATATAAAGCATTACTACAAGCGCAAATCATCATAAGTGGGTGAACCATGGACAAAGCAAGTAAAAAAAGTTCAAAATGTCAAGGGATATTTCTAGATTGGGCGTTGCGCCCAAAATGGCCAAAGTTTCTATCTTGGAGCTAGCGCGCCCAAGCTTGACCTTTTCTTCTTTCTTGTTTACTTGAATCAAGAAGATGGCAAAAGTGCTATTTTTTATGGCCTTTCGATGTCCATGAGTAACAAGCAAATGAATCATAATCAAGTCTAAAATGTCCAATATTCCATTCATTTAACAACAAGGCATTAATCAAAAAGATCAACAAGCAGTTCATGAATCTTAATAGGACAAACATCAAGGTCAAGTCCATGTGTTCAAGTTCATCAACTATCAAAGTATTGGCAAAGGTCGCCAACAAGGAATCCACGAATACTAATAAGAAAAATATCAAGGTCAAGTTCATATGTCTATGTTCATCAACTTATCAAGGCATTGGCAAAGGAAATCGACTAGGAATCCATGGGATCATCATCAAGATTATCAGGCCAAAGGGATAGCCAAAATCTCTTATCTTAACCCTTAAATCTCAAGTCACAAAGGCTCTTCAAAAATTCCAAGGATGCTTCAAGTGAGATCACCTATTATCTTAACATCAAAAGTCTTTTAGGTACTACATTTTTAATAATCATACTTTTTATTTCATTCCTTATATCTCAAACTTTTTACTAGATTACAGTTTGATACTTACCCTAAATGTTGCCTTAGTGATGAAATCCTTCTAATAGTCTCCTTTGAGCTCTATAACTTTAAAGATTGAAATATCTTCTTGGTGTATAAGATGAAAAGAAAGATTTGGAAAAGAAGAGATTTAAAGGAAAGGGAGGAGAAGGAGGAGAAGGGGAAGAAGAGGATAATGCTTAGACTTTTAAAAAGTTGGCAAGTGAGCAAAAGGTAGAATTGTAAGAGCCAAGGTAACTTATTTATAGTTGGAGGTTGGAGCATTTTTGTAATACCCAGCAAAAATTCCTCTAACTCCATTGATAAAATCTTATTCTTTTTTCCAATAAATTTTTCTATAAAATTCTTATTTTATCCTATTTTTCTATAGCATTTAAAATTGTTATACTCATTCATAAAATTCGTTACACAAAATTCTGTAATTCTCTTTTAACTCCAAAATTTTCTAATATTTTTACACCCTAAATTCTTTCACAAATCTTGAAAAAATATATATATATATATAACACCACCATAACAAGCTCTTAAGGCCTGCCACTCATACACACAACACAAGGGTATAAGTATCATTTTCTCCTAAAACTCTATCCATATGTGATGAAAAAATAGCACCTTATTATTCCACCACTTTGCATACTTGTTGGCTAAGCGTGATTGATCCACTTCTTCAAATTCATTACACTATATCCTACCTTACCTTAAGCTTCACTAGTCAATATATTACTTGACAAATTTCTTTTACATCCATGTTATACTTACATTATTTGGCAAAATCCTCATTATCCACATCAATTCTCTCTACTTACAACTGGTCTTCCAAACTATTTTTCTTTTGCAATTAAATCCTTAAAGTAAAATTATAAATAGGCAAGAACTCTTACATTTTTCCTCATACACACAAAATACACACACACCATGCACAACCACAAAAAAAAAAAAAAAAATCGAACACACACACATACAAAATCTTCACTTTTTAACAAAATTAGCCATCAAAATCTTCAAAGTTTCTTCCATAAAGATTAAATTTGGAGTTGGCGGGAAAGGAGGAGCAATTATCTTGGGAAATTTTCTTGGAAAGTTTAGGTAAAATTTATGATATCTTTTACCGAGTTTCTTGTTAAATCCTTGATTTCAATTCTTGTTTCTTGAAAACATGATGAAAAAACCTTGATTCTTTGATAATCTTGATCAAATTCATATCATGTTCTTGTCTTGATTATCATAAATCCTAGTTTGGTCTCAAACCCTAAACTTTACTTTCACAGTATGTAAATTCCAATTTTCCTTAAAATTTTAGAAAAAATTTATAAATTTTTTAACCCCAAACTAAATCAGTTTTTAAGTGGTAAAAATTTCGAAATTTAGACAAAAAAATAGGTTTGAGTGCTGCAGCATCCAATTTCTATATTAGGCCCGACCGAGCCAAAAATGGCAATAACCAATCTAGTAGCTATTTTTCTTTTTTATTTTGGCGCTGCAATGCCCAATCCAGTAGCTAATTTTTTTTTTCTTTTTTGCTCTCTTTACCCTATTTTATATTCATATAGTTCTTATCAATGATTCTAAATGTTAATTCATCTCATGTTTTTTGGAAATACTGATTCGATTGTTGAGAATATCGATTTGATTGTTGAAATATTGACTCAATTGCTAAAATCTCTTTGAAACATGAATGTTATTGATTGTTAGGCCTCGAAAATCTTTGGTAAGGAAAGCTGGATTGCATCGGACTGACAACAGTCTCTTGCCGAATTTTTCCCTTTATTGGTCGGTCTCACAATTACTTGGAGGTTAAGCATCCCAAGAGCCCAATCCTTGATATGCAGTTGATTGTGTCAGCATTGATTGTGCTCTTCTTGAGTGGCCACTTGAGGTGGAATTGCGAGGAATAGGGATTGTTATATATTTGAAGAAATAAGGGTGATAGATCCACCAAACAACTAGTTCAGCTATAATTTCCTTTTATTCTCCTTTCATTGTTGTCTTGCTTTAGATCTCTTTGCATACTTTTATTATTTCATTTTAATGAAAAATCTTACTAAATTCTATGAACTTACATTTTCAAAACATTTTGCAAGTTAGAACAATGGAAAAGTTTTGTAGTTAGTCTAGTCTACCTTTTGTTTTATTGTAAATCTAAAAGAATGTACTTTGATGAGTTGTATCATTAATGAAAGTTATAATTCTTCATTTTTATTTGTGCAATGATATCATTTTCATCGCAACCCATTCTAGGGGTGGAAGCTCTAAATTTGGGACGCTACAATTTTTGTAATTATAGAAAGTTCTTGGGCAAGTTGAGGTGTCAAGAATTCGGATGGTTTATTGATTTTCCTCTCATATAAATTATTACTTTACAAAGAAATTTTTACAAATAAAGTATATAGATATTTTCCCCATAGTGGCTGGCAATTATGAAAATTTGCACATATTTTTATATTTCTTGAATTTAAATGGGCTTTTGAAAAATTTAGAAATTAGATTTAGACCATGAGATAGATCTATGAAAATTTTAGTTGTAGGAAATTCTAATAGGCGTGATGAATGATTTGAGTTTTGATTTATGAAATTTTAAAAATGAATTTAGAAAAATTTTATAGTTGTTACGCTCTCCCCCTTTAAAAGAATTTTATCCCCAGATTCATACCTGTTACTCGAATAGGTGAGGATATCTCTCTCGTATTTAATCATCACGTTCCTAAGTGGCCTCTTCAACCCTTTGATTTCTCTAGAGAACTTTGACTTAGGGTATCCTTTGATTATTAAGTTCACAGACCTAGTAATCTAGGATATGCATGAGTTGTTCTACATAAAAGGGATCACTTTGGATAGGTATGTTACCATGCTCTATGAAATTACAGCCAAGGATCAATAAATTATAGCCAAAGATTGAGAGATCACAAGGTAGCAACAAGCATATTGGTTGCACTTTTAACAACACCAGGAGTACGTTGCTTGGGCACAAAAAAAGCTTTATGATTTGACAGGAAGATATCAAGATCCACTTTCAGAATTTAAAGACCAAGCCATCCAGGATCTTCTATATATTGCTTATTTAGCTCAGGAAACTCAGAATCAATATAAGGAGTCAATGAAGAAAATGGTTAGCTCAAGGGTACTTGAATGCAAGTTTTGGAGATTTGCAAATATTCCTGGCACATCTAGGGAGACCGAGATGGCTGGAAACGTCCACAAGTATTTTGGGACACCGAGACTAGATTTTGGCGATGAGATGTTTAGACAATTGGGGGTTCTACTGGAATGAGTCATTACAGAAATCCAACCAAATCCAGCGCAGGTAGCATCTACAATTGAAGAGGTCCAACATAAAAAATTCTCTATCTCGAGGTTTCGACAGATAGCAAGGATGCAAGTGATTCTGCCTAAGTTATCTCGTTTAGACAAGGATGACTGGATCGTGAAAATGGCTTAACAGGCTATCAAGGAAACCAATGCGGGTCTAGATGATGTTGAAGAGGAAGAAGAAGAAGAACCCTAGGAAGATCCGAACACTGTACCACGTTGAGATAGGAAGCGTTAACATGTGTATAGTACTAACTCTTTTTGGATCCTTAGACTGGTACTACTAACATATGACTTTTGTCATGTTTTATTAACTTGTCTACTTTATAGCTTTCTTACCATTAGAATGATGTATTCGTGAATAACCACAATCTTAGAGCGATATGGCACGCAAGAGGAATCAACATCAGATAATCCATCACAAAATCAAGGACGTTCCCAACAAGAAAACCCTAATAGATCTAATAATTTAACAAATGAAAATAATGATGTGCCACAAGATATACCTCCAGACCAGCACCACCAAAAGGAAAGCCAGCTGCTGAACATCTATTCTATATGTGGTATCATCAAATGGAATTTTTCCAACACCAGGCAAATGCTGGAAATCGTGAAAATGAAAGACAAAACTCTAACTAGGTTTCTTTGTTTTAATCCACCGAGATTTAAGGGGGAAATAGACCACTACAAAATAGAAACATGGATCCGAGAGATTGAAAAGATATTCCAAGTTCTTAATTACTCGAAATGGCAGCAAGTAAAGTGCACCACTTTCTTCTGGAAGATGTAACTAGTTATTAGCGGAGAGTGGTTCAGTGAGAATTTTTGCGAAAATTTATACCCCAAGTGGTGTAGGATACAAGAGAAAGAGAATTTATGAATTTAATCCAAGGAACTATGACTGTTGTGGATTACGAAGCCGAGTATAATATGCTGATTCAATATGATCCTCATGTCTTTGTAGATGAAAGGAGGAGAACAAGAAAATTTGTAGAAGAATTAAAGCCAGAACTCCTTTGAGCTTTAGTCTCGTGTGACCTTCCAAATTATAGCTATGCAGCGGAAAAGGCTATGAGAATTGATGATGAATTTTGAGAGCTTTGAAAATTGGATGATAAGTGGAGGAAAATAAAAGGCATAGGGCGATAGATTCTAGAAAGCATTTTCAAGAAAGGATAACAATGAGTACTCTTGGAAATTCCAACTCCTCAAATATGAATAAGGGTAAAGCTCCAAATGTTGCACCAGCAATTGCAAGAAAAAGGTTCAACTATTGTGGATGACTTTCGCATACGAAATATCAGTAATGGATGAAACAAGGAAAATATTTAATCTATGAAGATTCCCAGAACACAATAGGGAGTTGTCTTAAGAATCCTAAAGCGGCAGCAACTTGATCTGGGTAAAAAACTCCCTACGAAAGCTAGAGCTTATAGCCATACCGAATTGACAACCTGGAAGTCACTGATTCTTGGAAGGTAAGGCTTTAATCTATAACTTTGTCTGTAAAGTTTTATTTGATCCTGGTGCTACTCATTCGTTCATATCTACAACTTGTGTCTTTAAGATGGGATTAAAGTCTGAAACTTTAAACACTCCTTATAAAGTTTACTCACCTATGGGGGTATGTATTACCACTTGTGTTAGATATAGAAATTGCCTCATAACAATAGAAAATAAGGAGTATCTTGCTGACCTTATAGAACTACCAATCTAAAAATATGATCTTATCCTAGGTATGGATCGGTTATACCAGTATCAAATAATGGTTGACTGGTTTGCCAAAACCATTAAGGTGGGAGATGTAATGGAGAACAACGAAAAAGGAGATTCAGGTGATATCAAATTAGCTATTATCTCGTCAGCCAAGCTAAGAAAGTTTTGAAAAAGCGACGACAAAGACTTTTGGCTTACATAATAAATAAGCCTCAGGATAAGTTGAAATTAGAAGATGTGAGGGTGGTATGGATTTCTCGAAGTATTTCCCAATGAATTAAATTCACTTCCTCCAGATCAAAAAATAGAATTTATAATTGAAACTTATTCAGAAGCCAAATCTTTCTCAAAAACTCCATATAGAATTGGTCTAATAGAGTCAAAGAAGTTAAAGGAAAAATTATGGGAGCTATTGAAGAAAAAATTTATATGACCTAGCACTTCACCTTGGGGTAAACCAGTGCTATTTGTAAAGAAGAAATATGGTACATTGAGGATGTGCATTGATTACTGAGAACTAAATAAGATAACTATTAAGAATAAATATCCCTTACTATGTATTGATGAATTATTTGACCATTTACAAGGATCAGCGGTATACTCTAAGTTGGACTTGCAATAGCGATATTATCAGCTAAAAATATGAGAAGTGGATATTCCTACGACTGCATTTAATTCTCGATATAGGCATTTTGAATTTGTTGTAATGCCTTTTCAATTAATGAATGCACCTGCTGCAATCATAGTTCTAATGCACTGGATATTTTGGTCTTATTTGGATTGCTTTATGGTGATTTTTATTGATGATATTTTGGTGTATTTTAAAATAGCAGAAGAAAATGAAAAGCACTTGAGAATAGTGTTGTAAACCTTTGGAAATTCAAATTGTGCCAAATTCAGTAAATGTGAATTTTAGCTGGAAAAAGTCACTTTTCTGGGTCATATAATTTCTCGAATGGTCTTGAGCTTAATCCAGGAAAGGTTGAAGCAATAGTTAATTCGAAAAGGCCTAAAAATGTCATTGAGGTACGAAGCTTTCTGAGGTTAGCTGGGTATTATCCGAAATTTATCCAAAACTTCTCCAAAATAATAGGACCTCTTACAAGGTTAACCAAAAAAGAATAGTGTTTCGAATGGAACGAACGTTGTGAGAAAAGTTTCACAGAACTTAAGAAAAAATTAACTTCTGCACGTATACTAGCACTGCCTGATGATTCTAGAGAATTCTCTGTATATATAGACACTTCAAGAGAAAGACTAGGATGTGTGTTACAAAAAGAACGAGTAATTACATATACCTCAACAAAACTCAAGCCACATAAGAAAAATTACCCCCTTATGATTTAGAATTGGCAACTGTGATATTTGCTCTAGCAAAATGGCAACATTATTAATATGCAGCCTAAGTGAAAGTCTTTACTAATCACAAAAGTCTCAAATATATTTTCAGTTAGAAGAATTTAAATTTGAGACAACGGAGGTGGACGGAATTTCTTGAGGATTATGATTTCACAATTATTTACCACCCTAGAAAAGTGAATCTAGTAGCAAATGCCCTAAGTCAAAAGGGAAGAATAGCCAAAATAATCATACACACAAAATTGTATGTTGCCATCTAAAAAGCTCAAGATTGTGATGAGTGGGTTCAGAAGTTAAAGTTGAATCCTGTGGAAAATGCTGATTTTCAAATCAATGGAAATAGAATGATAAGATTTAAGGGATGGATATACCCAAAGAGATTTGGGAAAAAGTGCTATCTGAAGCTCATAACACAAAGTATACAATACATCTAGGAGGGACTAAGATGTATCGTGATTTAAAACAAAAGTTCTGGTGGGAAGGATTAAAATGTGATGTAGTAGAGTGTTTATGAAAATATCTTACTTGTCAATTGGTGAAAGCCAAAAATATGGGATTAGATTACCATGAAACTTGTTGTCGGATTACCAGTGATTAGAGGAGGTTATGATAGTATCTGGGTTATAGTAGATCAACTCACCAACACAGTTTACCTCCTACCAGTTCCAACTCAATATAATGTGGAGAAACTGCTAGAAATTTATATTACAGAAATTGTCAGACTGCATGAAATTCCACAAAGTATAGTGTCTGATCAAAATCCAAAGTTTATCTCATAACTTTTGAAAAGTTTGTAAGAACATTTGGGGATTAAATTACAATTTAGTACTGCAACTCATCCCCAAATCGGTGGCCAATCTGAAAAAACAATTCAAATATTGGAAGATATGTTGCACACCTGTATTTTGAACTTTCAAGGAAGCTGAGACAGGCTTTTACCTCTGATAGAATTTCCTTACAACAATAGTTATCAAGCTTCTATCCAAATGGCACCATATGAGGCACTTTTAGCAAAAAGTGTCAATCTCCACTCTACCAGGATTTAGATGAAATTTAGGCTACTGCTACAAGTAAGCAAGAAAGTGTGGGGCCCGAGTTTATACAGGATGCGATTGATAAGGTATGAGTAATTAAGCAGAACAAGAAGATAGCTCAAGATAGTTAGAAAAGTTATGCTAACAAACGACGAAAAGATCTGGAGTTTGCAGTCGAAGATCAAGTGTTTATAAAAGTCGCACCACAAAAAAGAATTAGAAGAATGGCGAAAAATAGAAAACTAACTCCCCAATTCACAGGTCCCTTTGAAATCTTAGAATGAATGGGCCCTGGTGCATATAAGTTAGACCTACCATTTAATCTTACTAGAATACATAATGTATTTCACATTTCCTAGCTATGGAAATAACACCTTGATCCATCTCATGTTGTCAACTACAACGATCTACCTATCTAGAGTGATCTTTCCTACATCGAGCAACCTGTACGAATACTTGATAATCAAGTTCGGGAACTTAGGAACAAGAAAATTTCTCAAGGCAAAGTTCTCTGGAGGAATTAGAAAGTTGAAGAAGACATATGGGAATGTGAAAGCAAAATGCGTGAAAAATACCCCTTCCTATTTGACTAACAGGTTTGAGCTATATATATCTTAGAACTTAGAAGTTCAACTTAACTTGTCTTATTTTTAAGATAGGATAGAATCTGGGGACTAGGTTCGTCTAAGGGGGGAAAGTGTAATACCTCGCAAAATTTCTCCAACTCCATTGATAAAATCTTATTTTGTTTTCAATTATATTTTTCTATAAAATCCTTATTTTATCCTATTTTTCTGAAGCATTTAAAATTGTTAGACTCATCTCTAAAATTTGTTACAAAAAATTCTTTAAGTCGTTTTGAACTCCAAAATTTTCTAATATTTTTACATCCTAAATTCTTTCACAAATCTTTAATATATATATATATATAACACCACCTTAAAAAGCTCTTAAGGCCGGCCACTCATACATACACAACATAAGGGTAAAAGTGTAATTTTCTCCGAAAACCTTATCCACATGTGATGAAATAATGGCACTTTATTATTCCACCACTTTGCATACTTTTTGGCTAAGCATGATTAGTCCACTTCTCATTGCTTCATACCAATTCATTACACTACATCGTACCCTACCTTAAGCTTTACAAGTCATTATATTACTTGGCAAATTTTTTAGAGTAAATTGCAGAAAACCCCCCAACCTTTTGGGGTAGTGCACATTACCCCCCAACCGTTTTGAAAGTGCGAAATGCACCCCAATCTTTGCATATTTTGCACGAGAGCACCCTGAATGCAAAATCCGGCTGCATCTTCAGGAATATTCCGTTTTGGAGGGTTTTTTTTGTCATTTGAACGTCTCTTGCACCACAATTATATTTTTACAATCATATTTCAGTGAAAAATATGGTTTTAAATATCCAGATACAAGAAAGCCTCTTGCACCACAATTACATTAAACTATTTTGAGCGAACACACATTGGAGAGTCCATCTAAAAGAAAAAATTACAACCTGCATTTGCCCAAAAATATTGAGGAAATCAGCAGAAAACTAAAAAAGAAAAAAGCACAAATATATATATGTATATATATATTTCATCTTACCTAATAATTGGAACAACAAATTAAAGTACCTCTTTTTAGAATTCAAATTCGTCCAAGATGTCTTCTTCAATGTGGGTCTACTACAATGGCAAGAATTTTCCATCTTCATATTTTAGTTTCCCCCTGTTTACCCTAATTTGCCATAAATTATGATTTGAGATAATGAATATGGTCTTATTTTTGGGGTTTTTAAGGTAAAATTACCCCCAAACCCACTCATAAACCAATAGGACAATTTTACCCTAAAAAATCCTCCCAAAACAGAATATTCTGGAATATGCCACCAGATTTTTTGTTCAGGGAGCACCCGCGCAAAATATGCAAAGATTGGGGTGCATTTCGCACTTTTAAAACAGTTGGAGGGTAATGTCCACTACCCTCAAAAGGTTGGGGGGTTTTCTGTAATTTACTCAATTTTTTAATATCCATGTTATATTGTTTGGCAAAATCCTCATCATCCACATCAATTCTATCTATTTACAACTTGTGATATTCCACATTGGGACATTGAAGAAATAATTCCTAGTATATAAGTTGTGCTAAAAAATCCATGCGTAACCATTGGATATCCCTTTTGAGCAAGTTGTTCACAGCTCAATTTCAGGTTGCGCACGGTGGATTCTCAAGCATATATCGCGTCCTAGGCCCCTGGGCTAGAGGTGTGACACAATAGGTCCTCCAAATTTTTTGGCAATTAAGTCCCTAAACTGAAATTATAATTAGGCAAGAACACTTACATTTTTTCCTCACACACACACACACACACACAAAATCGAACACACACATACAAAATCTTCACTTTTTAACAAAATTAGCTATCAAAATCTTAAATAAGAATATGAGGGTATTTTGTTATACCACATCTCATGTGGCATTTTGGGCATCGACTTAGAAGGTACTATGTTATGTAACTTTGTTGCCGTTTCGAGGGCATAGGCCCAAAATGAAAGAGGAAGATCTATGAAACTCATCATGGATCATACCATGTTCAACAAGGTATGGTTTCCACATTCCGCCACACCATTCAACTATGGTGTAGCAAGAGGAGTCCACTGCGAGAGAATCTTATTCCATTCTAGATAACCAAGAAACTCATCACTTAAGTATTCACCTCCTCGATCGGATCGAAGAGTTTTTATACTTTGTTATAGTATTTTTCTACTTCATTCTTATATACTTCGAAATTTCAAAAGCTTCGGACTTGTGCTTCATAGAAACACCCGTCCAAAATGTGTATAATCATCGGTAAATGTAATGAAGTAATTATAACCATCTTAAGCACTAACTTTTAGTGGCCCGCATACATCCATATGAACTAATTCTAACAGTTTGGTGGCATGTTCCAGTTGTCCAACAAACAGTGACTTTGTCATCTTTCCCTTTAAACAAGATTCGCATGTTGGTAACTCCTCAATGTTGCTTATAGAAAGTGACTCTGAGATAACCAATCTAATTATCCTATTTTTGAAAATGTGCCCAAGTCTAGCATGCCACAAGTATACTTAGTTATGGTTATTTGATTTTCTTGTTCTCTTGTTTAATTTGTAATAATGTATAGTTAGAATCTAGGGTATAAAGCCTATTTGTCAGTATACCAGTAGCAATTAAAGAACTATCTTTAGAAAGAAAACACTTTTCATTCTTGCAAGAAAATTCATAATTTCTTTATCCAACACGGGGATTGAAATAATATCTTTAATAAGAACGGTACAAAGAGACAATTGTTTAATTTCAACTTTTGATTATTATGAGCTAAAGTAACTAGGCCTGAGACTTCGGCATCAACTCTTGCATGATTTTTCATCCTAAGGATCACATCCCCTTTACTTAGCCTTTTTGGCCTCTGCATCCCTTGCAACGGCTTGCAAAGGTAAGAACTACATGCGGTATCAAATACCTATATATCTCCGTTAATCTAAAGATTAACTTTAACAAAGAACATACCATTTTTCAAAGAAGTCAAATAATTCTTACAATTCCTCTTTCAATGCCCAATTTCTCCACAATAAAAGCATTTGTCCTCTTTAGTGTTGGCTTTTCTTTTTATTCCACCCGATGGCTTTGGAACTTGTTTCCCTTTAGAAAAAAATTTTTCTTCTTTTTTTTCCCCGTCTTTCCTTTATGGGCCTTACAAGTTGAAGCAACTAATATCGTCTTGTCTTTCTTCATAGTAGACTCGGTCGTGATAAACATATTAACTAGCTTGTTAACTGTCACATCGAGTTTACTCATGTTGAAATTCATGACAAATTAGTTAAATGAGCTTGGCAATGATTGAAGAATCAAGTTTATGTAAAGATCATTATCCATAACAACATCAAGTTTCTCGAGCTTTTCAATTAAAGAAACCATTTTCAAACCATGCTCGTGAACACTTGATCCTTCAACCATTTATGCCCTAAACAATTCCTTAAAGATGTTATAACGTTCATAACGTGTTTGCACTGAGTGTAACTCCTCCAAGTGCATGTGTATCTCACTAGCATGTTTCATGTGCTCGTGAGACTTTTGGAGCTCACTTGACATTGATGCCAACATTAGACATTAGGTTTGAAGATTATCTTTCCGCCAACGATTGACGGTTTCATGCATGTCTTCTGTTGCATTATCGGCAATGGTATCGGGGGGACTTTGAGTCAAAACATAAGTCCTCTTTTCGGAATCAAACATAATTTTTAAATTTCAAAGCCAATAACTATAGTTGGGGCCAGTGAGTTTATTAGCTTTCAAAATTATGGAGAGTGAATTTTTAGCCATTTGAATTTGTTAATTTCAAAAATCTACAAAAGCGAAGAAGAGAATATAAACATTTATTCGTGCAATATTTTTAAACATGATATGGTCTTGTATCATGAGTTACCTCCCACTATTTTTTTCAAATTTTATGCTTTTTCATAAAATTTGGGAAATCATATTTGCTAGTGGGTTTTAGGGCCCTTAAGAATTATTCATAGACTCACGAGATGTAGCCATCTACAAATAACTCCTTAGATAAGTAACTAACTCTACCAATTTCATCAACTATGCAACCCCTAAAATTATTTTACCTCATCTTTCATATAGACCCACGAGACATAGCCATCTATACGATTCGATGTTAAGTTTGACCCACCAATCCTTTTTTACAATTAACTTAATTATCGTTATCCTAAGAGATGTAGCCAATGCCATAATTGAACTAACTAAAAGAGCATCATATGCTTGAAGTAGTAATCATAGCTTTTCAAGTAGGCACGTCCCACGAGACGTAGCTAACGTACCCACCCATTAGCATCTCATGTCACTTACTTATTAGTGGAAGGCATGGAACATTAGATTTTATTTAATTTGTCCATTACAACTTAATAAAATTTTTCTTGTGAAAAATATTTAGACCTAAGTGAAGATTTTATTTCGAAAAATTGCCAAGACATCATCAATGTTTTATTTACTCTTATTTAGGTTATCTATCCTAAGCATGTATCACCATACATCACAAGCATAATAATCATAAATAAGTAAATAAAACAATCTAGCATGCTCCTAGCGTGGATGATTATGATCCTTGACTAAATAATGCACTTAAAGCCATTAGTGCATTACTTAGTAATTTAAGATGAGTAATTAAATCAATAGATCCTATCTATTACATATGCATCACCATGCATACATGGCCTTCATGTCTTGAACTTCTTCATCTTCTTTTCTTGATTACAAAACCATCCCAAATCTAATAACCCCACCATCCTAAATCTAACAACCCTACCATCCTTAATCTACTCTCATTATAAGATGGAAATGAGGCATGGAAGCCTCATTTAATTACAAACTCAATCAATAAATCAAATCATTAAAACCATTTTAATGAGACTCATAATCCTCCCATACATCCATTCAATATAAAAAATCCATCACATAAATGCTTGAAATTAAATAAACAACAATTAATTAAACATTCATCATATGAACATATAATTAAAAGTAAATTAGTGCATCATATGCCACTGTTTTGCTACTGAAAATTGTTTAATGTAAATCATCAATTAAATGTGGAATTAAAATTGGTTTTAAATCATTTTAAGGTTTGTAAAACCCTTCAACACCTTGGGAATGATTTAAAACATTATGGGAGATCAAATTACATCAAAATTTGGATCAAAACTTCATTAGAATTTCAATTGGCATATTCAAAATTTGCCTCGGGTCTGACCGATAGACCCCGTTCCAAAAATTCTAATAAATATTTCTTGATTCCAAAAATTACTAAATTTGAACCAGAGGTTCCCAACGCATTGTAGATGACTCAGAAAATCAAGGAACATGAAAACAACATCAATTGGAGCATGAAATGATTTTATTTCTGCAAGGTTAGTGCACAGACTAGTTAGTTCTCGGGTCTAAATGGCAGTGCATGTTCTAAGATTTTTAGAAAATTCTTCTTGACTCCAAAAATCACCAAATTTAAATCATAGGTTTTCAACACATGTTAGATCATTTAGAAAATTAAACAGAACAAAAACAAAGCCATTTGATGCACAAAAATATATCAAACCTGAGAAGTAGCCGTGCTCGATTTTCCAGAAAAACCAACATGTTCTTAACACATTTTTCATGCTCTGATTGATGAGATTTTGATCCAAACCATAATAGATCTAATCTAATACATATATATTGATCTCATATGAGTTTTAAAATAATTAATTACAGTAATTAATATTAATTCCACACCTAATCACAAGATCAACACCAACAACTCCAATCATTCAATCAAATTGAATCTAAAACATGGTAGATCAACATATAGCATCAATTATTACATAATTCACATAAATCTAAGCCACATACAAGATCTAGTGACCTCCAACTCATTAGATTGAATCAAGATCACTAGATTTAACATTAATTCATCACATGAATCAATGTTTAATCGAATCTAAAAACCAGCTCATATGATTTGTCTCTAATACCACTTGAAAATGAAGATTAGGCTAAAACAAAATCAAACGCAGCGAAAAGTACATTTATCAACATGAATAAATTCCTAAATCTTCAAAGGAGTCTCATAAGAGCCTAGAATTTAGATTAGAGAAGAGAAAACTAACTTTTGATTCTTCAAATCCAAGCTAGGCCGGACACCACCTTTTCAACCAAAAAGTAATCTCCTCTTTTGATCAACCACTTGATCTACTCCAATGCTTGATCTTCACCAACTCTCTGATGAATCCAATCCAATTCTTCAATTAGATCTCCAAGTTTCCCAAAGAATCTTCAAGAAAAATAAAAAAAACCTCAAAAATTGAAGAGGCCGTGAGCTTCACATGTATGATCAACTTTTGATCTTCCTTAACCAAGTAGACTCACACCTCTAATGGTAGATCCACTCTTCCTTTTTCATTATCATTGAAAATCTATGATTAGAGACTAGATCTAAGTGTGAATTTATAAGAGAATATGAGAGGAGATAAGAGAGTTGGGGGGAAAATCAATTTCTAGATGCAATTTAAAAAAATGGCAAAAAATTGTGTGTCTAGCAATGGTAGTTGTAGCTTGTTATTTAAAGTGTGATCCTTGCCAACTTGGATGCTTAGTTGGCAAGCTGATTTTGGATAGAAGAATCTAGATTTTTCTCTTAAAAATATCTTAGTCGACTCAGCATCCAAGTTGGTTAATCTATGTGGCATTTTAATTAACTATTAATTAAAGTACTACATAGATTCCAATTAACCTCAAATACCTGTTTTATTTCCCTCCTAATTTAATTTATCTTCTTGAATCAATTAATTCAACTATTAAAATTAATTGAATCAAATTAACTATTAATTCAATTAGAATAATTTAACTCTTCAAATTAATCTATTCAAGAAGGCCAATTTTGACTTTGGTCAAATATTTTGACTTTTAGTCAAAATTTCTCTTTATTTGCCTAAATCTAATTTAGGCATTTATCTCTAATCTAATTAGAGAATCTCCGCTTAGATTCATACCGTGACTTAATCGAGGAAGGTGTGTGACCCATTTGGTTCATCAATTAATTAGACATGGGCTCGTGACTTTATGATTTTTGATTAATTAAACTCATTTAATTAATCATTCATAGAATTAATTTCTATTAATTCTATAGTACCCAATCTCCATAGTCGATGTCTAACCACAAGCCTATGGAGCCCAATTTATTGGTGAATTAATTGTTTTGCGAATCTTATCTACTCAGATATACTGTGCAAATACGGTCCCCTCCATTTTCCATCTCCCGATTGAAGCCTAGGGTTAAGATATTTTCGACGTCCCCAATAGCCCAATAACTATGCATCCATTCTTAATGATTGATTCGTTTGTATCCTCTACTTTGAAAACTCTTTTCCAAATTCATACATCACCTTGCCCAAGAATTTTCTTGAATCGAATCATCATAGAAAATATAGGAGATACTCTTGTTCATCAAGACGAGGAAATAGATCATTTCTTTGAACTCACAAACCTCTATGCGTAGATAGCTTGCATCCAATGTGCATCTCATATGATCCGTTAATTAGTGATCGAGACGCACATAAAAAAACAAGGACCTACCATAAGGTTACTATGGTCCCTCAAGTCTAAGAACTAATTATATGCACTATCGTAAGATAGAGAATATTCCATCATCAAATGCCACTATGGCTATCTCATGGAATTCTCTATGTTGGGTTTCTCAGTAAACTTGTTCTTCTAACAAGTACCCACTAACTTGCACCAGTGTCAACTACATTGATTACCCATGAAACGGGGCAATGATTCAACTCCTTGAATCATGCATCGTTAGTGCAAGTTTATCCGTATCTAAGATGCCCTCGTGTCAAAGATTCTACGACTTGGAGAATTTAAGATCAAGACATCTAGAGGCTAGTTTTATGATCACCATCATATGCATGACCTAGTCTCATAGACTTATATGATCTAGAGGACTTATTCCATATCGATTGTTGATGAGACAATGTACGAGAATATGAAGAAGGTAGCCATTTTATTTATATTGCAAAAATAAGACTGTTTACAAAAGAGCAGTAATTACAAAGCCAAATTTAATTGGCTGCGGGACACTACTCTAATACGATAAATCATTTTTACTATCACAAAAATTATTTTAGTGTCAAAATAAGTTTCATGCATCCGAAAAATTTTCTAGCATTCAAACTTCATTTTCTTGCCCGTTTCGGCCCAAATAAACTTCTTAAGCCCAACAAAATGAGCCCAAATTGAACCCATTCCTAGCACACACATTTGGCCCAAAATTTCAACATTAAAAAAAAATAGAGAGAAGAAAGCTGCAAATCGGCAGCCTACCATAACCAAGATGGGATCCCCATCACAACTCCATCCATCAATCACTTCCTTGTTGGCTTCTTGAAGAAGTTTAATCTAATTGTTAATGAGGGCTTGATCTAATTATCCTTTGCTTAGATGCCCCTCTAATACATCTATAAATAGAATTCTTTTGCAAGACAAAAATGTTCTCGCAATTTCATTTCCTTCACACACGCTAGCATACTTCACTTGCACTTGTTACTCTTGCATCCAAAGATTTCTTCCCATACACTTTGACAAATATTTGCTAAGGGAAAAATAGGAGGATCACTCTCCTAAGACTATTGGTAAGAATGGATTTAGTGTGTATAAGTATATGCATTTAAAGTTGTGAATGGAGATTAACAAATATATGATCTTCTCTATTATAGCTGTTTGATTCAAAACTTGTGAAGCCATTAACACCTTGAGTAAAGCTTAGGACCCAAAAGTAAGACTTATGGATTTCTTGCTTTCTTCCAATGGAAATGTTATCATCTTCATGACTTGTATTAAATTCATATATTGAGCTTATGAAATCATGTTATTATTGACATTCTTGCTTGTTATGAGCTCAATATTTAGTGATCCTGTTAGAGTAGTGTCCCGCAGCCAATTAGATTTGACTTCATAATTACTGTTCTTGTGTAAACAGTCTTATTTTTGTAATACAAGTAAAATAGCCATCTTCTTCATATCTTTGTAAATTATCTCATCAACAATCGATATAGGAGAAGTCCTCTAGATCATATAAGGCTATGAGGCTAAGTCACGCATATGATGGTGATCATGAAACTAGTCTCCAGATGTCTTGATCTTAAATTCTCTAAGTTATAGAATTTTTGACACGAGGGTATCTTGGATTCGGATAGACTTGCACTAACGATGGATGACTTAAGGAGTTGAATCATTATCCCGTTTCATGGGTAATCAATGTAGTTGACATCGGTGCATGTTAGTGGGTACTTGTTAGAAGAACAAGTTTATTGAGAGACCCAAGATAGAGAATTCCATGAGATAACCGAAGTGGCATTCGGTGATGGATTATTCTCTATCTTACGATAGTGCATATAATTAATCCTTAGACTTGAGGGAGCATGGTAACCTTATGGTAGATTCTTGTTCTTTGATGTGCATCTCGATCACTGATTAGCGGATTATATGAAGTGAACGTTGGGTGCAAGCTATCTACGTGTAGAGGTTTGTGAGTTCCAAGAAAGAATATGTTTCCTCATCTTGATCAATGAGTATATTTCCTATGTTTTCTATGATAATTCGATTCAAAAAGATCCTTACATAAGGTGGTGTGTCGATTTGGAAAAGAGTTTTCAAAGTTGAGAGCATAAACGAATCAATTATTAAGAATAAATGCATAGTTATTGGGCTATTAGGGATGCCGAAAATATCTTAACCCTAGGCCACAATCAGGAGAAGAAAAACGGAGGGACCGTGTTTGCATGGCATGTGTAAGTAGACAAAGTTTGCACCACAATTAATTCACTAATAAATTAAGCTGCATAGGCTTGTGGTTAGACATCGACTATAGAGATTGGGTACTATAAAGTTAATAGGGATTAATTCTATAGGTGATTAATTAAATAGTTTAATTAATAAAAAATCGTAAAGAGTTACAAGCCCATGTCTAATTAATGGACGAACCTAATGGGTCACACGCCTTCCTGAATTTAGTCACGGTATGAATCTAAGTGGAGATTCTCTAATTGAATTAGAGATAATCGTCTAAATTAGATTTAGGCAAATAAAGAGAGATTTTGACTAAAAGTCAAAATATTTGACCAAAGTTAAAATTGGTCTTCTTGAAATGATTAATTTGAAGAGTCAAATTATTCTAATTGAATTAATGATTAATTTGAGTCAATTAATTTCAATAGTTGAATTAATTGATTCAAGAAGATAATTTAAATTTGGAGGGAAAATAAAATTAGGTATTTAAAGTTAATTGGAATCTATGTAACGCTTTAATTAAATAATTAATTAAAATTCCACAAAGATTGCAACTTGAATATCATGTAGGCTAGGATATTTTGAAGAGAAAAATCTAGATTCTTCCCTCCAAAGCCAGCTTACCAACTAAGCATCCAAGTTGGCAAGGATCACACTTTAAATATCACATGATAACCACCTCACACCAATCACCACACTTTTGGCTATATGCTTCATTTTGCAGCTGAAATTCGATTTCCCTCCAACTCTCAAATATTCTCTCATATTCTCTCATAGATTCACATTTAGATGTAGCCTATAACCATAGATCTTGAGTGATTATCAAAGGGAAAGAGTAGATCTTCCATTAGAGGTGCAAATCTACTTAAGATTGAAGATCAAAAGTTGATCAACATCACTTCACCTCACGGCATTGAAGCATTGGTGGAGGAAGTTTTTTATTCTTCATCAATCCTTGGGAGATTTGAAGATTTAATTGAAGAATTGAATTGAGTACATCAAGAGTTGGTGAAGATCAAACTACTGGAGAAGATGAAATGCTTAATCAAGGAAGGAAACAAACTTTCGGTCTCCTTGGAGAAGTGTTCGGCCTTACTTAGATTGAAGCATCAAAGGTTGGTTTCCTCTTCTCTAATCTAAATTCTAGGCTCATATGACGATCCTTTGAAGATTTAGGCATTAATTCATAGTGATGAATTATTATTTCCGCTACATTTAATTTTTGTTTTAGCCTAATCTTCACTTTCAGATCTTTGGTACTACCATTGAATATCCTTGAGAACTTATTGTTTGAACTCCTATGAACTATGGACTTTAGACTAAGAAGGAATTTTGAGCAAAAATAAAAGAAAAATGAATATGGACATAAAAATCGATTTGTCCACTTTAACTTATAAAATAGATTAAAGATAAAAAATTTTAGAAACCATACTTGAAAATAGGATTTTGGATGTCTGGAATTCAGATGAAAATTAAAAAAAAAAACAAAAAATTCACTGTTTACGTTATTATTCACGGCGCGACTGCGCGTGAACAATGGCATGGACGGGCTCGGGGCAGTGGATTGGGCCGTTCCGAGCGATCGCACCCGCTTTTGTGCGCAATCGCACTCGGCACAATCCCCGAACTTTCAAATTTGACTCTTTATGCTATTTTGAGCCCATTTTCCACCTCATTTCAATAATTTAAAATTTCAAAACGATTATTTCCTTAATCCAAAGTTTGAATCAAATGAATTTTGAAATTTACATTTGTTACCAATTGATTTTCATTCATATTTAACCTCTCTAAACATATTTGAGGCTGTCAAATGAAATACTTCCTAGTCCTTAGTCCAACTCTGAACTGTTTGTTTGAATAAGATCGACCATTTGAATATGTGTCGTTGAGGCTATATGATTCCAATATATTTCTAATATGTTTAGTTTGAATCAAGCCTATCTAAATGTTTGTTTATTGGGCCTTGGAAATTTTTAGAAGTATCGGATTGGGCAATATCAAATTTGAAAATCTAAGCCCCTGGAAATTCCTATATGTTGGGTAGTCCAGATGAGCTCTGGAGGTAGGGTTCTGAAATGCTACTCTAAAGTGCGTAGGTTGGCTGTGCTTTCTAGTTTGTTTGATGCTTCTTGAGGGGGCTTGGAGGGACAATGAATATATATGATTATGTGTTGAAGTTATAAGGGTAACAGACCCATCAAACGTTTGAATCAACCTTATAAGTTTGTTGACTTGAATGTGATATATGATTCATGATATCAGTTTGTTCTGTTCACTCTATTTGATCCGAAACGTTATATGAGATCACATTTATGTTTTGTTCTTGATATGCTCATTGTTTGAATCTTGTACTCCCGTCCTATGACATAACTTTTACTAAGTTAATGGACTCATGATTCTATCAATATCATGTAGGTTTTTAGCCATGTGGATCTGTTGTTTAAGAAGCTCTCCATTAGCATGTTAGGTTTTTTTTTGGATTATGTATCCAAGAATGTATTTTGACTTGATAGTTCGTTAGGCTTTTGGCTTGTAATGACTGAGGTTAGTCATGATGCATTATTTTGAAAAAAAATTTATAGCCTATAATGGTATCTTGTTTGGGATTTTAGCATAGAATGCGATGTTTGTTTCCTGTTTCGATTTATAGAATGTTATTTGTCTGCAAGTAGCATTCCAGATCTTGCCGCGAAATGCACCAAAATCCGGGGTATTGTAGGCGGTATCAGAGCCTAAGATAAGAAACTTTGGGAGTTTAAAGCCATGGTATTTTGTCTTTTTCGTTTATATTCCGTCACTAATTTCGTTTGCTTCTGATTTTTGCATCGTAGATGGATAAAGGGAAGAAAAAGGTTGCTGAGTCTCCAAATTGGGCCATAGTTGAAGCAATAGCAATATCAAGCCTTTGAAGAAACCTAGGATCATGGATTGGGATGGGGAAATAGAGAAATAAGAGAAGAAAATCGAGTATTGGAGGAATGCATATGCAGATTTGCATATGTTACACTAAGACTATGGGAAGTGGGCTAAAGAGGAGATGGAGAAGATAGCCTCTAGACATCGAGCTGAATGTGCCACTTTCAAGAGCATGGCGGTAAGCAACCGATTGTACTTCCATCAACGGCTCAAGGAAGTGAAGGCCCAACTTGTGGAGATTTCCAAACAACTAAATGATGTGACATTGGGCCTTGAATGGAAGGCACAAGACTACATAACTGAAAAGGCTATACCGGTGTTTGACAGGCAAAGGATGTGGATGGGTTCCAATGAGATGGGTAGAAATGAACGTACACCCAAGATCCCGACTCAAGAAGTAGGAACCTCCAATGGCTAAGGAGGCAGGCAAAGGGTTAGGAGGATTGCATGTATGAGTGTGAGACCCCCACCAGCTCTCAAGCCGAAGCAAACACTGAAAATAGATTTGACTTGGATATACGAGCAACCAAGGGCGATGGATAATGCGACTTTGGGAGGCCTTGAGAACTTTATTAATGAAGAGGTTAATGGTGGCCACATAGCCGGTGACTTTGGTGGAGATAGCGACAAGAATGGTGGAGTTGATGGCAATATTGGTGTTGTTGAGGGTAGTGAAGGTGGAAATGAAGCCAGAGGTGTAAATGGCAAAGGCAACGGGGAAGGTGAAGAAGAGGATCCGGAAGAGGATCCCAACTACATTGCTAGTGATTGAGTAGATTATTATAGTATGTGTATATGGATGTAAATATTAGTAATATGATGAAGTTCTTTTCTCTTACTTTTAGCTAGGCATGGTAAAAGATGTAAGTATCAACTCATATTTTGTATTAGCTAAGGATGTGATAGATCATGCCTAGATATGATAAGAGACGAGCATGGTTAGATAGCCATCTTGATTTTTGGTAACTTTTGTAAAGATGGTTTTATAACCACACGTTTTGCCTCATGTACTCAAGAGCATAAATGACATGAATTTAGTATTGAAGTATTTCTTGTCTTGAGTTCCTTTTGATTCTATATTGGTGATTTGTTCTTATGAACACTTGAGGCATATGAAGATTTCCTATGGGATTCATACTCCAATAGGGGAGTGTTACGAGACTCGAATAAGATACCCACAAGTACTCTGTGGTTATAGAAAATCAGAAATTCATAGCAGATTTTATCGAGCTACGAATCCAGGCTATGATCTCATTTTGGGAATAGATTGGCTATTTCAGTATCAAGCTACAATTAACTGTTATGGTAAAGCAGTCAAGTTAGGTACCGGAGTTGGAATTAGTACCAAAAAGCAAAAAATCAAGAATGGTGGCATACCTACCATTTCAGCAATGAAGGCTAGAAAGATTATCGAGAAAGGGCCAGAAAGATTATCGAGGGAGCAAGGATTTCTGGCCTATTTGATAAATAAGCTTTAAGATAAAGTTGAGCTGAAAGATGTTAAGGTGGTCAACGAATTCCTTGAGGTATTTCCAGAGGAATTGTGATTGAAAAATTGAATTGTGATTGAAATAATTCCTGGGACAGCGCCATTCTCAAAGACCCCCTACAGAATGGTACCAGTAGAATTAAAGGAGTTAAAGGAACAATTACAAGAACTGCTAGAGAAACATTCCATATGATCGAGCTCTTGGCCTTGGGGAGCTCCGGTCTTATTTGTGAAAAAGAAGGACGGGTACTAAGGATGTATCGATTACAGAGAATTAAAAAAAATGACCATAAAAAACAAATACCCCTTACCCTACATAGACGGATTGTTTGATCACCTTTAGGGGCCTGCTTTCTATTCTAAGTTAGATTTAAGACATGTGTACTATCAGTTAAAGATACGAGAAACAGATATTTCTAAGACTACATTTAATTCCCGTTATGGGCATTTTTGAGTTTGTAGTGATGCCTTTTAGATTAACAAATGCTCCTGCCGCATTTATGGACTTAATGCATCAAGTGTTTCACCTATAACTCGATTGCTTTGTTGTGATATTTATAGATGATATTCTGGTTTATTCCAGATCAGAAGATGAGCATGAAGGACATTTACGGGTTATCCTTCAAACTTTGTACGCCAAATTCAGCACATGTGAATTTTGGCTTAAGAGAGTAACTTGTCTTGTACATATAATATCCAAAAATGGACTTGAAGTGGACCCAGAAAAAGTCGAAGCAATCCTTAAGTGGAAGAGACCCGAAACGGTCACTGAAGTGAGAAGTTTATTGGGATTGACTGGATATTATCAAAAATTTATCCAAAACTTCTCTAAGTTGGCCAGACCACTCACTAGATTGAACCAAAAAGATTGAAAATTCGTGTGGGATTAGTAGTACGAAGAGAGTTTCTCAGAGCTGAAAGAAAAATCGATGACAACTCCTGTACTGGCACTGCCTGAAAGGTCAGAGGAGTTTACGGTTTATACGGATGCCTCTAAAGAAGGGTTAGGATGTGTTCTAATGCAAAAAGGCAAAGTAATCGCTTACCCTTGATGAAAGTTGAAGAATCATGAGTTGAACTACCCCACTCATGATTTAGAATTGGTGGCAGTCATCTTTGCCTTAGCAAAATGGTGTCATTATTTATGTGGAGCTAAGGTAGAAGTCTTTACCAATTATAAGAGCTTAAAGTACATCTTCAGTGAGAAAAACCTGAACCTAAGATAATGATGACAGATGGAATTCTTGGAGGATTATGATTTCACCATCACATATCACCCAGGAAAGGCAAACATCGTTGCTGATGCTCTAAGTCGAAAAGGAAAGCTAGCGAACATGAACATCTACCCAAAAATTTATGGTGAGATCCTAATGGCTCAAGAGGGAGGTGAATGGGTACAAAAGCTTAGAACTAATATGAAATCTGAATTTAGGATCGACACTGATGGGCTGATATGATTTAAAAATCGAGTTGTTGTTCCTGCATGGATAAGGGAAAGAGTCTTATCTGCAGTATATAAGATAAAGTTTTTAGTGCATTCTAGAGCAACAAAGATGTATGGGGTCCTGAAACAGAAGTTCTGGTGGGAAAGAATGAAGAAGGACATAGCTGATTATATTCAGAAATATCTAACCTGTCAACTTGTGAAACCGGAGCATCAGAGGCCGTCTGAAAAGTTACAACCGCTCCCAATTCCAAGTTGGAAGTAGGAACAGATCACCATGGACTTCGTGATGCATCTACCTGTGGTGCGTGGTGGATGTGATAGTATCTGAGTTTTGGTAAATAAGCTTACGAAGTCGGCACATTTTCTATCCGTCAAAACCCAGTACAATATTGAAAAACTTGTAGACATTTACGTCAAGGAGATAATATGATTACATGGAATACCTCAAAGTATTATCTCCAAAAGGGATCCGAAATTTACAGTGAGAATATGGAGGAGCTTGCAACAGCATCTGGGGACGAAATTGCTATTTGGTACTGCTGTTCATCCCTAAACTGATGGACAGTCAAGAAAGATAATTCAAACACTAGAAGATATGTTGTGAGCATGTGTTTTAAATTTTCGTGAAATTTAGGATAGACATCTACCCTTGGTAGAATTTGCCTATTATAACAGCTATCAAGCCTCTATTCAGATGGCATGATACGAGGCATCGTACGGTAGGTGCAGATCACCATTTCACTGGGACATTGATGAGACGAAGAGCATCTCAAACCCAAAGAAGATGTGTGCGATCTAAGATGGTCCAAGAAGTGATAGATAAGATTTAGATATCAAGAAAAATATAAAAACAGCTCAGGATTGCTAGAAAAGTTACGCTAATAAGTGGAGAAAAGATCTAGAGTTTAGTGTTGGAGATCGGGTATTTTTAAAAGTTGTTCCACAAAAAGAAATTTGGAGAATGGACAAGAGCGGAAAGCTAAACCTTAGATATACGGGACCCTTTGGGATTGTGGAATGAAGCGGCTCTGCAGCATATTGGCTAGATCTTTCACCAAACCTCACTGGGATTCATAATGTATTTCACGTATCCCAATTATAGAAATATCATCTTGATCCCTGGAGTGTTATCAAATATCTTAATGTTCCTCTCCAAAGCAATCTTACCTATATAGAACAGTCTATCTGTATCCTATATTTCTAAGTCCATGAACTTAGGAATCTTAGGATACCTCATGTTAAAGTACTTTCGAAAAGTCAAAAAGTAGAAGAAGCAACTAAGGGAATATGAGGATGAAATATGGGACAAGTATCCTCATTTATTCGAATAAGGTATGAATCTGGAGACCAAATTCTTTTAAGAGGGGAGAGTGAAACACCACAAAAATTTCCCTAATAAAAATTTTAACTCTTCGCTTTTTAAACGATAAATTATTTTTGTTATCACAAAAATTATTTTAGTGTCAAAATAAGTTTCATGCATCCGAAAAATTTTATTTCATTCGAACTTCATTTTCTTGCCCGTTTTGGCCCAAATAAACTTCTTAAGCCCAACAAAATGAGCTCAAATTGAACCCATACGTAGCACATATATTTTCACCTAAAATTTCAACATTTAAAAAAACAAAAAAAAAAAGAGAGAAGAAAGCTGCGAATCAGTAGGGTACCATCACCAAGATGGGATCCCTATCACAACTCCATCCATCCATCACTTCCTTGTTGGCTTCTTGAAAAAGTTTAATCTCATTGTTAATACGGGGTTGATCTAATTATCCTTTGCTTAGATTCCCCTCTAATCCATCTATAAATAGACCTCGTTTTCAAGACAAAAATGTTCTTGCAATTTCATTTCCTGTACACACACTAGCATACTTTGCTTGCACTTGTTACTCTTGCATCCAAAGATTTCCTCCTATACACTTCTCTTGCACTTTAACAAATATTCGCTAAAGGGAAACATAGGAGGATCACTCTCCTAAGACTATTGGTAAGAATGGATTTAGTGTGTATAAGTATATGTGTTTAAGGTTGTGAAAGGAGATTAACAAGTATATGATCTTCTCTATTATAGGTGCTTGATTCAAACCTTG
>JACFYI010003640.1:256849-285813 GCA_014898755.1 Handroanthus guayacan | reverse complement strand
GGGGCAGTCCCCAAACTTTCAAATTTGACCCTTTATGCTATTTTAAGCCCATTTTCTACGTCATTTCAAGGATTTAAAATTTTCAAAATGATTATTTTCTTAATCCAAGGATCAAATCAAATGAATTTCAAAATTTATATTTGTTACCGATTGATTTTCGTCCATATTTAACCTCTTTAAACATGTTTAAGACTTTGAAATGAAATACTTCCTAGTCCTTAATCCAAATCTAAACCATTTGTTTGAATAAGACCGACCGTTTGAATATGTATCATTGAGGCTATACGATTCTAATATGTTTCTAAATGTTCAGTTTAAATCAAGTCTGTTTGAATGTTTGTTTGGTAGACCCTAAGAATTTTCAGAGGTATCGAATTGGGCAATATTAGATTGACGATCTAAACCCCTGGGAATTCCTATCTGTTGGGTAGTCAGGATGAGCCCTGGAGGTAGGATTCTGAAGAGTTACTCTAAAGCACGTAGGTTAGCTGTGGTTTTCAGTTTGTTTGATACTCTTTGAGGGGGCTTGGAGGGATAAGGATTATATATAATTATATGTTGAAGTTAAAAGGGTGACATACCCACCAAATATTTGAATCAGCCTTATAAGTTTGTTGACATGAATGTGATATATGATTCATGATATCAGTTTGTTATGTTTGTTTTGTTTGATCCAAAACATTATATGAGATCACATTTATGTTTTGTTCTTGATATGCTCATCGTTTGAATCTTGTACTCCGATCCTATGCCATAAATTTTACTGGGTTAATGGACTCATGATTCCATTAATATCATGTAGGTTCTTAGCCCTGTGGATCTGTTGTTTGAGAAGCTCCCCATTAGCATGTCAGATTTTCATTTGGATTATGTATCTAAGAATGTATTTGGACTTAGACTTTTGGCTTATAATGATTGAGGTTAGTCATGATGTAATATTTTGAAAAAAAAATTATGGCCTGTAATGGTATCTTATTTGGGATTTTAGCATATAATGCGATATTTGTTTCCTGTTTTAGTTTATAGAATGTTATCCATCTGTGATTAGCGTTCTGGATCTTGGGGTGGAATGCACTGGGATTCAGGACATTAAAAGATATTTTTTTATGTATTCGATCACATCTCGCTTCATTTGTTCCCATCAGAACTTCTATTTTAGGTCTCTATACATGTTTATTCCTCCTGGATATATCGAGTACTTAGTCTGGTGTGCTGCTGCTAACACTCATTTACTCATCCATATAGGAATGCATACCCTACTTTTAAATCGAAGTCATGCATTTCGTCAATTTTAAAATCAGATCATTTCTATGTGTTCATTGCAAACTTAAGCTTCTGCACAAATTCGTCCTCCTCTTGAGCTTTTAGGATATCATTCTACAATTCAGGTTATATGCTTATATTCACCAATCATCCCTTTCAACTTAGAGCATTGGCTGTGACATTTGCTCTGCCAGGATGGTAAGCAATGGTGAAGTCTTAATCTTCTAGGAATTTCATCCAACGTTGATGTCTCAAGTTTAGATTCTTCTGGCTGAAGAATATTTGAGGCTTTTGTGATCCATAAAGACCTCTTTTTTGGCTCCATACAAATAATGTCACCATTTGGCTAAAGTAAAAACCATTACCGCCAATTCCAAGTCATGAGTGAAGTAATTCTATTCATTATTTTTCATCTTTTTTGAAGCATACACAATCACCCGGCCTTTCTGCATTAATACATAATCACCCAAAGTTTCTGCATTAATATGCATCTCAGCCTTTCCTTCGAGACATTAGTGTATATAGTAAATTTTTTTTATCCATATAGTAGCGCGAGTATTGGAGTTGTAGTTAAACTTTTTTTCAATTCCAAGAAACTTTTTTCACAATGTTGGTCCTAGTCAAATAGTCGGTCCTTCTAAGTTAATTTGATGAGAGGACCAGTTATCTTATTAAATTTAGGATAAACTTTCAATAATATTCTGCTAGTCCCAAAAAACTTGTCACCTTAGTAATAGTCTCATTTTCTAATTGATAACTATTTCTACCTTATTTGGGTCAACTTCGAGACTATTTTGAGAAATTATATTTTCTTAAAAAGTTACCCTCCTCAGCCAAAATTTGCATTATTGAATTTGGCGTATAATTAATGCTCCCTGAGGGTTTGAAGAACAATCTGCAAGTGTTCCTCATGTTCTTCTTGTGATTTAGAGTACACTAAGATATCATCTTTGAAAATTACTACGAAGTAGTTAAGTTGTAGATAAAATACTCAATGCATTAGATCCATAAATGCAACAGGTGCATTTGTCAATCCAAACGGCATCATTACAAATTCAAAATGCCCATACTGCAAACCACATGCATTTTTGGGAATGTCTACTCTCCTAATTTTTAATTAATAATACCCTTGTCGTAAATCTAATTTCGAGTATACCACAGATCCTGGCAAATAATCAAACAATTCATCCATGTGAGGTAGGGGCATTTATTTTTAATTGTCACCTTAGTTAATTCTCAATAGTCTATGCACATCCTTAAGGTGTCATCTTTCTTTTTAACAAATAAAACTAGAGATCCCCAAAAGAAATAACTCGTTCGAATAAAACTTTGTCCAGTAGTTCCTACAATTACTCTTTCAATTCTTTCAACTCAGCTAATTCTGTATGGAGTTTTCGAGAACAGAGGTACCTCAAGTATGGTCTCTATCAAAAATTCTATCTCTCGATCAAGGGATAGTGAATTCAATTTTTCAAGGAATACTTCTGAAAATTCACTAACTACCCTTACATCTTCCAACTTGGCTTTATCTTGAGGCTTATTGATTAAATAAGCTAGAAATTCCCATCATCCCTTTTTATGACTTTTCTGGCTTTTATGGCTGAAATGCTGGTTAAACCATTACTTTTGAAATTCTGGTACCTAGCTTAACTGTTTTAGCAAAACAGTTTACGACAGCCTGGTGCTGATATAGCCAACTATTCCTAAGATGAGATCATAGTCCTGAATCGGCAATTCAATAAGGTGAGCATTGAATTCTTGGTTTTCTATGTTTATGAGGCCTTTAAATACCTAATGTGAGTTTCATAACATCCTCCTGTAGGGATACAAATCTCATAAAGAGTTCTCATATGTTCCGAAGTCAAGCCCAATCATTACACACATGCAATTGATATAAATGAGTATGTAATACCTAGATCAAACTAAGTTTTACACAAAAAGTTACAAATTAGGACCTTAGCTTCCACCACTTGTGTAGAGTCTATTCCACTTTTCTACTAAGGCATATGCCCTGGCTTTGATTTGCTGATGCCCAGCCATGTCCAGTTATGGGTAGTTCTGCATCCTAGAATTAGCATCCTTGTAGCTCCTCGGGCAGTCTTTTCTAAGCCATACGAATGAATGAATGTGGGCCCTGGGGAGTTTCTTGGGGACCGACTTGGACAATATTGGATTGTCGATTAGGACCGTCGAAATTCCTGTTTGTCAGGTATTTCGGATGAATTTTGGAGGTAAAATTCTGAAGCGCTATCCTACGCACGTACGTCGGCTGTGCGTTTCGAATGAATGAGCTCTTTCGGGAGTTGGAGGGATAAGGAGAAATGTTATGTTGAAGTTATAAGGGTAATAGATCTACCAAATAGCTTGTTTCAACCTATTAACTCGAATATGATAATTGTTTCCGATATGTATATTTGTATATTGATCGTTTGAACGTCTTGGCTTGTTATCTATATCACATTCTTGTCCTATCATTTGTTATGCTCATGTTCTTTCAACTCTTATCTTCATTCGAATGCAATAAATTTTACTGGGTTAGTGGACTCATGACCCTATTTAAAATGTAGGTTCTGGGAACGTGAATGAATGAATGATTGAAGCATGTAATAGATAGTATGGCTTATTTTGGTTTTGACATCCCTATTTGTATCTTGGTTTAAATTTATCACTTTTGGACTTAGTTGGCTTTTGGGATAGATATTATGTTTTGAACTTGTGACATGTATAGAAAGTTGGATTGTAATGTTAGGTTAGATTTCCCTATGTATTCGAACTCTTGGTATGTAATAGTAATGGTTCTTAGTTTGAATCTATTGACAGTTTTATGTAAGTTAGTTTGAATTATTGTGTTTGAATTTCTTAATTGGATTTAGATTGTATAAAACGCGAGTGATACATCTCGGGTCTCGGGTCCGCACATTCCCGGAATTTCGAGGGGCGTCACACAGATGGCCAAAGTGCATCTCAACTTAGGCTTAAGCCATTTTACGAACTTCTTTATCCTTCTCTCCTCATCTGTGAGAATGTGTAGTGTAAACTGGATTAATCTATTATATTCAGCTTCATATTCAACCACTGACAAAAACCTTTGAATCAAGTTCATAAATTCTCTCTCCCTCAAATCCCTAACAATTTGAGGGATAAATTTTCTCATGAACTCAATCTTAAACTCATTGTAAGTCCACTTGACTTCATCTCATTCCTATCTTTGTTCTACTACTCGCCACCAATGACATGTCACTTTTTCTAAAAGAAAGGTGGCATACTACACCTGCTGTTATTCTGAGTAGTTAAATACTTGGAAGATCTTCTCAACTTATCTTTTCCAAGACTTAGCCTTTTGATCGTCAGGTTCGCCCTTGAACCTTGGTAGGTTGAATTTTAAAAATCTCGTCAATGACTTATCCTTCGAATCCTCCTCTTTTCTGTATCCTTGATTTACTTACTGCTGGCAATAATTTATAAATTGTTGCCACATTTTACAAAGTTGTTCTGCTACCTCTCCATTTCTTATAGGTGGTGTTTACTCACGAGGTTTGTTACGTGGTATAGCATTTTTTGCATTATTTGGAGTTTCGGGAGCTTGAAAATTTTCAAATAACACCCTTTGTGGTCTACCATGTTTCCCAATTTGTTCGTTATTAGATATGTTTCCTCTGGTCACCATAGGTATCCAAAATCGTGGAACCATAGGTTTTCCCCCTTCTCATCATAAGAGTTCAAGATATCAAAGGCTCAAATAAAATAATATTCAAAAGTTATTTCATTTCATTTAGAATACTTGGTTATTGAACCACCTCCAAAAGTTGTCAAAAATAAAATGGTTATATAACCAACATAGTTAAGTCAAGTCATACTACCTATATTTCAAACCAAAACAAATTACTACAAATTAAGTCAAAGTATTACTACTATAAGTCATTACTATTCTAACTACACCATGCCAAACAAGCCATATTTATACATGCATTGATAAAAAAAAATCCCTAATCAACCACAATAAAATTCAGATCTTCCTCCGAATCCTCTTCCCCCTCTTCCACTTCTTCCACTTCTTCCATTCCCATTAATTGTTTTTCTACCCAAGCAAGCTTCTCATTGAATATGTGTATCTGTGTGAGAGGTCCCAAGCATATAACTCGGCATCGAGCTGTCCTCTTGAATTTTGGCTCCCTACTCTTACCTCCAACCATCGGATTTGGCACTCCTGCCATGCCATTCCTCATACCCATCGATGGTACTAAAGGTAGGATCGATACCTCAAACTCTATACCTCCAATTCTCAGCCCCTCGGAGGCGCTCGCCATGTCCCCCAACATATCCGGTATCCATGATGGCTCAAGCTTTTCAAATCATACATAAATTAGCCCTTAAAGTAGTCCTAAGCGATCCATTCTATTCCAAACATGGAGTCAGTTACTTGCCTCATAGTGTCTTCGTATTAGGCTATCATACTGCAAATGAGTTGGACAAAATACATTTGGTTGTGGGCAGTTTGATTTCTCATGTTAATGCACTGGTTTTAGTGCCTCCCAACAATATTTTCCATTTAGGTTTGTGCATATTTTTCGAACCATTGGTGATATTGACATTGGGCCAAATACGCTTGCTTCCAAAGTAGTATATACGTATCTTTGGTAACCAATTCAGCCTCAAAGTCTCTCACTTTCTCTTTCTTTAAAGGTCCCATATTGCCCCAACTTGAACTATGCTCAGATTCATCCCACTCACTAACTTTTCTTTTCCTTTTATCCATCCTGTTCATATAATCATAAAGGTCATAGAAAAGGTTAGTAACTAAAAAAAGAAGAGAAATGCCAAAGATAATGATAAACATTCTAAATTTCACTGAAATTAGATTTCCTATCCTAAGCTCTAATACCACTTATAATGACCTAGGCCGTTACTAGGAGAAGGAGTGTCTAGACTAAGACCACAATGTATAACTTACTCATAACTTTTAATCAAACACCAAAATCCTTCATATTAAAAATTTTCCACGATTACAAAACCAAGTTATCACAAATATATGTGCAAGTTCATAATTAAAATAACATAAATCTAACGATTCCAAGTCTTGGCAAAAACTTCTAGAATTATTTACCTACACAAGATTAAAAAAAGTGCAAATTTGAATGACTTACTAAGAGATTATAACCAGGAGTAAAAAGGTAAAGTAAAGGAACAAGAAGATTAAGAGATGAACCAAACAATAACAATAGAGTTCAAGAAGTGCATAATCAACACAATGATGATAAAATGACAGAACTAGTATTTGGTAGATCTATCACTCTTATTTTTTCCGAATATATCAAATCCCCTATCCCTCTAGTTCCTCTCTCATGTAGTCACTTAGAGGGGGCCAACCCAAATAACAAATTGGCATGGTCAACCACGTGCATTGGACCAGTCCCCTTGGAAAGCCTACCTCCAAGTAATCATGGAATTGTCCAACAAAATAGAAAATCCTGCAGGAGATAAACTGGCAGTCCAATACCACCCAGGCCCAATAATATAGACAAACATTCAGGTTTTCAAAGAATTAGTATCATTCATCCAATTAAACAAAAAATCATTCTAACAAACATCAAACAAAACGTTGGATTCAAGTTGTACTTCAGACATATAAAGCATTATTATAAGCTTAAGTCATCATAAGTTGTTAAACCATGGACAAAGCCTGCCAAAAGAAGTTCAAAATGTAACGAGAATGTTTCTAGGGCGTTGAAGTGCCAAAATGGCCAAAGTTTCTGTCTTGGGCACGCTTCAATTTTTTTTTTTTTGTTTGAATAAAAAAGATGGCAAAAGTGATTTTTTATGGTCTTTTGATGTTCATGAATACAAAGCAAAGTAATCATAATCAAGTTCAAAATGTCCAAAATCCCATTCATTTAACAACTAGGCATTAATCAAGGAGATCAACAAGGAGTCCATAAATATTAATAGAAAGAATATCAAGGTCAAGTCCATGTGTTCAAGATCATCAACTATCAAAGCATTGGAAAAGGAAATCAACAAGGAATCTATGAATATTAATAAGAAAAATATCAAGGTCAAGTTCATATGTCCAAGTTCATCAACTTATCAAGGCATTGGCAAATGAAATCAACAAGGAATCCATAGGATCATCATCAAGATTATCAAGCCAAAGGGATCGCCAAAATCTCTTACTTTAACCCTAAAATCTCAAGTCACAAAAGTTCTCCAAAAATTTGAAGGATGCTTCAAGCGAGATCATCTATTATTTTAGCATCAAAAGTTTTTTAGATACTATATTTTCAATAATCATACT
This sequence comes from Handroanthus guayacan, assembly GCA_014898755.1. Taxonomy (NCBI): domain Eukaryota; kingdom Viridiplantae; phylum Streptophyta; class Magnoliopsida; order Lamiales; family Bignoniaceae; genus Handroanthus; species Handroanthus guayacan. The sequence continues at coordinate 278,258 of JACFYI010003640.1, read as the reverse complement.
CTTTATTTCATTCCTTATGTCTCAAAGTTTCTACTAGATTAAAGTTTGAAACTTACTCTAAATATTGCCCCAGTGATGAATTCCTTCTAATCTTCTCCTTCTAGCTCTATAATTTTAAAGATTGAAATGTTTTCTTAGTGCGTAATATGAAAAGGAAGATTTGGAGAAAAAGAGATTTAGAGAAGAGAAGAAGAAAAAGAATATAGTGCTTAGACTCTTGAGAAGTTGGCAAGTGAGCAAAAGGTAGAATTGTAAGAGCCAAGGTAACTTATTTATAGTTGGAGGTTGGGGCATTTTTGCAATTATAGAAAGTTCTTGGGCATGTTGAGGTGTCAAGAATTGGAAGGGTTATTTGATTTTCCTCTCTTATAAGCTATTACTGGGCCAAGGAATTTTAACAAATAAAATATATAGATATTTTTCCCAATTTTAGAAGGATAGTGGCTTGCTATTATGAAATTTTGCACATATTTTTCTATTTTTTTTTAATTTAAAAGAACTTCTGGAAAATTTAGAAATTAGGTTTTGGGTTTGAAATAAATTTTTTGGACCATAATGCAGGTTTGTGAAAATTTTGATTTTAGGTAATTCTAATAGGTGTGATAAAAGATTTTGGTTTTAATTTATGAAATTTTAAAAATGGATATAGAGGAATTTTCGAATTGTTATACAATTGCCTATAGTCTCAAGGTCCACCTTCTCGAAGATGTCTTTTTAGAGACATATGACGATAGGGTTGAAAATAGTCAATTTACTTTTATTTTCTTCTGAGGCAACTTGTTCCACTCATTTGTATTGCCTTTATCATTGATCTTAGAGATCACAACGCCTTGTCTTATCTTTGGATATGCAAAGAGATCTTGGCTCATTTTGCATATCGGCTCTATTGTTATCTCCATAACAACCCATTTGGCGATGCTAAGGATTATATCCAATTCTTTCGATGAGTTTTTACACCCGAACACTCTCACTTTTCCGGCATCTCATGCCATTTTGATAATTCACCTTGGTGATTGAATTGGCTATAATTTTAAGGTTGAAACTATTTTCAAAAATTAATACGCCACCATTAGGGGAAGTATCAAATCCCTACTTGGATTCTTGGTTACATACATCGAATTGGAAATAAATATCCAGAATTTTTTTTTTTAAATTTCAATTCTCCACTATGACAAATTTAGAGACATTTCCATTGTGCTTCTAAACCACCAAGGGATTGATTATTTACGGTACTTTAGTGACATTCACTTGGGTTGGATTAATAGCAACTCATGACACTTAAGAGCTTATTCTATATCATGACTCACACGTGGCATACCATACTATATATTTCCTTAAGATAAGGCATAAAGCATGAGAGACATTCTTTTATTCTCCTTTTCCATCTAAGGGCCTTGGACTTTGAGATAAATAGAATATGTCCCATTTATGATATCCACTTTCGGGCACCTTTATATTAAACTTGTTTTAGTACTTGCCCTACAAGCGAAATTTGGGTTAGGCCCAATATTCTTTCCAATCTATCTCTATAGATCCGCATTCACAATATTAAGAGTATTTTCTCAAATTCTTTAAGAAAATTGTATAGATAACCATTTCTTTAGTGCACACTAACATTTCTTTCTTTTCCACAATGAGTCAGAATGTTATTGACTTAAAGCATAAAAACTTAACCGTACTCCCACTAGTCATTTTGCACACATGGTTCATACACCTTTTGATGAAGTCAAAACTTTTTTAACTTTCTCATCAAAACATATGATTCCATATCCGAGATATTTGCTTAATTTTTTTAAATATATCTTTGGAGCTTGCAGACATTTTGCTTGCTCCCACTAGATATGAAGCCTCTCTGTGGACCATTCATGCTTTTGATGGAGTCAAACACTTTTGATTTTCCAAATATGTATATTGCAATTTGAAGCTACCAATAGATCTCATAAGCAAGCAAACCTTTGCTCGCTCTCACTAGTGGTGAGTTTCAAGGATCGCTCCAAATAATTTTGTTTATTAATGACTCGTATTAATAAAGACGGTTTTTATACACCATTGTTATGTTACATAGTCATAATCTGTATACATAATAATCTAAATCTGTATGGATTTAGGCTTAATGACCATGGGGAAAGTTTTCTAAAACACTTCTTTAAATGATCTATGCCTATAAGTCACAACTTCTCCATTTGCTCTCAAGCTAATGCGTATAGATCCACTAACAAATACCATACCCTCTGACACATCTACTAAGTTCAAAAGCATATAAGGGCATATCTTTGTGTCATAAGTCGAGTGCGCCCAATAAAATTCTCATATAACTTGTTACAAACTCAAATCATTTATTAGAGCACAAACACTTATATGCAAGGAAATCGTGGAACCTCAAGTCAAAGGATTAATTATATACACTATTGTAAGCTAATAAATATTCAATTGTTGACAAGCCACTTGGCTATCTCATGGATTTCTCTAATTGGGGCTTCAATGAACTTATTCTCTAACAAGTACCCGTTAACATGTGCTGATGTCACTATATCATTTATCCATGAAATGTGGCAAATCCCAACTTCTTGGTGTATGCATCGTTAATGTAAATCTATCTGAATCTAAGATGTCATCACATCCTAGATTCTAAAACTTTGAATGTTTTAAGATCACTACCATAGAGATTTATTTTATGATTACCATCATATGTGTATGGTTGGGCATAAACCTGCACACAAGTATATCACAATAAGTAATAAAGAAGTGAATAGAGTCTTGTTGCTATGGGGAATTGGTATATTTTCAATTGAAAAATGCAAAACAAAAGTAACTAAAACTAAATGAGATTTGTATGAAAGTAAAGTTGATTAAAAGTTGGAAATAAAAAGGAAGTTGATTAAAGAAAATTCAATAAGTTTAAAGGCCTAGAATTATGAGATCCCCAATTTACATAAATTAACTTTATTGTTATTTCCTAATTGATTGTCGAATGATTATGATTATTAGCCTAAGTCATAAGTCACATACAACTCCAAGGCCCTTCCGGGTTACTTGTCATCAAATTCCCTAATTAATCAATTCAATATATTCCTATATGAATAACAAAAATAGAAAATTATTCAACAACCACTTGATAGGCTACCTAAGGTATACAAGTATATTTCTACCTTACAAGCGAATCAATTCATTCATCTAATGCAAATAAATTAAATTTAAGTTCTTATCGACAACCAATCCTAACTATGCCTTCGAGGCTTCATTAGAATATCGATGATTAACTTAAATTGGTGATCAGGTAATTAAGTTAAGATAAACACCATGATAGAAGAAATAATTATAAATCAAATGACAAATAAAATGAAAATAATAACTTGGAATTAATCTACATAAAAAAGTTCAGACGTAATTCTAGAAAAGGGAATTAGTTCATATTTATATTAATGAACATGAACTTGAACAAGAAAGAAAATAAACTAAAAATATTGAAAGATGAAAAATGCGATGATCCTATATGCTTTCTTTGAACAAGTCTTCAGAATTATCTGAAATCCCTAAAATAGATGAAAACTAATCCTATATATAGTACATAAATCCTAACTAGAATAGGAATCAACTTCTTAGAAGTCCTAGGCTCTTCAAAAGTCTTCTGCTTTTCACAGTTGAGCTTATAATTGGATAGAAGTCTCGAGCTTGCCTCAAAACAGAGTTTGTCAACTTCAAAAAGTCTTCCAAAAATCATATGTCAACGTTTTCTATGTCAGGCTGGGTGCTTGGGTGTCTCCCCACCTAGCTTTTTATTTGCCACAAATTTGTTGAGAATTGGTGTTTTGGGAATCACTTTGTGTAAAAATCCTAAAATTTTTCTAATTTCGTCACTTTCAAATTTTCATAATTCAAATAAAAAAAAATGTTTCATTGCATCTATTGAAATTTTTCTTAAATGTATCCATTTTCCAAAAAGCTTTGTCTCAAGCCCTCCCCTCCCCCCAAGAAAAAAAAATCCCTAAATCATCGAATTCTCTAAAATACCTTCTTAAAAATATCTTCTTAAAATAACTTCCAATTTAACTTTTCAAAATTTGCTCCAAAACCTCCAAAAAATATTATTATAGTCCTTTTTCTTCATCTATAAATAGGCCATACTCTTGCTCTTGCATTTTTACACCTTGCCAACTCTTCAAAAGCTTAAGGTTTCAAGAAAAGAGCTATCTTCTTCTTCTTCTTCTCTTTTCAAATCTTCTCTATTCCACTACGAACTTTTACTAAAGAAAACACTTCAAAATTTCTAAGTTAAAAGCTAAACAAGGAAAAGATTTGAAGAACACCTACAATAGGACAAATCTTTCGTAAATTCTAAGCTTTAACCCTATTTCTGAAATGAAGTGTGTATTTATTGAAATATGGTATCTAAGAAGAAATCTTGATGGTTAACCTTGAAGAACATTTGGATTTGGGACATTTTTGAATAATTTTGAAGGTCATATTCCAACCACACACACACAACAATACCATTTGTCATGAGTACCTCATTGTCCCCTGCAATGCCTTCAAGATTCAAAGCTTTAAATCCTATTTGTCCCTTATCAAATCGGTTATTATAATATACTATTAGAAATCTCATTAGGTATAGATAATTTAGGATTAAGAATCACTCAAATGTATGAAAGATAATGTCCGAAAATGCCGACAAAATCCAACCTATCATGGCTGCCGAGAAACAGGGGCAATAGCTGGGGCATTTTAAACGAATTTAGACAAAGATTCGACTGCTGGATTATTGATTGGAAGCCACATTAGAAAGCTCATCAAGTTAAGATACTTATAAAGGTAAAATGCACCGTTAAACTTATTAGAATATATTCAAAATAATTTATCATAAATCTGACCACCCAAAAATAGGATTATAAATTTTAGGTGTTGAATCTTATGAATTGTGCTCTTATAACAAATCTAACCTTTAGGCCCTAATTTTAGTATGTCTTTTATAAAATCTTGATGAAGAATAGATTGACTAAGTGCATGAGGGAATTGATAATTATGTGGATTTGAATTGTAGAGATAAGGAATGATTATCTAAATAAGATTGATTAAATAAAGATGATAATAATGATGTTATAAAAATTGGTTGTTTAAGAAGAGAATTTAAATGAAAATGGAACACGTGAAGTTTGATTAATTAGAAGAAAGTTAATCGAGATGACTTTGGAAAATAAAACGATTAATAATCAAGTAAGCAATTTCTAAAGGTTAATTCAAAAGTTAGTAGGATTTTTTGCATTCTTGGGTATAAGTATGTTTATTTGATCAAGTTATGAATAATTGAATTTTATATGATTCAGGTAGTGAGGAAATCAGTTAGAATAGTAATTATTATATGCAAGGACTTCAGGTAAGAGGATATGGCTATCCCTACCTTTGGCTTGGTTTATGGTCTTCATGATGATTCATTAGCTCTTTGTTTGAATACCTTTGCTAATATCTTGATATTTAACGAAACTTGGACATTTGGATTTGATCTTGACCTTTTTCTTATTGTGATTTAGGGACTAAAACTTCATCCAAGATCCAAAAAATCCCATTGGCCATCTCTCGTTAGAAAAAAAGAATTCTAGGTTGGGTACGACCACGCCTATAATTGGATGCTGAATTGCCCAAGATAAAATGTTTCGATCTTCTAATCGCTAGCCAAAAGGCCCAAACTAGTAGATAATATTTGAGCTTTTGAGCCTTTTTTACCTTGTTATGCCAATGATTCACTGAAATGTTTTATGTAGCTGATGTACAGCTTGAATCAAATGATTATGTCCGATATATGTTTTGAATCAAATAGTGTTTAAATTGGATGATTGATATTGTTATGATTCATTGCGAACCCTGATCGTTATATGTATTATTTGGGCTCGAGAGTCACCGAAGTGCAGTGTTGGATCATTAGTTTGTCTCCTGCAGGGTTTCCCATTTGTTGGACAATTCCACGATTATCTAGAGGTAAGTGTTTCTTGGGAACTAGTCATTGGCACACAGTCAACCGCACCTATTGGTTAAAATATGTTTGTTCCCTTCTGAGTGGCCATTCGAGGAAGGAACTGGAAGGATAAGGGATTGATTTGATATATTTATATATGTTTTGGGAGTGATACAGGTGACAGATCCACCCTGTATTGATATTAAATTTGTTATTGTATTGATTATTAGACCTCTTATCATCATCACTTCTTGGTTTACTTTTTACTTTTTATGACCTTTGCCTTAACTATTACCAATTTGTGAATCATTATATATATATGTTAATCATTTAATTTTAGATTGGTCATGTAGGTATGAGTTTCTTATTCCTGTTATCATATTATGAATATGTTGTTAGAGTTGTTTTAGATGAATGATGAATTATTTATGGAAAGATTATGATAGGCTACCCAAGTAAAGAAGGATGATAAGAACTATGTGAAATATGTATCTCTATGAATGTGCTAAGATATGATAAGTTGGATGGAAAACTTTTAATCTTACTTGAATTTCTAAATTATGATCGGGCTGATAAAGGAAAAAGGAATTAAATTCAAAAGTATATTTGGGCATACAGCCTTGAAGGAAACAAAAGGTATTGAGAACTAAGGGCTATAGATGGAATTGACATAAACCTCAATGATAGTAAGGTTATAAAGTCATGCATCATGACTAAGGAAAATTAGAGTTATTGACGATATATATGTTAGAGTAGTGCCACGTAGCCAATTAGATTTGGCTTGTAATAACTGCTCTTGTAAAAACGGTCTTATTTTTGCAATATAAATAAAATGACCATCTTTTTCATATCCTCATGAATTGTCTTATCAACAATCGATATGGAAGTAGTCCTCTAGATCATATAAGGCTATAAGGCTAGGTCACGCATATGATGGTGATCATGAAATTAGTCGCTAGATGTTTTGATCTTAAATTCTCCAAATCATAGAAAATTTGACACAAGAACATTTTAGATTTGGACAGACTTGCATTGATGATGCATAATTCAAGCAGTTGAATTATTGTCCCGTTTTATGGGTATTCAGTGTAGTTGACACAGGTGTCTGTTAGTAGGTACTTGTTAGAAAAACAAGTTTATTGAGAGACCCGACATAAAGAATTCTGTGAGATAGCCTTAGTGGCACTCGATTATGGATTATTCTCTATCTTACGATAGTGCAATAATTAGTCCTTAGACTTGAGGGACCATGGTGACCTTATGGTAGGTCCTTGTTCTTTGATGTGCATCTTGATCACTTATTAGCGATCGCATAAGGTGCATGTTAGGAACAAGTTATCTACTCATAGAGATTTGTGAATTCCAACAAAGGATCCATTTCTTCATCTTGATGAGTGAGAATATCTCCTATGTTTTCTATGATGACTTAATTCAAGAAGATCCTTGCACAAGATGGTGTGTTGATTTGGAAAAGAGTTTCCTAAGTTGAGAACATAAATGAATCAATCATTAGATAAGTGATTAATTAAAGTGTTTAATTAATCATAAATAGTAAAAGTTACGAGTCAATGTCTAATTAATTGATGAAACTAATGGGTCACATGTTAGAGTAGTGCCCCGTAGTTAATTGGCCTGTAGCTAATTAACTTTGGCTTGTAATAACTGCTTTTGTATAAATGATCTTATTTTTGCAATATAAATAAAATGGCCATCTTCTTCATATCCTTGTGTATTGTCTCTTCAACAATCGATATAGAAGAAGTCCTCTAGATCATATAGGGCTATGAAGCTAGGTCACGCATACGATAGAGATCATGAAGTTAGTCTCCAGATATCCTGATCTTAAATTCTCAAAGTCATAGAATCTTGACATGAGGTCATCTTAGATTCAGACAGACTTGCACTAACGATCCATAATTCAAGGAGTTGAATTACTGCCCCGTTTTATAGGTGATTGGTGTAGCTGACACCGGTGTATATTAGTAGGTGCTTGTTAGAAAAACAAGTTTACTGAGAGACCCAACATAGAGAATTCCACGAGATCGCCGTAGTGGCATTCAATGATGGGATTATTCTCTTTCTTACGATAGTGTATATAATTAGTCCTTAGACTTGAGAGGCCGCGGTAACCTTATGGTAGGTCCTTGTTCTTTAATGTGCTTCTTGATCACTAATTAGCAGGTTGCATGAGATGCACGTTAGGTGCAAGCTATCTATGCATAGAGGTTTGTGAGTTCTAAGAAAGGATCCATTTTCTCGTCTTGATGAATGAGAATATCTCCTATATTTTCTATGATGATTCGATTCAAGAAAATTCTTGCACAAAGCAGTGTGTTGTTTTGGAAAAGAGTTTCCAAAGTTGAGAACACAAACGAATTGATCATTAAAAATAGATGCATAGTTATTGAGTTATTAGGGATGCCGAAAATATCTTAACATTAGGCCTTAATCGGGAGATGGTAAACGAAGGGACCGTATTTGCACGACATGCGTAAGTAATCAAGGTTCACGCCAAAATTAATTTACCAATAAATTATAGATTCCATAGACTTATGGTTAGACATCGACTATAGAGATTGGGTACTCTAGAGTTAATAGAGATTAATTCTATGAGTGATTAATTGAATTGTTTAATTGATCGTGAATCCTAAAAGTTACGAGTCCGTGTCTAAGTAATTGATGAACCTAATGGGTCACGTGCCTTTCTCGATTAAGTAACGGTATGAATTTAATAGAGATTGTCTAATTGGATTAGAGAAAATTTTCTAAATTGGATTTAGGCAAAAGAAGAGAGAATTTGACTAAAAGTCAAAATATTTGACTAAAGTCAAAATTGGTCTTATTGAACAGTTTAATTTGAAGAGTCAAATTATTCTAATTAAATTAATGGTTAATTTAATTCAATTAATTTCAATAGCTGAATTAATTTATTCAAGAAGACAATTTTAATTAGGAGGATTAAAATATGTATTTAAAGTTAATTGGAATCTATACAGCATTTTAATTAATTGTTAATTAAAATGCCACATAGATTAACTAACTTGGATGCCAAGTAGGACAAGATATTTTGAAGAGAAAAATATAGATTCTTCCCTCCAAAACCACCTTGCCAACTAAGCATTCAAGTTGGCAAGGATCACACTTTAAATACCAAGCCATAACCCCCTAAAATTCAGCCACTCTCTCTCCTTGAGATCAAAATTGCTGAAAAATATTTTCCCTCCAATTTCTCTCTTCATCTCCTAAATTTTCTCATGGATTCATACTTGGATCTTCCATCTAACCAAAGATCTAAAGTGATAATCTAAAAAAGAAGAGTGAATCAACATTAGAGGCGTCATTTCATACTGTTTAAGAGACCAAAAGTTGATCAAACATCTAGCCCACGACATTGGTGTTTCTGAGATTTCAAAGTTTCGGCCATAGCTTGTGTATGGAGGAATTGAAGTCTCAATTGGATAATTAAAGTGGATTCATCAAGAGTTGGTGAAGATCAAGCCATTGGAGTTGATCAAACATTGATCAAAGAAGAGATCAAATTTTCGGTCTTCATTGAAGTGTTCGGCCAAGCTTGTTTTAATTTGAATCAAGGTTGGTTTTCTCTTCTCTAATCTAAATTCGATGCTCATATGAGGATCCTATGAAGATTTAAGCATTAATTCACATTGATGAATGTTTATTTCCACTGCATTTTTGGATTTATTTAGCCTAAGCTTTCACTTTCATCACATGCCTTCCTCGATTAACTTCCAGTATGAATTTAATGGAGATTCTCCAATTAGATTTGGAGAAAATCATCTAAATTAGAGTTAGGCACAAGAAGAAAAATTTTGACTAAAAATAAAAATGTTTGACCAAAGTTAAAATGGATCTTCTTGGATAGATTAATTTGAAGAGTAAAATTATTCTAATTAAATTAATTGTTAATTTAATTCAATTAATTTCAATAGATGAATTAATTAATTCAAGAAGGAGATTTAAGTTATGAGGGAATTTTAATTGGGGTTTTAATTAAAGGAGGAGACCATGTGACTCTTTAATTAATTATTAATTAAAAAGCCACATAGGTATACCTAACTTGGATGCCATGTGGATTTATGATATTTGAAAAGAAGAATCTAAATTTTTCCCTCCAAAATATTCAGCCAACTAAGCATCCAAGTTCGCATAGATCACACTCCCTTTCCCCCCTAAATAACTGCCCCAATCATCACACATAACAGCTGCAATTTTTTCAACCTAAAAATTTCCCTCCAAAACTTCTCTTCTTCTCCCTCATTCTCCCATAGATTCATACTTAGATCTTCCTTCTAACCATAGATCTAAAGTGACAATCCAAAGAGGAAGAGTGGATCAATATTAGAGATGTGAATTCATATTGATTGAAGCATCAAAAGTTGAAGCCTCAAAGAGAGAAGCTCACGGCAATTGACGTTTTTGAAGCATCAAATTTCAGTTATGGCTAATCCATGGAGGAATTGAAGATTCAATTGAAAAATTGAAGTGGATTCATCAAGAGTTGGTGAAGATCAAGCCATTAGAGTGGATTAAAGATTAATCAAAATGAGAGCACAAACTTTCGGTTCTCAAGAGAGGTGTTCGGCGAGCTTGTTTCTTCAAGGATCAATGTTGGTTTTCTCTCCTTAGATCTAAATTCTATGCTCATATGAGAATCCTTGATGGATTTAGGCCTTCATTCATGTTGATGAGTGTTTATTCCGCTGCATTTTTGTTTTATTTTGTGTCTATCCTTCACTTTCAATAAATATAATGCTCAGTGTTTAGCAGATAATTTTATTGTGAGTACATCTAATGCATAGGTGTTGTATCATCAGATTTGCTTGATGTTTACTTAGGACTAAATTTTATGTAGACTCGGTTGGTCAATCGGTATTTATATTGATAGAGTAATGGAAATACTCAAGCATGAACTGATAAACCTCATTCACAATCCCTTGTCAATACCCTAGTATGGGATAGAGATTAACCTATTTTATGCTTATAATAAAAAATGAAAAGCAAGGGGATTTGTCATCAAACTCTAAATTGAATTAGAAGACATGAGAATTTATGAGAGAATGTGTATGTGTTTTGGGATTAAGTGGTAATTTGCCTTTTTCCCACTTCTTTCTCACAGCCACATCTTCAAGATCATTATGACAAAAACAATGACTATTAATCCAATTGCTAACTACTTTTGTGTCCTGTATTTTCTTTTTAATCTAGTCACAAATCCCATATCTTTTTCTTTTATAACTTAGTCTAGGTTTTTGCCATTCCTTCTATTCCTCTCAACATTTGAATTAAACTTTCCCTTCATTTTCACTGTTTAGCAACATCACCTTAAGTTTAGACATCAATTCTTTTAGCACCATCTCTTGATCCTAAATTTGCAATTTCCTTCTTTCTTGACATTCATTTCCCTAATATAGTTTATTGTGACTTTTATATTATTCATGATTTTCATAAAAATGCGGTTCTAAGTATTCATGAATTTTTCTCCAAATTTCATTGGAAACGCATCGATTTCATTCAACATGTGACTTGCCTGCTTCAAAACTCAGTCGGCCATTTCTCTCAAATTCTTTTTAGTACAGTAATTATCCTAGATAATGTGTTAAACCTCTCTTTATGCAAGCTTTGATTTCTCACAACTTCTCCCCCTTCCATAAGTGGTCCTTATTTCTCCTACTTAATAATCATTCGATAATATGAAATTTCTTATCTATTAACCAATGCATAATTTTAATGTTATACACATTTTTTAACAACAAACTAATTTTACCCAAGTTCATCTTAAGATTCCTCTTCAAAACTTCTATATTCTTTTAGTTGATCGATTCTTGATTCATTCCAATGGTTGTACTTTCATTACTCAAATAATTTGAGATTTACTTCAAAGTTGCTGAATTAAACTTCCCATCTTTTGTGTTTTCTGCTCAAATTGATTGACGCTTTCAGAATTCTCTCTTCATTTGAAAAAAAAAAAAAAAGAAATTATTCACTCATCCATCATTTTAATTCTCAACCTTAGCAAGTCTTTCTATAGACTCTCTCTCTCTCTCTCTCTCCCTCTCTCTCTCTTCAAAGTTTTGCTTACATTTCTCCACCAAATATATATATATATATATATCTCTTGGAAGATACTCTTTAGCTTACATGATAACCTTGAAATATGAAGAAAAGTTAAGAATTAGGCTATCCTTGACTCCTAACCATTGGTTTTAATCTTTGATCTTGTTGTTCTCTGTTCATTTGGGTTCAAACACTAGATCTTCCTAATTGATGAAACCATGGCATTGAGTGGACTTGGGCATTTGAAATCTTTGTATTCTAGACATCATGAATTCCTGAACATAATATCAATAAAACACCTAAAACCCTAAAGCTCCATGCATGTTGTAGGCCACATCGACCTACCTATTCTAGGTAACCTCCAGTGTGTAGAATAACCCGTGTGTATCCTAGATCATCAAATTGGGAAAATTTAGGAATTGAAGGACACCCCAAGTCAAAGTCTTATGAAGAAACCAAAAGGTTGAGGAAGCTACTTAGAAATGTAAGGATGAGATGTTAGAGAAATATCCACACCTATTCCAATAACAAGTATGAATTTGGAAAACAGATTCTTTTAAGGGCAGAGAGTGAAAAACCCAAAAAATTTTCTAATTTCACTTTCAAATTTTCATAATTCAAATCCAAAATATTTCATTACATCTATTGATATTTTTCTTACATGTATTCATTTTCCAAAAAACTTTGTTTTCTAGCCAAAAAGAAGAAAAAAAATTCCCTAAATTGTCAAATTCTCTAAAATATCTTCTTAAAAATATCTTCCAACTTAAATTTTGAACATTTGCCCCAAAACTTCCAAAAAATATCATTGTGGTCTTTTTTCTTCATCTGTAAATAGGCCATACTCTTGCTCTTGTATTTTCGCACCTTGCCAACTCTTGCAAAGCTTCAGATTTTAAGAAAAGTTTCAAGAGTTGTCTTCTTCATCTTCTCTTCTTCAAATATTCTCTTTTTCACTACAAACTTTTATTTAAGAAAATACTTCAAAATTTCTAAGTTAAGACCTAAACGAGAAAAGGATTAGGAGAACACCTACAATAGAGCAAATCTTTAGTAAATTCCAAGTTTTAAGCCCATTAGAAATCTTAAGACATAAAGTTTAAAATGAATTGTGTATTTATTGAAATATGGTATCTAGGAAGAGATCTTGATGGTTAACCTTAAAGAACGTTGGATTTGGGACATTTGTAGCTAATATTGAAATATTATGATGAAAAATTTAATGTGTAAAATATTAGAAAAATTTTTGGAATTAAAGAATTTTGTGTAACACATTTGGAGGATTAGCATAACATTTTAAAGGTGATAGAAAAATATTATTAAATAGGTATTTTATAAAAAAAAAATAAAATTATTGGATAAAAAATAAAATTCTATTAATAAAGTTGGAGGAATTTTCTGAGGTATTACACTCTCCCCCCTTAGAAGAATCTGGTCCCCAAATTCTTTTCTTTAAGCTATATTAAAATTCTAGATTCTAGGATAAGTAGTTCAAACCTGTTAGTTAAAAAGGTAGGGTAATTCTTTGCCCATTTTGTCTTCATATTCCCATATAGCTTTCTCAATTTTTGATTTCTTCAAAGAACATTAACTTGAGAAATTTTCTTATTTTTGAGTTCCCGAGTTTTGTAATCAAGGATTTGTATGGGTTGTTCAACGTAGGAAAGATCATTCTAGATAGGTAGATTGTTATAGTTGACAACGTGGGACGGATCCAGGTGATATTTTGTAATTGGGAAACATGAAACACATTATGAATTCTAGTGAGGTTAGATGGTAGGTCTAGCCTCTATGCAACAAGACCCCACTCGTTCTATAATTTCAACGAGTCCTATGAATCGTGGAGTTAGTTTTCCATTCCTCCCATTTTCCTAATTTCTTTCTGTGGTGCAATTTTTAGAAACACTTTATCCCCCACTATAAATTCCAGATCCTTTCGTCATTTATTGGCACAACTTTTCTGACGGTCTTGCCATATTTTCATATTCTACTTAATAATTCGTACTTTATCAATTGCATCTTGTACCAGTTCTGGCCCAAAACTTTCCTATTTGCTGGTAGTAGCAATTTCATCTAAATCCTAATGGAGTGGAGATCGACACTTTCTACCATATAGTACCTCATATGGTGCCATTTGGATGGAAGTTTGATAGCTGTTGTTGCAGGCAAATTCTGTCATAGGTGAATATTTATGCTAGCTTCCTTGAAAGTTTAAAATACAGACACGTAACATGTCTTCTAACACTTGAATTACTCTTTCAGACTGGCCACTCGAGGCCATTGCGAGAGATTATGTGACCCAGAAAAGTGACCCTTTCCAGTCAAAATTCACATATTTCGAATTTGGCATATAATTGGTGATCTTTAAAAGTTTGCATAACTATTCCCAAATGTTTCTCATGTTCTTCAACTATTTTGGAGTATACCAGAATATCATCAATAAAGATTACTACAAAGTAATCTAAATATAGTTAGAATATTTGTAGCATTAAATCCATGAATGCAGCAAGTGCATTTGTTAATCTGAAGGGCATTACAACAAATTCAAAATGCCCATATCGAGAATTAAATGTCGTCTTAGGAATACCTGCCTCTCTTATTTTCAATTGATAATATCCGTGTCGTAAATCCAACTTGGAATATACCATTGATCCTCCGAGATTATCAAATAGCTCATCAATGTGTAATAAGGGATATTTATTCTTAACAGTCATCTTATTTAATTCTCAATAATTGATGCACATCCTTTGTAAGACCCCGTAAAATTTCTCCAACTCTATTAACAAACTTTTATTTTCATCTAACAATATTTTTCTCTAAAATATATATATCCTAAAATATTCCCTATAATATTTTCCTATCACTTTCAAAATTGTTAAACCCATCTACAAAATTTGTTACATAAAATTCTTTAATTCTTTTTAAACCCCAAAATTTTCTAATATTTATACACCTTAAATTCTTTCACAAATTTTGAAGAAAAAAATATATAATAAAAATATGTATAAAAGCCCTAAAATTGGCGACACACACACACATAAGGGCAAGATTGTATTTTTGCCAAAAACTTTATCATGGGCACAAAAATTTGGCGAACAACCATTGCACCACTTTCCACTTCATTTTAGCTCAACAACATTGGTTCATTTTGCACCTATCTTATCCTACTCTCACGAGCTTTACAAATCATCCAATTAGTTTGCAACATTTCCATCATCCATATCATACTACTCCTACTTGGAAAGATCCAATCATCCCCATCATTTTTCAAATTTAAGTTAGTCCCTCAAAATACTTTTCTTTTGCAAACTAGTCCCTAACTTAAAACTGTAAATAGGTCTAAGTTTCTTCAAATTTTTCACACAAACTACACAGACACATACATATAAATTTTATCTCTTACCTATTAGCCAAATTTAGCCATCAAATCCTTCCAGATCTTTTATAAAATCAAATTTGGAGTTGAAGGAAAGGGAAAGGAGAGACTATCTTCGAAAATTTAGTAGAAATCCTGAAGTAAAAATTAGGTAAAATTTATGGTTATTTCCCACCAATTTTTTGTGAATTCACCAATTCTATTGAATTTAATTCTTGAGCTTTGATATCATGATTCCTTCTTTTGTTTGTTTCTCAATAAACTCTAGTTTAGTTTAGATACTTTAGAACTTATATTTTTCTTGAATTTCATCTCCAAGTTTTCAAGAATATTTATATATTTCAAAAAAATGATTTTTTTTTAAATTTGAAACATCTTTATGCTTTATAAAAATCTCATATTTCAAAGAAATGATTCTTTTAAATTTGAAACATCCTTATGTTTTATGAAAATCTCAAATTTTCATATTTTGAAAATACAAACATTCAGATTTTGGGAAAAAGAATTGAGTGTTTGATTGCCCAAATAGGCACTGGAGCGCCTAGCTTCACGTCCAGCTTCTATACTGGGTACGGCTTTTTTATGTTCCTATAGCCTCGTGTTGATGATCTTAAGTAATTATTAATGAATTCATTATGTTGATTGTTGAAAATATTGATTCAATCGTTAATTCGAATGTTGGAAATATTGATTTGATTGTGGAAATGTTGATTTGACTGCCAGAGTCCTATTAAAACCTGATTGTTTATTGTTATTAGGCCCGAAAGCCACCGCTGAGAATGCTGGGCAGTGT
This sequence comes from Handroanthus guayacan, assembly GCA_014898755.1. NCBI lineage: Eukaryota > Viridiplantae > Streptophyta > Magnoliopsida > Lamiales > Bignoniaceae > Handroanthus > Handroanthus guayacan. The sequence goes on along the minus strand of JACFYI010003640.1, from coordinate 262,067 downwards.
TGGACCGTCAGTTAGTCTCCTGCAAGGTTTCTCAATTGTTGGATAATTTCACAATTCCCTGAAGGTAGGCTCTCTACGGAATTAGTCTATGCCATGTAGTCGATCGTGCCTAATGATCCCCTTGAGTGACCACTCGAGGATAGAATTAGAGGGATAAGGATTATTATTGATAATAATAAAGACAAAAGGGTGATAAATCCACCAAATAACTAGTTTAGCCATAACTTATACTTCTTGATTATGATTTTCTTTGATCCTACTAATATTGTTCTGGTCACTAAGTTGACTCATTTATTATCTCTTGCCGTTCTACTCTACCCATAGATTTTACTAAGTTCATTTGAAACTTACAATTTCAAAATATTTTGTAGGTTAAGACAACAAAGAAATGTAGTAGTTAGTCTAGCTTACCCTTTTGTTTGATTGTAAAGCTGAAGAAATGTACTTTGATGAGTTGTAGTTGTTATCTATTATTTGTGCAATGATATCATTGTCTTAGCAACCCGTTCTGGGGATAGAAGCTCTAGTTTAGGGTGCCCGAGCCTAGGTATAGGAATTTGGGGTCTTTGGTTATTTCTAACTGCTAATTTAACATGATTACTATGATTGATTGAATATTCCATTCAACGGAGTTGTTACAAAAATAGAACCAACTCTGGCATCAGCAAAGGCAATCCTAGAGAAAGTTAGAGGACAAGAAGTCCCTAGAGGATGGCAGATAGTGCGATATGAGGTAATACCACTCGGACCACTAGAGAAATGAAATGAGGAAGATTGGATTATTAGGATAGCACATCAAGGGAAGAACGAGCTGGAGAAAAAGAAAATATCGGTGATAAGTTGTATAATGTTGATTTTTAATGTGTTATTTCCCTATGTGTTTGATGGTTTAGTTGTCCAATTCCTCGATTTAACTTGTCTTTTATATTTGAGGAAGTGATTGAAGACTTGCACAAGAAAAGAGCTTAAAATAAAATATTTTGCGTGGTTGAAGCTAAACTAATATTTGTTGAGGAAGAGAGAGAGAAACCATACTGTAGAAGAACTCAACAGTTAAGGTGTGGGCACGCTCTAAAACCTATGCACTCTGGGTGCTTGGCAGCATTAATTTCAAGACTTGGGCTTAGGCCGCTATTCCATGTCTTTCATTAAGCTTTATTTTGTTTCCATGTTTTGGATGATTGTTTTTGTTATGTTTCCTTAGTAATTAGGATTCCTTGATGATTGAGTTAGTTTAGGAATAGGTTTCCTTTTCTGTTTCCTCCTATTGAGGGGAATTATTACCTTTATATAGGAGAGTTTTAGGAGTCTTTTGGGACAATCTACGTTTTAAAATTTTTCAGTAATTTTTTTCAGTTTTTGTTCTCCATTCAAACATGAGTTGCTAAACTCTTTTTGTTTAGTCAAGGGTAATTGAAGTTTTGGTTCTTCAGAATTTGTGAGATCTAATTTATGCTTTCTCGTTTTTTTATTCTTGGATATTTATATATTTTCTGTTTTTATTGAATATAGGGCCCGTATTTGATAGCTTAGGCTATTTGCTTTACTAATTAGACTTTTAAATTCGTAATTGTTTAATTGTTCTAATAACTAGTAGCAAATAGCATGGTTCAGTAGATAAAAGCGCTCAACTTATGCTATGGAAATATATGATCTAGTTTAAATAAACCCTGCTTGTGTATGTTTGTTGGTTAGAATTGGTGGCCTCTTTAGTTCTTCATGCTGTTGATAAATTAAATTCTACGAGCTTCTCTAGCATGTTTTATTGGCAAGGAAAATAATCAACGAGTTTCTCTTGGTTATTGATAAAGTACGGAAAGGTAGGTTATTAAGGCATTCCCAACTAACTATAACCAATTTATCTAAAGATAAAGAAACTCATTTATGCATTGATGATTGAATTCAATAACCAAAACCGAGATTATGCCTTGGCTAGACCTTCTTTCTGATTGATTTAATCCTTTTTCTTTTCACTAGTTAATTTTATGTAAGTTGTTTAATCTTTTTTGTTGATAAAATCCTATCTTTTTTATTTCTTTTGACAATTATGAAAGCAAAAAAATTGATCAATCCCCGTGAATATGACCCTACTCATTGCTATTTACAAATTATATTTTCAGAGTAGGAATTTTATTTTGGTTGGATACGATACCCATCAAATTTTGGCGCTGTTGCTGGGGATTGGTGCTTCATAATTTTATTTCTTGGTTAAATATTTCACTTAGCAATGGCCAAGCAAAGAACCTTAAGAGAATTACCTACACCTGATTTGACTCAACAGCCACTTTGTATCAAGTATCCTAATTTAGATATGCCATTCGAGTGAAAATCTGGCCTGCTTCACTGATTGCCTACCTTTTGAGGTTTAGAGAATGAAGACCTTCACAAGCACTTGAACAAGCTTCATGTCGTGTGCTTGAGTATGAAACTACAATGGGTGACTGACGAGCAAATCAAGTTGCGAGCCTTTCCATTCTCACTTGCTGATAAAGCAAAGGATGGGCTATTCTACCTTCCTCCAAGCTCTGTCACGACATGGACTGATATGGTGAGGTTGTTTTTTGATAAATTCTTTCCTGCTTCTTAAGCTACTAATATTAGTAAAGAAATTTGCAGGATAAAACAAAGGGACACAAAAACTCTCCATGAGTATTGCGAAATATTCAAGCAACTGTGTCCCCAAAATGGGATCTCTGAACAACTTCTGATTCAGTACTTTTATGAAGGGCTCCTACCAATGGAGAGAATAATGATGGATGCAACAATTAATTCATAAAGACCATCATTATATAACCATTCATCAACAGATGCTACTTCCCAGATTGGGTAAAAGTGCAAATCGATAGCTGCAAAAGTAGGAATAATGGCACCTAAGATAACATTGTTTCCGTAAAGTAAGGATCCAGAAATAGGTTCACGAATACCATGAATATCTACTGGAGGAGCAGCAATGAAGGTAATAATAAATACAGAAGTTGCGATCAACAAAACTCCTAGTGAAACTAGGAATTTAATTTTCTTAATGGTTGCGAACTCTCAACAGTTTGGATTTGGACATGACTTTTCAAGAAGAATTAATGAAGTAAAAAGTTCATCCATCGAGTATCAAATCTCTAATCTAACCTCTCTTGTTCAACAATTGGTTACAGGAAAAGTGCATCAAGTCAAAGCCCGTGGGATTTGCGTTAATACTGGCCACCCAACTAACATGTGTCTTATACTTCAAGAAGATTCCTTTGAGCATGCTAACGCAGTTGGGGGATTTCCTAGTCCACCACAAAGGAAATATGATCCCTATTTGAATACCTATAACCCAGGGTAGAAAGATCATCAAAATCTCAAGTGTGGAGCAAGGCCACCAAATTTTCAGCATTTTCAACCCAGGCCACAAGCTTCAGAACCACATTCTTCTTTAGAATCAGGTATGCCTCTTGAAGAAATTTTTAAATCACTTGTAATTAACACACAAAAATTTCAACATGAGATAAAAGCAAGCATCAACAGACGAGTGTGATCATCCAGAAGACAAGGGAGAGCATTCAAAACTTGGAAAAACAAGTTAGCCAGCTGGCTACCTTGGTAAGTAGATTGGAGTCCCAAGGGAAATTGCCTTTGCAAACTGTCATTAATCCTAAACAAAACATTTGTGCAATCACATTGAGAGACAGTAAAGAACTGAAGGAACCCATTTAGGTGGTACAAAGGATCACTTTGGATTAAGTAACTAAAAAATAAGTGGTTGCACCCCATCGTCTAACTGATCAGCTTCGGGAACCCACCAATAAGGTACCAAAGCCATTAGTGATAAAACCTCCTTTTCCTGAAAGATTTGCTAAATCAAAGAAAGAAGAGAAAAAGAAGGAAATACTGGAGACTTTTCGCAAGGTTGAGGTATATATTCCCTTAATTGATACAGTTAAACGAATACCTTGCTATGCTAAATTTCTCAAAAAATTATGCACCAATAAGAAAAAGCTCAAGAGTAATGAAAAGATAAGTATAAGGGAAAATGTCTCAGCTATTCTCCAAAGGAAATTACCATACAAATGCGAGGACGCAGGTTGTTTGCTATCCCTTGCAAAATAGGTGATATGGGAATTGAAAAGGTAATGTTTGATATAACAGCTTCGATAAGTGTCATGCCTTTATCAATTTATTCATCTTTGAATATTTGTGCATTAAAAGAAATGGGTGTGGTCATTCAACTCGCCAATAGATCCGTTGTATATCCTGAGGGAATCCTAGAAGATGTGTTAATACAAATTAATAGGTTGGTCTTTCCTGCTAATTTTTATGTGCATAACATGGTAGAGGACAATTCTCCTAATTCAACTCAAATTTTGTTAGGAAGACTTTTTCTTAGAATATCTAGGACAAAAATTGATGTGCATGATGGCACACTTACTATAGAATTTGATGATGAGATTATTAAATTCAATATTTATGACACTGCAAAAAATCCTAGTAATGTGTCATGTGTTTTTGCTGTGGATGTTGCTAACACTTTCACTCAGGAGACAGTTGATTCGAGTAGTAATGCTTATGAGGATTCGAGGACTTACAAGGACAAGACAAAACCTTTTTAAGATCAAATGGTTTCTAGGAAAAGAATTTTGATTGGGCAAAAACTTCTACTTTTTCGTTCAAAATTATTGCCTAGTAAATTGCATTTTAGATGAAAAGGGCCTTTTATTATTATTAATATGTTTTCTCATGGCGCAGTTGAAATTAAAGTTTGGACAGTGGAAAAATGCTCAAGGTCGATGAGCATCGCTTGAAACCTCTTTTCGAAGGCCCCCAAGCATATGACATTGCTGAATCCCAGTTAGAAAGTCTAAATTATCACAAATGAAGGATCATCACATCTAGCCACAGACGTTAAAGAAAGGAGTTTTTTCAGAGGCAACACAAATTTCAATTTCATGTTTTGTTTTATTTTTATGCCTCTTCGTTTAGATTTTTTTCTTGCATTTTTCTTATTTATTTTCCTATTAAGTCACTGATTTTGTTGTCTTGTGGCACAAGAAACTGGTTTTGGTTAATTCATGTTGATGGTTTATACATAGAAAATATCAATTTTTGAAGACAAAAGAAGTCCTCTGATAGGGCGTGCCCATGCCCTAAACCTTGACATCTTCTGCTCTCTTATTTCTCTTAGGTAGAAAAACTCCCTTAATAAAGTGCACCCATGCCTAAAAGCCTGACTTCTTCTGCCCTT
>JACFYI010003640.1:226191-247279 GCA_014898755.1 Handroanthus guayacan | reverse complement strand
GGATAGCCTAGTCTCTGAACTCCAAAAGCCAGTTGTGGTGTTTTCTTGTCAAATCGTAAAGCTCTTTTTGCGCCCAAGCAACATATTCTTGGTGCTGTTGGAAATGCATCTAGTAAGCTTGTTGCCACCATGCAATTTCTTAATCCTTAACTATAATTTCCCGGTCTTTAGAAGTGATTTTTGCATAAAAAACTTGTTCCAAATACCTTTGAACCGGACCAGAATTACAACCCTGATTTGAGCTACTAGAGGCTATTTTCCAAATTTCTAACTTTCCTTTCCATTTATTCATCTGCAACCTACACTCAATCAATCACAAGAACCAGGTTAGAATAAATCAAGACTCTAAACCTCCTAAATCTAGGCTCTGATATCACTCTGCAGCGCCTTGAACTTAAAGCCTCCGTCCCTGGGTCGAGTTGCTACCAAAATGATATCAAGACAACATATACTATAACATTTCCATTTTATTACAAAATACCCAACTAGTTGTAGTACATTCTTTCAAAGATTTACAACAAAACGAAAGATTAAAAAAAAAATCTTTTAAACTATAGACTCCTTTGCATTCTTTATGACCTAACCTGCAAAATATTTGAAACGTGAGTTCCAATGAACTCAGTAAAATTTATGGATAGATTATAATAGCAAGAATAACGAAATAATAAACAAAGCAATAACAACAAAATAAATTGAATTGGTTGAGCTTGTTATTTGGTAGATCTGTCACCCTTATTACTTTAATATTATTTAGAAGCAACCTTATTCCTCCAATTTCACCCTCGAGTGGCTGCTCAGAGAGAAATACAATCAATAGGCACAGTCGACGGCGTGCCTCAAACTAGTCCGTTGGAAAGCCTATCTCCAGGCAATTGTAGAACTGTCCATCAATTGAAAAAACCTGCAGAAGCCTAATGGCGGTCCAACACCACCCACCCCTCTCTCCGGTGGTTCCTAGGGCCAACAATATTTTATTTAAGGTTAAATGAAAACATGTATGGGATTTCACAAAAGTTTATCACTCAAATCAACATTAGAAATGAATTCATCAATAAGTACTTTGAATCACATATATGATCAAATTACGCTTGAAGTTGGAAGAGATTAAAGAAATAAAATTTTATCTATTGGACTGCGTGCCACCGCGCCCGTTTTTGGGCACGGGCACACCTAGAACTATTTTTATTTTTGGAACATGTGTCTCTGACACACCCAACCTTGAACTTTTTTTCTCCAAATATATTATATTTTAGCAGTTTTGAAATAAAATTTATTTTAGGATTAAAATAGATAAAATTCTTCTAAGATTTTAGGAAAAATTGAAATTTGAACACTTTGATTTAAAGTTTAGGGTTTGAAGCGAAAATAAGGTTTATGATCATCTAAACAAAAAAAATATATAAATTTGGCCAAATCACCAAAGAATAAAGAAATTTTTACAATGATCTCAAGAAACAATAATTGAAATTAAAGATTCAACAAGAAAATCGAGAAAGCACACCATAAATTTTACCTGAGCTTTCCAAAAACCCTCTCAAAATTTTCCAAGATAATTTCTTCTTCCTCCTCCCACCAACTCCAAATTTGATCTTTATAAAAAAGGAATTTAAGGATTTATAATGATTTGATGGCTAGTGTTTGTTAAAAAAGATAAAGATTTTGTGTATGTGATTTTTGTGTGCATGTGTGGGGTGTGTGTTTGTGTGTATAAAATTGTAAGAGTTCTTATCCTATTTACAAATTTAGTTAGGGATTAATTTGCAAAAGAAAAATAGTTTGGACGACTAAGGTGTAAATAGAAAAATGATGTGGGATGTGTAGGATTTTGCCTACTATAAAAAGGATGACATTAATTTGCAGAAACTGGCCAAGTATGATGGTGAGTTTAAAGCTTAACATAGGTTGGGGTGTAGAGAGGTGAGGTAGTGCAAAGTGGCCTTATAATATTTAGCCAAAACCATATGCAAAGTGGATGAATAAATGTTGCCATTTTTCTATTACATGCTTAATAAAATTTTGGAAAAATTACAAATATATCCTTATATTATGTGTGTGTACATGGCCGGCCATTTTGGCCATGTTAACTATATTTAAATATATATATATATATACATTTTTTCAAATTATGAGGAAAAAGTTAATGTGTGAAATATTAGAAAATTTTTGGGATTAAAGAATTTTATGTAACACATTTTGAGGATGAGAATAACATTTTTAAATGTTATAGAAAAAAATTATAAAATAGGTATTTTATAGGAAAATATTGTTCGATAAAAATTGAAATTTTATTAATGAATTGGAGGAATTTGTTGGGATATTACACCTCTCGCAATTGTTTCCATTTCTAAGACCCAAAAGGATGTTAAGAAGGGGTCAAAGAAGAAGAGTTCTTTTTCAAAAAGGAAGCAACCAATAAAGCAAAAAAGTAGAATCAAGAAGAAGCTAAAGGTTGATTCCAACTGTAAATGTTTCTATTGTGGTGAGCTTAGCCATTGGAAATGAAATTGCAGGGCCTACCTTGCAAGCTTGAAAAGCATATATTATTTGTTGAAAATTTCTTAGTTATGAATTCTTCCTCATGGGTATTTGATATTATATGTAATTCACACCTTTGCAATTCGTTGTAGGGGATAGAAAGAAGAAGCAAGTTTGAAGATGGAGATATAATCCTCCACCTAGGTAATGGGGCAAGAGCTGCCGCCCATAGTATGGGAGAAATAAAATTAGCTTTCTATTCATCTTCGATTGTATTGAACCCTGCTTACTACGTACCAAGTTTAATAAAGAATATTATTTTCGTTTCCATTTTGGATGTTGAAGAGTATGACTTTTCAATTAAAAATGGAAAACTTAATGCAAACAAGAATGGTTCTTTGATTGCACAAGATACTTTATTTAACGGGTTATATTACTTAGATGAATGTCCATCGATAATACAAATTCAACATAACAAAAGAAAACAAGATAATTACAAAGACGCCTGTTTTGGCATGCAAGACTTGGTCATATCTCTAAAAATAGAGTTAGAAGGTTGGTTGCATCTAATTTGCTAAATTTTAATGACTTTGATGCATTGCCAACTTGTGAGTCTTGTTTAATGAGAAAAATAACCAAGGCTCCATTTGTTGAACATCCAGAGCAATCCACTAGTCCTTTTAATTTGATCCATATGGATGTTTGTGGACTACTAAAAGTTAATGCGAGAAGAGGCTTTTCTTACTTCATAATCTTTACTTATGATCATACACAGTATGGACATTTTTAACTTGTGAAGTATAAGTTCGAAGCCTTTGAAAAGTTTAAAGACTATAGGAATGAAGTTGAAAAGTAATGCGAATTAAATATTAAAACTCTTCGATCAGATTGAAGAGATGAATGCTTGAATACCGAATTCCTAGATTATCTTTAGAGAGAATGGGATTATTTAACAATGGACACGATAACTCAACTAAATGGGGTAGCCAAACGTAGAAATAATGCTTTGTTAGATGGGGTACGTTCTGTGATGAGCTTTTTCAGTTTACTTGTTTTTTTTTTGGGGCTATTTTATCAAAACGGCAGTGAAGTTACTAAATATAGTACCTTCAAAGTCGATGCTAAAAGCTCCACATGAGATGTGGTACAACAAAGCACATTTAGAGCAAATGGAATTCTTTAACAATGGACACCTCTTGACACATCTCAACTTAATGGGATAGAAATGGCGCTGTTGTCGAACATGATGAAGTTTGTGATGATCAAACTATCCCACAAGCGATAGAAACAAATAAGCAAAATGTGCCAATAATTGCACAAATTCCTAGAAGGTCAGATCGAATCAAGAAGCAACCCGAAAGGTTTAGATTCTTTCATGAGACCAGTTAAATAAATAATGATACAAAGGCCTACAAGGAAGCAATATTAGACATGGATTCAGGACATTAGCAAGAAGCAATACAATCCGAAATGAACTCCATGTACTCTAATAAGGTATGGACCTTCATTGATTCATTGGAAGGTATTGTACCCATTGGTTACAAATAGATCTTCAAGCATAAGGTAGGAGTCAATGTAGAGGTAGTAACTTATTAGGCTAGACTAATAGCAAAAGGTTATACTCAGAAATCGAGTATAGACTTTGAAGAAATATTCTCTCCAGTTGCCATATCTAAGTCCATTAAGATTATGTTTGTCATAGCAGCATATTATGACGATGTTGCAAATGGATATAAAAACCGCCTTTCTCAATGAAAATATTGACAAAGACATCTATATGAAGCAACTAAAAGGCTGCACATCCATGGGAGCAAGAAAGTTTGCAAATTCCAAAGGTCTATTTATGGACTAAAACAAGCGTCCCTAAGTTGGAACAAACATTTTGATAAGACAGTAAAAAAATTGCTTTCATAAAAAATGTTATGAATCATATGTATACAAGAAATTAAATGATCATTTGATGCAACTTTTAGTGCTTTATATTGATGACATACTTCTCATTGGTAATGAAAAAGATATGTTAGAGTGTACAAAAACAGGGTTATCTATGCAATTCTCTATGAAAGATTTGGGAGAAGCATTCTTCATATTGGGAATATGGATCTATAGAGATAGATCAAATAGGATATTGGGCCTCTCCCAAGTATCATACATAAACAATATATTAAAGAGATTTAGTATGGAGGAATCCAAAATGTTACCTCCCATGGGCACGGTTCACATCTTTCTAAGTTTGTGGCCCCTAAGATGAAAGAAGAGAGAAGTAAAATATGTCAAGCACCTTATGTTTTAGATATAGGGAGTATGATGTATGTTATGCTATGTACGAACATAACACACGCTCTAAGTTTTATGAGCCACTACCAATCCCAGTGAAAATCACCGGAGTGCTTTTATGGCAATCCTAAAGTACTTAAGACGAACTAAAGAATTGTTTTTATTTTACAGTAATGGGGAATTGAAACTTGAAGGATTTTTGGATTCTAGTTTCCAATCCGACATGGATAACTACAAATCCATGTTAGGGTTTGTGTTTTGCCTCAATAGCAGTGCCATCAGTTGAAAACATTTCAAGCAAGATATCACTGCCGACTGAACCATTGAGGCAGAATATATTGTCACATTTGATGCTACGAAAGAGGGTGTTTAGATTAAAAACTTTATCCAAGCGTTCGATGTGGTTCCTAGCATTGCCAACCTACTTGTTGTCTTTTGTGACAATAATGGAGCCATCACTCAGGCAAAAAATCAAGATCTCATCAACAATCCAAGCATATAATGAGACAGTATTATTTAATTCAGGAGATCATTGACAGAAGTGATATCAGAGTGGAAAGTGTTGCCTCGGAAGAGAATGTAACAAATCCACTAACTAAACCCCAAACGCAAAAGGTTTTTGAGAGACATCTTGAGCAGATGGGCCTAAAGGCTGTAGGGAATTGACTTTAGGGCAAGTGGGAATTGTTAGAGTAGTACCCCACATCTAATTGTTTTTTACTGGTAAAATTACTTTTTAATTAATACAATCTTATTTTCTTCAATGTACAAGATGGTCTTTTTTCATCATATGTTCATAAAATTGTGACTTATTTTAACCATTCATATGAATGAAGCCCTTTAGATCAAACAAGGCTATATGACGTAGTCACGCATTAGATGGTGATCATGAAACAAGTCACTACAATTTTTATCTTAAAATATTCCAAGTCATAGAATCTTTGGCACAATGGCATTTTAGATTTGGATAGACTTGCACTAACGATGCATATATCCAAAGAGTTGGATAATTGCTCTACTTTATGAGTAAACGATGTGCTTGACATCGGTGTACATTACTGGGTGCTTATTGGAGAACAAATTCACTGAATGACTCGCGAAGAGAAACTCATAATGTGGTCGCAGTGGCATTCAATAATGAGGTGTTCTCTTACTTACGCTAGTGCATATAACTAGTCATTTGACTTGAGAAATCATAGTAACCTTGTGGTAGGTCCTCGTTCTTTGATGTGTATATCGATCCTTTAGCAGATCATATAAGGAGCTTATTGGAAATAAGCCATCTACACATGGAGATTTGTGAGTTCCAATAGAGGATCTAATTTCTCGTTTGATAAACGAGTGCATCTCTTATGTTTTCTATGATGTTCGGTACACTGAAATCCTGGCGCAAGGTGGTATGACTATTTGAAAAGGAGTTTCCAAATATGGTGTCACATTTAACCATTCATCAAGAATAGAAACATAGTATTAGGACTATTAGGATACCAAAAATATCTTGATTCTCGGCCTCAATAGGGAGATAGAAATCGAAAGGACCGTATTTGCACGGAACACGTAAGTGAAAAGGTTTATGCCAAGATTAATTTCACCAATCGATTAGGCTTCATGGGATTGTGGTGGACTTGTGGTTAGATATCGACCATGAAGATTGTGTATTCTAAGAATTAATAAAGATTAATTCTAATGAGTGATTAATTAAAGGAGTTTAATTAATCGGAATAAATATTTAATTGTTCATTCACTAGTTAAATCACAAATTGTGGCGGGCGTATGCCTAACTAATTGATAAAACTAATGGGTCACACACAAAAACCTTGATAAAAATATATAAATTTATTAAAAGTCATCTAAATGCTTTAGATGAATTGCTTAATAGAGATTAAGTAGAAGAGAGAATTTTGATTAATGTCAGACGATTGACCCAAGTCAAAATAAAGTAATTTGCTAGATTAATTTGAAGAGTCAAATTAATATATTAATTTAATAGTTATATTATGCAATTAATTTGACGTGTCAAATTATAATCGGGCCAATTTGCCAATTTAAATTTTGGAGGAAAATTCAAAAGGGAGATAGAAGAGTTGGCAATTAATTAAAGAGTTAATTAATTTCCTAATGCCAACTCATATTCTACTTGGACTCCAAGTTGACCAATGAGATTTTTAGAAAATCTAGAGCATGGATGGTGTGACCATTCTTCTAGATAGGTCTCAATATATGTAGTCCACTTGGCAATCCGAGTGGACTATAAATTCCCCTACGCGACCAACCATCAAATCTAATGCCACATTCATGCTATTGAATTTGTCCCTTTAAAATTCACTCAAAATATCTCCTTTCTTCTTTCTCAAATCTCCATAGAAGAAAATTGAAATCTAGTCTTTATCTTCCTTAATGATTCTCTAAAGATCAAGATGTGCGGACTTAGCATTAGAAATATTACATTTGGCGGGTTCCATGGTGAGATCCTTGAATTTCGATAAAGTTTTGGGGCTACTCTTATTGAAGAATTCGGCCAAGAAAAGAGAAGAATCATTTGGAGGATTTGGATAATCATTGATTACTTGGAGTTGGTAGATCGAAGCTTGGAAGAAGGAGATCTTACTTTAGTGTTGAAGTTTTTGGATTTTGCAATAAGGCAGTTTTCTTCTATCTATACTTTATTTGTTTGCATAAATTGATCCAAGGAAATACATTTGTAATCTATTTTGATTAATTTTAAGTGTGTTTTTTATTTTTGAAATCTATTTGTATCTCTTTTCACTTTTACATAGGTTATCAAAACCTGTTTCCTACACTAAAAGAAAATAAAATCAATATCATTTGGGAAGATAATATTGCAAATCCACAAAATTCATACAAAAAGAAAAATAAAATATGAAAATAAAAGAAAATAGCTAATTGAAGTTTGAGTTGCTTCCCAAGAAATTCGTCTATTTAATGTTTGTAGCCAGATGTAATTATTCCTTAATCTCCAAGATTGGACAAACCAAATGGAATTCATTAATGCCACACGCTTGAAGGCCTTCATAAAAAGGTTTCGAGCGATTCCTATTGCTTTTAAATATTTTATTAGTGTTCATGCTTTTTATCTTAACTGCACCCTGAGGAAACAAGTTGGTAACAATAAAACCTCTACCCATCTAAAACGCAATTTACTAGGAAACAATCTTAAGGAGAAAGTATAACTTTTTGCCTAATCGAAATTTTTTTCCTAGAAACCACTTAATCATGAAAGGCTTTTGTCTTGTTCTTATAAGTTCTTGAATTCTTAAGGCATTACTCAAATCAAATATCTCCTCAATTAAAAGGCTAACAGTATCCAAAGCAAAAACACAAGATACATTACTGGAACTTCTTTTTTTTTTTTTCTTGGTGTCATAAATATTGAATTTAATAATATCACCATCAAATTCCATAGTTAGTGTATTATCATACACTGCAATTTTTGTCCTAAATGTTCTACATCATACACAACAATTTTGTCCTAAATGTTCTATATCATGCACAACGATTTTGTCTTAAATGTTCTAAGGAAAAGCCTTCCTAACAAGATTTGTGTTGAATTAGGAGAATTATCCTCTGCTATATCAAGAACATAAAAATCAGCAAGAAAGACTAACTCATTAACTTGTATTATTACATCCTTTACGACTCCCTCATGATATACAATAGATCATTAGCAAGTTGATTGATCACAATCGTTTCTCTTAATAGACCAACATTCAAAGATGAATAAATAGATAAAGGCATGACATCTAAGGAACTCCAAGATCACACATTGCCTTTTCAATTACCATATTATATTTTTGCAAGGAATAGCGAACATACCAGCGTTTTTGTATTTGGGAGGTAATTTTCTTTGGAGATAGCCGAGATATTCTCTCCCAACTTAACCTTTCATTACCTTTTAGTACCTTTCAGCTTTGTTTTATTGGTAAACAATTCTCTGAGAAATTTAGCATGGGGAAGTATTCATTTAATTGCATCAATAATTGCATCAAGTAAATGGATATTTACATTAACCTTGCGAAGGGTCTCAAGAATTTCCTTCTATTTCTCTTCTTTCTTGGATTTAGCAAACCTTTTAGAAAATGAGGTTTTGTTACCAATGGCTTTCGTAGCTTGCTGTTAGGTTCTTGAAGCTGATCAATCAAATGTTAGGGTACAACTAGTTCTTTTTCAATTTCTTCCTCTAAAGTGCTCCTGCATGCTACCTTATTGGATTCCTTTAACTCTTTATCATTTCTCAAGATAATTGCATAGGCATTTGTTTTAGGTTAGCAATAGTTTGCTAAGGCAATTTACCTAGAGAATCTAATATATTTATTAAAGTGGTTAGTTGACTTACTTAACTTTCTAGTTTTTGAATGCTTACTCTTATCTTCTATTGAAATTGTTGGGTGTTAGTTGCAAGCGGTTTAACAGTTTCTTCAAGAGCATACCTGATTTTGAAGAGGAATGTGATGGTGGAGCTAGTGGCCTAAGTTGAAAATGCTGGAAATTCAGTAGCTTTGCTCCAAAATCGAGATTTGGATTATGCCTCCATCCCGGTTTAAGTCAAAAGTATGCTCGATATAGAGCGACTGTTAAGTCAAATTTGGTGCAACTAATTTCTTCAAAGTCCTCTAGTTGGTCATTGTTTCATCTACCTCAGAATCAGTACAATCAGTCAAATAAACTATTAAGTTCAATTTCGGAGGATGAAGATGATGATGCCTGCTTGTTGCTCAATCTAGTTTGCTTCCTCAGTTTTCGAGCAGTCTTCTTGATCTCTAGATTGTGGAGTTCACCTATATGGGAAGATCGAAGCATTAATAGAAATAAAATTCAAAGACACAAATCCTCAGCAAAGGTGCCAAAATTTGATGGGTGTCTAATGCAACAAAAATAAATTCTTACTTGAAAAAATATAATTTTGTGAACAGTGGTCAGTAGGGTAGTATCCACAAGAATTGGTCAATTTTATTTCTTTTAAGATCACTTGAACAAAATAAAAGAAGGGGGTTTTGTGAAATGAATAAATTAAATACTTTAAAGAAAATCAATTTGTATAAAAGAGATATAAATCAATATACATGAAACCAAGTCAAGGAATAACTTAAGTGTTGGTTCATGAAATTTGATCATTTATGCAAAACTGGATTTCTTTATTCTTGAATAAATTGATTACGGTTACTTAGGACGCTCTAATAACCTGGCTCTCTTTACTTTCTCGAAACTAAGAGAAACTCGTTGATTATTTCTCTTGTGAAAAAACGACCTTAGAGAATCTCTTAGGATTTAATTTATTGATAGATTAAAAACTAGAGGGGTTACCAATTCTAGCTAATACATATAGATAAGCGGGATTTCAATCAAACCAAATCACATATTTTCATAACATGAATCGAGCACTTTTACCTATACCCAACCATGCTAATTTCTACTAGTATTAGAACATTTGGTTTAAATTTTAAATAGCAAGGCAACCATTCTAAGTTATCAAATATGGGCCTTATATTCAATAAAGCTTATTATTTTTAAGATTATTGGACTTCCGCACCTCCTCCCCCCTGAAAAAATTCGATTTGCTCACTTTACCCGCCATAATTTGTGTAATGTAATTGTGCCCCCTGAAACGAGATTAAATATAGCACTTTGCCCCAAAGTCAACTTTCCGACATTTGCTCACCGGAATTTGATCACGTCAGTTGCATGTGTGTTTTTATCCTTTTTTTTTTTTTGCACTTTGTCCGCTAAGAAATTTTGGAAAGAGTACTTTACCCCCCAAAATTTCTATAATTAAGTTGTGCCTCCCAATACCAAAATAAGTAGTTCACGTCGCTCTATGGTCAATTTTCTAAGCGTTTGTTTACCAAAAGTAGGCCATGCCCCGTTTATAAAGGATTATAATGTCAATTTCCATTCCAATTCCACCAACCCTAGAACATCAAATGTCCTCTTGCTTACTTTTTTCTCCTTTTCTATCTCTAAACATCCATAACTGGTCATTGTTGATTAACTATTGCCATAATTTCTCGTCTACTTTTAATGTCTGCACCACATATGGTAAAATACATAAATTTTACCAAACCAGAGGCTAGACAGATACTTGGATGAATTGGAAATAAAGCTAGGAAAAATTACATTTTTAATCCTGTAACTATACTGTTTTTTTTTTTCACTTTTGGTTCTGTATGTATTGACTCAACAATTTTAGTTCTATAAGTATTAGTAATTTGAAAATTATGCCCAAGTTTAGTAATTTTAGTCCTGTATGTAGTGAAAGATTTTACAATTTTAGTCCTATAAGTGATAGTAATCATGAAGTTTTAGTCCTATGAGTATGACTAAAATTACAAACAAAGGTCATGAATTGTCAATTATTATTGCTTATATGACTAAAATCGTAGAGTCAATACATACAAGATCAAAAGCAAAAAATTGTATAATTACAGGACTAAAAATATAATTTTTCCATAAAGATCCACAAAATTAAGAAAGTCGATTCTAAAATGAAATAGTGAAAAAACATAAATGTTTCCTGACACTATCAGGCCAAGGGGAATATGTCCCCTGAGGCATGACAATTGCCAAAAAATAAAGATGGAGACAATTCTATTGCTAGTGGGATTTAAGAGTAATGCAAGTATTGCCACATCGATTCTGAGGGAACGAAAGCTAAATTTGTAATTAATGATTTATGTTATTTACATGTTTCAATTGATTTTTACCTGCAACAAAGCATCAATGGGAAGGATTAGCTAGCTCAGTGGGAAGTCGATTTAGGCTAGTGGGATTTGAAAAAAAAAAGAAAAGAAAAGAAAAGAAAACAACATTTTAGCCCTTTCTAGATTGGACATCCGTTGCACGTGACCTATTTTCATGAAAAACACTT
The DNA here is from genome assembly GCA_014898755.1 of Handroanthus guayacan. Lineage (NCBI taxonomy): Eukaryota > Viridiplantae > Streptophyta > Magnoliopsida > Lamiales > Bignoniaceae > Handroanthus > Handroanthus guayacan. The sequence goes on along the minus strand of JACFYI010003640.1, from coordinate 235,644 downwards.
GAAAAGTTGACCATGGAGCGACATGAACTACTCATCTTGGTATTGGGGGGCACAACTTAATTACAAAAATTTTAGGGGGTAAAGTGCTCTTTCCAAAATTTCTTAGGGGGCAAAGTGCAAAAAAAAAGGATAAAAATTGTTGCACGTGATCAAATTCCGGTAAGCAAATAATTGGAAAGTTGACTTTGGGGGCAAAGTGCTATACTTAATCTGGTTTCAGGGGGCACAATTACATTACATAAATTATAAAGGGTAAAGTGCGCAAATCGAGTTTTTTCAGGGGGTAAAGTGCAATAAGTCCTTATTTGTAACAAAAAACCCAAGAATTAATAAAAGAAGAAAGATAAATTAGATCTCACAAATCTTGAAAAACCAAAACGTCAGTTATCTCTTACTAGATGAAAAGAGTTTAGCAACTCATGCTTGAAAAAAACATAAGAATTAGAGAATGGCAAAGAAAAATAAAATGCTAAAGCGAGTTGTCTGATAGATGATTCATAAGACTCCTTAGCTCCCTTATATCTTCAACAACTTCTCGAAAACGAGGGGACCAAATAGGAATTCTTTTCCTAAAATAAGTAAATCAATCAAAAATGCTAGTAAATAAGGAATTATGATAAAAATTGGTTCCTTTAATAAAGCAATATAATAGAAGACCAATTAAAAATGTTTAGCTATTATTCAAAATAAATTTTCCTAATTAATCTTGCCAAGCCGCAAGATAGTTTAGGCTTTACGATATACTAAGCATTTGATTCTAAACTCCTTTTTATCCAATTTTTCAACCTGCTTCATGAAACATAATAGATGAATCAAAATTCAAAAGTCAAGAAATTAAATCATTAAACATATGGGGAATTAACACATTATAAATTTATAATGGCCAAGTATACATCTGTGAAAAATCCTGGACTATTGTTTTTAATAATAGCCATAATTGAATGATTGAATTGCTACATTGTCATGTACTGGAAATGAATTCCTGAAATGTATGTTCTGAATGCACTTCCTAAACCGTAATCATGTCACCGCCCTTGATAATGCTCTTGGGGAAGCGAAGCCTCAGGACCATTTGGACAAGATGATTGGGCAATGTTGTGCTGACGGTGACTAGTCTTCCAAATGGTATCCCATTATTAATTCAGTCTCACGATTGTCAGGATATAAGCAGTCCTGAGCCAATCGAGCATGCAATGGCCATGCTTTCTTGCTTGTTTCTACTCAAGTGACCACTGGGGTTGGATTGGAGGGATAAGGGATTAATATTACTTGTTTAGGTATTATAACGTTGGAGACCTACCGAATTTGATATTGTTGAGCCTACATGCTTCCCTTGTTTAGAATATTGTAATTTGTTTAGCACCCCTTATTTCATTTATTGTTATCATTTTTTATGCTAAATCATTAGTTTCTCAATAAGTCATTTGGATTTTTTTTTTTGCTCTCTAATGTTATAGTGTTAAAGCAGTGCCCCACAGCCAATTAGATTTGGCTTTCTAACTATTGCTCTTATGTAAACAGTCTTATTTTTGCAATATAAATAAAATGGTCATCTTCTTCATATCCTCGTAAATTGCCTTATCAACAATCGATATGGAAGAAGTCCTCTAGATCATATAAGGCTATGAGACTAGGTCATGCATACGATGGTGATCATGAAACTAGTCTCAGATGTCTTGATCTTAAACTCTCCACGTCATAGAATCCTTGACACGAGGGCATCTTGGATTCGGATAGAGACTTATACTAACGATGATGATTCAAGGAGTTGAATCATTGCCCCGTTTCACGAGTAATCAATATAGTTGACACCGGTGTATGTTAGTGGATACTTGTTAAAAGAACAAGTTTACGGAGAGACCCGATATAGAGAATTTCATGAGATAGCCGTAGTGGCATTCAATGATGGATTATTCTCTATCTTACGATAGTGCATATAATTAGTCCATAGACTTGAGGGACTATGGTAACCTTATGGTAGGTCCTTGTTCTTTGATGTGCATCTCGATCACTGATTAGCGGATCATATGAGATGCACATTGGGTGCAAGCTATCTACGCATAGAGATTTGTAAGTTTTAAAAAAAGATTCATTTCCTCATCTTGATAAACGAGTATATCTCCTATGTTTTCTATAATGATTCAATTCAAGAAAATTCTTGAGCAAGGTGGTGTGTTGATTTGGAAAAAAGTTTCCAAAATCGAGAACACAAATGAATCAATCATTAAGAATAGATGCATAGTTATTAGGCAATTAGGAACGTCAAAAATATCTTAACCCTAAGCCATAATAGGGAGATGGAAAACAAAGGGACCGTATTTGCACGGCACGCATAAGTAGATGAGATTTGCACCACAATTAATTTATCAATAAATTGGGCTCTATAAGCTTGTGGTTAGACATCGACTAAGGAGAGTGGGTACTATAGAATTAATAGAGATTAATTCCATAAGTGATTAACTAAATAGTTTAATTAATCAGAAATTGTAAGAGTTACGAGCCCATATCTAATTAATTGATGAGCTTAATGGGTCACACGCCTTTCTCGATTTAGTCACGGTATGAATCTAGGTGGAGATTCTCTAATTGGATTACAGAAAAATGTCTAAATTAGATATAGGCAAATAAAGAGAGATTTTGACTAAAAGTCAAAATATATGACCAAAGTCAAAATTGGTCTTCTTGAATAGATTAATTTTAAGAGTCAAATTATTCTGATTGAATTAATAGTTAATTTGATTCAATTAATTTTAATAGTTGAATTAATTAATTCAAGAAGATTATTTATGATTGGAGGGAAAATAAAATGAGATATTTTAAGTTAATTGGAATCTATGTGGCACTTTAATTAGATAGTTAATTAAAATGCTACATAAATTACAACTTGGATGCTATGTAGGCTAAGATATTTTGAAGAGAAGAATCTAGATTCTTTACTCCAAAACTATCTTGCTAACTAATTATCCAAGTTGGTAAGGATCACACTTTAAATACCATGTGATAACCACCTCTTAGACACTCCATGCAATTCAGCCATCTCCACCTTTTGAGATCTAAAAATCTAAAAATTTTTCACTCTAAGTTTTCTCTCTTCATCTCACAAATTTTCTCTTAGATTTATACTTAGATCTAGACTTTAACCATAGATCTTGAGTGATAATCAAAGAGAAAGAGTGGATCTTCTATTAGAGGTGTAAATCGACAAGAGTTTGAAGATCAAAAGTTGATCACATACTTCATACCTCACGGCATCTTCAATTTTGGAGATTCATCTTCAGTTATCTTGAAGTTTTGGTGGAAGATTTGAAGATTCAATTGGAGAATTGGATTGAATTCATCAAGATTTGGTGAAAAACAAGTTGTTTGAGTGGATCAACCGATTGATCATGGAAGAGCATCAACTTTTGGTCTCCTCGGTGTTGTTTTCGGTGAAGCTTGATTTGTGGCATCAAAGGTTGGTTTCCTTTTCTCTAATCTAAATTCTAAACTCATATAAGGATCCTATGAAGATTTAGACTTTTATTCATGGTGATGAATGATTTTTTTCGCTGTATTTTATTTTATTTTAACCTAATCTTCACCTTCAAGCGGTATCCTAGCCAAATCATATGAGCTAATTTTTAGGTTTATTTAAACATTGATTCATGTGATGCATTGATGTTAAACCTAGTGATCTTGATTCAATCTAATGAGTTGGAGGTCACTAGATCGTGTATGCGGCTTGAATCTATGTGAATTATGTGATAATTGATACTATATGTTGATCAAGCATGTTTTACATTCAATATGATTGAATGATTGGAGTTGTTGATGTTGATCTTGTGATTCGGTGTGGAATTAATGTTAATTACTAAAATTAATTATTTCAAAATTGTTTTAAAACTCATATGAGATCAATATATATGTATTAGATTAGATCTAGTATGGTTTGGATCAAAAACTCATCAATTAGAGCATGAAAAATGTGTTAAGAACATGTTGGTGTTTTCTGAAAAACCAAGCACATCTGACTCTGGGGTTTGACATGTTTCATGCATCAAATGGCTTTGTTTTCGTTCTCTTTAATTTTTTGAGTCATCTACCATGTGTTGGAAACCTATGGTTTAAATTTGGTGATTTTTGGAGTTAAGAAGAATTTTTTAAAAATTTTAGAACATGCACTACCATTCAGACCCGAGAACTAACTAGTCTGTGCAGTAACCTTACAGAAATAAAATAATTTCATGCTCCAATTGATGTCTTTTTCATATTGCTTGATTTTCTAAGTAATCTGCAATACATTGGAACCTATGGTTCAGATTTTGTGATTTTTGGAATTAAGAAAAATTTATTAGAATTTTTGGAACGGGGGCTGCTGGTCAGACCCAAGGAAAATTACGAATCTGCCAATTGAAGCTCTAATGAAGTTTTGATCCAAATCTTGATGTAATTTGATCTCTTATGGTATTTAAATTATTCCCAAGTTGTTGGAGGGTTTTAGAAACCTTAAGATGATTTAAAACTAAGTTTAATTTCACATTTAATTAACGATTTACATTAAACAATTTCTAATAGCAAAATAGCGACATATGATGCACTAATTTGCTTTTAATTATATATTCATGTGATGAATGTTTAATTAATTATTATTTATTTAATTTCAAGCATTTATGTAATGGGTGTTTGATGTAGAATGGATGTACGGGATGATTATGAGCCTCATTAAAATAGTTTTAATGATTTGATTTATTGATTAGGCTTGTAATTAAATGGGGCTTGCATGCCTCCTATCCATCTTCTAATGAGAGTAGATTTAGGATAGTGAGGTCTTCTTTTTCTTTTGATTGTAGGCCATGTATGCATGGTATATTATGTAATCAAGAAAAAGAAGATAAAGAAGTTCTAGACATGAAGGCCATATATGCATGGTGATGCATATGTAATAGAAAGGATCTATTCATTTAATTACTCACTTTAAATCACTAAGTAATGCACTAATAGCTCTAAGAGCATTATTTAGTCAAGGCTCATAATCATTAACCTTGGGAGTATGCTAGGTTGTTTTATTTACTTATTTATGATTATTATCCTTGTGATGTATAGTGATACATGCTTAGGATAGATAACCTAAATGAGAGTAAATAAAACATTGATGAGATCTTGGCAATTTTTTCGCAATAAAACCCTCACTTAGAATGTCTAAGTATTTTTGCAAGAAAATTTTTATTAAGTTATAATTGACAAATTAAATAAGATTTAATGTTTCATGCCTTCCACCAATAAGTATGTGACATGAGATGCTACCAGGTGGGCACGTTGACTACGTCTCGTAAGTTGTGCCTACTTGGAAAGCTATGATCACTACTTCAAGCATGTGATGCTCTTTTAATTACTTCAATTGTGGCATTGGCCACGTCTCATGGGATGTCCATAATTGAGGTAATTGTAAAGAAGGATTGATAGGAACATCGAATCGTATAAATGGCTACGTCTCGTGGGTCTATACGAAAGATGTGGTAAAATAATTTTAGGGGTTGCATAGTTTATGCAGTTGGTAAAGCTAGTTACCTACCTGAAGAATTATTTGTAGATGGTTCCGTCATGTGGGTATATGAATCATTCTTAAGGGCCCTAAAACCCAATAGAAAATATGATTTCCCGAATTTTATGAAAGGGCATAAAATTTGAAGGAAATAGTGAGAGGTAACACATAATACAAGACCATATCATGTTTCAAAAATATTGCACGAATAAATGCTTATATTTTCTTCTTCGCTTTTGTAAATTTTTTAAATCAATATTTTCAAATGGCTAAAAATCTACTCTCCGTAATTTTGGAAGCTAATAAACTCACTGATCCTAACTATGGTGATTGGTTATGAAATTTAAAAATTATGCTTTATTCCGAAAAAATGATTTATGTTTTGACTCAAAGTCCTTCCGATACTATCTCTGATGATGCAACGGAAGACATGCGGGAAATCGTTAATCATTGGCAGGATCATCCCAATGTCTAATGTTGGCATCATTGTCAAGTGAACTCCAAAAATTTCACGACCACATGAAGCATGCTAGCGAGAAACACATGCACTTGGAGAAGTTATACTCGGTGCAAACGCATTATGAACGTTATAACATCTCAAAATAATTGTTTAGGGCACGAATAGTTGAAGGATCAAGTGTTCATGAGCATGGTTTGAAAATGATTTTTTTAATTGAAAAGCTTGGGAAACTAGATGTTGTTATGGATAATGATCTTTACATAGACTTGATCCTTTAATCACTGTCAAGCTCATTTGACCAATTTGTCATGAATTTCAACATGAGTAAACTTGACGTGACGGTTAACGAGATAGTTAATATATGTTTATCACGGCCGAGTCTACTATAAAGAAAGACAATATGGTATTGGTTGCTTCAACTTCTAAGTCCCATAAGGACAAGACAGGAAAAAAGAAGAAGAAGAGTTCTTCTTGTAAAGGGAAACAATTTCCAAAGCCGTCGGGTGGAATCATAAAGAAAGCCAACACCAAAGAGCACCAATGCTTTTATTATGGATAAATTGGACATTGAAAGAAGAATTGTAAGAAATATTTGGCTGCTTTAAAAAATGGTACGTTCTTTATTGAAGTTAATCTTTCGATCAACGGCGATACATGGATATTTGATATCGCATGTGGTTCTTATATTTGCAAGTCGTTACAGGGGATGCAGAGGCCAAAAAGGCTAAATAAAGGGGACTTGATTCTCAGGATGGGAAACGGTGCAAGAATTGATGCCAAAGCCTCAGACTTAGTCACTTTAGCATGTAAAAATCAAAAGTTGGAATTGAATAATTGTCTCTTTGTACCGTCTTTATTGAAGAACATCATTTCCATCCCTGTGTTGGACAAAGAAAATTATAAATTTTCTTGCAAGAATGAAAAGTATTTTCTTTCTAAATATAGTACTTTAATTGTTACTGGTACACTGACAAATGGGCTTTACACTCTAATTTCTAACTATACATTACTACAAATTCAACAAGAGAACAAAAGAAAACCAGATGACCATAACTAAGTATCCTTATGGCATGCTAGATTTGGGCATATTTCCAAAAATAGGATAAGTAGGTTGGTTGCCTCAAGGTCACTTTTTATAAGTAACATTGAGGAGTTACCGACTTGCGAATCTTGTTTAAACGGAAAGATAACTAAGTCACCATTTGTTGGACAATCGGAACGTGCCACTAAACCACTCGAATTAGTTTATAAGGATATATATGGGCCACTAAAAGTTAGTGCTCGATGTGGTTATAATTACTTAATTACATTTACCGACTATTATACACGTTTTGGACAAGTGTTTCTTATGAAACACAAGTCCGAAGCTTTTAAAATGTTCAAAGTATATAAAAATGAAGTAAAGAAACAACTCGAACTAAGTGTAAAAAGTCTTCGATCCGATCGCGGAGGTGAATACTTGAGTGACGAGTTTCTTGGTTATCTAGAAGAAAATGGAATTTTCTCGCAGTGGACTCCTCTTGCTACACCACAATTGAATGGTGTGGTGAAACGTAGAAACTGCATCTTGTTGGACATGGTACGATCTATGATGAGTTTCATAGATCGTTCTCTTACATTTTAGGGCTATGCTTTCGAAATGACAGCAAAGTTACTTAACATGGTACCATCTAAGTTGGTGCCCAAAACACCACAGGAGATGTGGTACAACAAAGCACCCTCATATTCTTATTTGAAGGTATGGGAGTCTCTCGCCTACATCAAGGGACTAGTGGGAGATAAGTTGGATGCTAGATCCACGCTGTGCAGATTTGTAGGTTACCCTAGAGAATTTATGGGTTCTTAATTCTACGATCCTTCGAAACAAAAGGTGTTTGTTTCTAGAAACGCCACCTTCTTGGAGAAAGAATTTCTATTAGATAGAAAAAAACGAAATCGTGGAAATTGATTGAGTTCACAATCAAGAAGAAAATCCACAACTAATAAAAGCAAATTAAACTCAAAGCACACAACTTCTCGGAAGGTCTGAACGGATCTGGAGAGAGCTCGAAAGGTTCGAATTTCTTCATGAGATCGGTCAATCGGATAAGGATTCGAAGACCTATGAGGAAGCCATATCAGACATGGACTCGAGACACTAGCAACCAGTTATGCAATCCGAAATGGACTCCATGTACTCCAATAAGGTTTGAACTTTAGTTGATCCACCAGAGGGTATAGTACCCGTTGGATGCAAATGGATCTTCAAGCATAAGTTGGGAATTAATGGAGAAGTTATGATGTATAAAGCAAGATTGGTGGCCAAAGGATATACCCAGTGACCAGGTATAGACTTTGAAAAAACTTTCTCGCCTGTTGCAATGCCTAAATCTGTTAGGATTTTGCTTGTCATAACTGCATATTATGACTATGAGATATGGCAAATGGATGTAAAAAATTACTTTTCCTAACGGTAACCTCGACAAAGATATTTATATGGAGCAACAAAGGGCTTTACATCCAAGGAAAGCGAGCAAAAGGTTTGCAAGCTCCAAAAGTCCATTTATGGACTTAAGCAAGTGTCTCGAAGCTGGAACATACGTTTTGATAAGACAGTCAAAGGGTTTGGCTTCATTAAAAATGTGTATGAGCCTTGTGTGTACAAGAAATGTAGTGAGAGCACGGTGCAGTTTTTAATACTTTATGTTGATGACATCCTACTCATTAGGAATGATGTGAGAGCGTTAGAATATACTGAAGCATGGTTATCTACACAATTCTCCATGAAAGACTTCAAAGAGGCATCTTTTTTATTGGGAATATGGATCTTTAGAGATAGATCGAAAAGATTGCTAAGGCTCTCCCAAAGTCCATACATAGATATGAAGGTGAAAATTAGGCTAAAATAAAATAAAACATAGCGAAAATATACATCCATCACCATGAGTAATAGCTTAAATCTTAAGAAGATCCTCATATGAGTCTAGAATTTAAATTAGAGAAGAGGAAACCAACCTTTAATGCCTCTAAAACACGCTTGACCGAACACTCTCCAAGAAAACCGAATAGGTGGATCTCTTCTTAAATTGATGTTTGATCTTCTTCAAAACTTGATCTCCACCAACTTTTGATGATTCTAATCCAATTCTCCAATTGGATCTTCAAATCTCCCGAAGAATGATCAAGAAAAATGAAGAATTCCTCCAAAAACTTGATGAAAAATGTGAGTGGTCCTTCAAAAACGTGATCAACTTTTGATCAACAAGTTTCAAGTGGAATCACACTTTTAATGATAGATCCACTATTCCTCTTTGATTATCACTCAAGATCTGTGGTTAGAGATTAGATTTAAGTATGAATCTAAGAGAGAATTTGAGAGATGAAAAGAGAAAACTTAGAGGGAAAAATTTTCAGATTTTTTATCTTCTAAATTGAGAGGTGGCTGAAAATTGTGTGTATAGTGTGAGATAGTTATCACATGATATTTAAAGTG
>JACFYI010003640.1:200755-218285 GCA_014898755.1 Handroanthus guayacan | reverse complement strand
AAGAGTACAAATATGGAAACAAAGCAAAAAACCAGTACAATCACAACAAAAATCCTCCTAATCAAAATTTTTTAAATATACCAACAGACTATATTTGCACGGCACGGGTAAGTGGATGAGGTTTACACCACAATTAATTCACCAAAGAATTGGACTCCACAGGCTTGTGGTTAGACATTGACTATGGAGATTGGGTGCTATAGAATTAGTAGAGATTACTTCCATAAGTGATTAATTAAATAGTTCAATTAATCGAAAATTGTAAGAGTTACGAGCTCATGTCTAATTAATTGATAAGTCTAATGTGTCACACGCCTTCCTCAATTTAGTCGCGGTATGAATCTAAGTGGAGATTCTCTAATAGGATTAGAGAACAATGTCTAAATTAGATTTAGACAAATAAAGAGAGATTTTGACTAAAAGTCAAAATGTTTGACCAAAGTCAAAATTGATCTTCTTGAATAGATTAATGTTAAGAGTCAAATTATTCTGATTGAAATGGTTAATTTGGTTCTATTAATTTCAATAGTTGAATTAATTGATTCAAGAGATTATTTATGATTGGAGGGAAAATAAAATGAGGTATTTTAAGTTAATTGGAATCTATGTAGCACTTTAATTAGATAATTGATTAAAATGCCACATAAATTACAACTTAGATGCCATGTAGGCTAAGATATTTTGAAAAAAAAAAAATCTAGATTCTTCTCTCCAAAACTACCTTGCCAACTAAGTATCCAAGTTAGCAAGGATCACACTTTAAATACCATGTAATAACCATATGTCACACACTCCATGCAATTCGGCCATCTCTACCTTTTGAGATCCAAAAATCTAAAATTTTTTCCGTCCAAGTTTTCTCTCTTCATCTCTCAAATTCTCTCTTAGATTCATACTTAGATCTAGACTCTAACCATAGATTTTGAGTGATAATCAAAGAGAAAGAGTGGATCTTCTATTAGAGGTGCAAATCTACTAGAGTTTGAAGATCAAAGTTGATCACATACTTAAAATCTCATGGTATCTTCACTTTTGGAGATTCATCTTCGATCATCTTGAAGTTTTGATAGGAGATTTGAATATTCAATTGGAGAATTGATTGGATTCATCAAGAGTTGGTGAAAAACAAGTCGTTGGAGTAGATTAACCGATTGATCAAGGAAGAGCATCAAGTTTTGGTCTCCTTGGTGTTGTTTTCGGTCAAGCTTGATTTGTGGCATCAAAGGTTGGTATCCTCTTGTCTAATCTAAATTCTAAGCTCATATGAGGATCCTATGAAGATTTAGACTTTTATTCATGGTGATGAATATTATTTCCATTGCATTTTATTTTATTTTAGCCTAATCTTCACCTTCAAGGGGTATCCGAGCCAAATCATATAAGCTAGTTTTTAGATTCGTTTAAACATTGATTCATGTGATGGATTGATGTTAAATCGAGTGATCTTGATTCAATCTAATGAGTTGGAGGCACTAATTCTTGTATGTGGCTTAGATTTATGTAAATTATATGATAATTGATGCTATATGTTGATTTAGCATGTTTTACATTCAATATGATTAAATAATTGGAGTTGTTGATGTTGATCTTGTGATTCGGTGTGGAATTAATGTTAATTACTGAAATTAATTATTTCAAAATTCTTTTAAAACTCATATGAGATCAATATACATGTATTAGATTAGATCTAGTATGCTTTGATAAAAACCTCATCAATTAGAGCATGAAAAATGTGTTAAGAACATGTTGGTGTTTTCTGGAAAACCAAGCACATCTGACTCTCGGGTTTGACATGTTTTCATTAATCAAATGGCTTTGTTTTTGTTCTCTTTAATTTTCTAATCATCTATCATGTGTTGGGAACCTATGATTTAAATTTGGTAATTTTTGGAGTTACGGAGAATTTTCTAAAAATCTTAGAACATGCACTGTCATTCAAACCTGAGAACTAACTAGTCTGTGCACTAACCTTACCAAAATAAAATCATTTCATGCTCCAATTGATGTCTTTTTTATATTTGTTGAATTTTTAAGTAATCTACAATGAATTGGGAACCTATGGTTCAAATTTGGTGATTTTTGGAATCAATAAAAATTTATTAAAATTTTTGGAATGGGGGCTACTGGTCAGACCCCAGGGAAATTGTAAATCTGCCAATTGAAGTTCTAATGAAGTTTAAGATGATTTAAAACCAAGTTTAACTCCACATTTAATTGACAATTTACATTAAACACTTTTCAGTGGCAAAACAGTGGCATATGATGCACTAAATTGCTTTTAATTATATATTCATGTGATGAATGTTTAATTACTTGTTGTTTATTTAATTTCAACCATTTATGTGATGGATATTTGATGTAAAATGGATGTATGAGATGATTATGAGCCTCATTAAAATGGTTTTAATGATTTGATTCATTGATTGGGTTTGTAATTAAATGGGACTTGCATGCCTCCTTTCCATCTTGTAATGAGAGTAAATTTAGGATAGTGAGGTCTTCTTTTTCTTTTGATTGAAGGCCATGTATGCATGGTATATTATGTAATCACGAAAAAGAAGATGAAGGAGTTCAAGACATGAAGGCCATGTATGCATGGATATAATAGATAGGATCTATTCATTTAATTACTCACCTTAAATCACTAAGTAATGTACTACTAGCTTTAAGTGCATTATTTAGTTAAGGCTCATAATCATCTACCATAGGAGCATATTAGGTTGTTTTATTTACTTATTTATGATTATTATCCTTGTGATGTATGGTGATGCATGCTTAGGATAGATAAGCTAAATGAGAGTAAATAAAACATTGATGATGTCTTGGCAATTTTTTCAAAATAAAACCCTCACTTAGAATGTCTAAGTATTTTCGCAAGAAAAATTTTATTAAGTTATAATTGACAAATTAAATAAGATTTAATATTCCATGCCTTCCACTAATAAGTATGTGATATAACATGGCATCAGGTGGGCACGTTGGCTACGTCTCGTGAGACGTGCCTACTTAAAAAGCTATTATCACTACTTCAAGCATGTGATACTCTTTTAATTAGTTCAATTGTGACATTGGCTACGTCTCGTGGGATGTCCATAATTGAGTTAATTGTAAAAAATGATTGGTGGGTTAAACTTAACATCGAATCGTATAGATGGCCACGTCTCGTGGGTCTATACAAAAGATGAGATAAAATAATTTTATGGGTTGCATAATTAATGCAGTTGGTAAAGCTAGTTCCCTACCTGAAGAATTATTTGTAGATGGTTACATCTCGTGGGTATATGAATAATTCTTAATGGCCCTAAAACCTACTAGAAAATATGATTTTTCGAATTTTATAAGAGGGTATAAAATTTGAAGAAAATAGTAGGAGGTAACTCATGATATAAGACCATATCATGTTTTAAAAATATTGCATAAATAAATACTTATATTTTCTTCTTCGTTTTTGTAAATTTTTTAAATCAACATTTTCAAATGGCTAAAAATTCACTTTTCGTAATTTTGGAAGCTAATAAACTCATCGATTATAACTATGGTGATTGGCTACAAAATATGAAAATCGTGCTTGATTCCAAAAAAATGACTTATGTTTTGAGTCAAAGTCCCCCCGATACTATCCCCGATGATATAACGGAAGACATGCAAGAAATCGTCAATCGTTCGCGGGATCATCACGATGTCTAATGTTGGCATCAATGTCAAGTGAGCTCCAAAAATCTCCCAAGCATATGAAGCATGCTAGTGAGATACACATGCACTTGGAGGAGTTATACTCGGTGCAAACCAGTTATGAACATTATAACACCTCCAAGAAATTGTTTAGGGCACGAATAATTGAAGGATCAAGTGTTCACAATCATGGTTTGAAAATGATTTCTTTAATTGAAAAGTTCGGGAAACTTGATGTTGTTATGGATAATGATCTTTACATAAACTTGATCCTTCAATCATTGTCAAGCTCATTTGACCAATTCGTCATGAATTTTAACTTGAGTAAACTAGACGTGACGACTAACGAGTTAGTTAATATATGCTTATCACGGCCGAGTCTACTATGAAGAAAAATAAGATGGTATTGGTTGCTTCAACTTTTAAGGCCCATAAGGGCAAGATGGGAAAATAAAAGAAGAAGAAAAGTTCTTCTAAAGGAAAGAAAGTTCCAAAATAGTCAGGTGGAATCATAAAGAAAGCCAACATAAAGAGAACAATTGGGCATTGGAAGAGGAATTGTAAGAAGTATTTGGCTTCTTTAAAAAATGGTATGTTCTTTGTTGAAGTTAATCTTTCAATCAACGGCGATACAGGGGTATTTGATACCGCATGTGGTTCTCACATTTGCATGTCGTTGCAGAGGATGCAGAGGCCAAAAAGGCTAAGTAAAGGAGACGTGATCCTCAGGATAGAAAATGGTGCAAGAATTGATGCTGAAGCCTCAGGCTTAGTCACTTTAACCTGTAATAATCAAAAGTTGAAATTGAATAATTGTCTCTTTGTACCGTCTTTATTGAAGAATATCATTTCCATCCCCATGTTAGACAAAAAAAATTATGAATTTTCTTGCAAGAATGAAAAGTGATTTTTTTCTAAAGATGATTCTTCAATTGCAACTGGTACACTGACAAATAAGCTTTACACCCTAAATTCTAACTATACATTATTACAAATTCAACAAGAGAACACAAAGAAATCAGATGACCATAACCAAGCATACTTATGGCATGCTAGACTTGGGCACATTTCCAAAAATAGGATAAATAGGTTGGTTGCCTCAGGATCACTTTCTATAAGTAATATTGAGAAGTTACTGACTTGCGAATCTTGTTTAAAGAGAAAGATGACTAAGTTACCATTTGTTGGACAACTGGAACGTGCCACTAAATCGCCAGAATTAGTTCATAAGAATGTATGCGGGCTGCTAAAAGTTAGTGCTCGAGGTGGTTGTAATTATTTCATTACGTTTACCGACTATTATACATATTTTGGACAAGTGTTTCTTATGAAACACAAGTCCGAAGCTTTTGAAATGTTCAAAGATATAAAAATAAAATAGAGAAACAACTCGAACTAAGTATAAAAACTTTTCGATCCGATCGAGAAAGTGAATACTTGAGTGACGAGTTTCTTGGTTATCTAGAAAAAAATGAGATTCTCTCACAGTGGACTCCTTCTGTTATACCACAATTGAATGGTGTGGCAGAACGTAGAAATCGCACCTTATTGGACATAGTACAATTAATAATGAGTTTCACAGATCTTTCTCTTACATTTTAGGGCTATGCCCTCAAAACGACAGTAAAGTCACTTAACATAGTACCTTCTAAGTCAATAGCTAAAACGCCACATGAGATGTGGTACAATAAAATGCCCTCATATTCTTATTTGAAGGTATGGGGGTCTCCCACCTACGTCAAGAGACTAGTGGGAGATAAATTGGATACTAGATCCACCTTGTGCAGATTTTATGATCCTTCGGAACATTTGTTTCGAGAAACGCCACCTTCTTGGAGAATAAATTTCTATTAAATAGAAATGGGGAAATAGTGTAACTTGATGAAGTTCACAATCAAGAAGAAACCCACAACTAATAAAAGCAAATAAACCTCAAAGCACACAACTTCCTAAAAGGTATGAATGGATCAGGAGAGAGCCCAAAAAATTCGGATTTCTTCATGAGATTGGTCAATCGGATAGTGATCCAAAAACCTATGAGGAAGCCATATCGGACAGGGACTCGAGATACTGACAATAAGTTATGCAATCCGAAATGGACTCTATGTACTCTAATAAGGTTTAGACCTTAGTTGATCCACCAGAGAGTATAGTATTCATTGGATGCAAATAGATCTTCAAGCATAAGTTGGGAGTTAATGGAGACGTTGTGACGTATATGGTAGGATTGGTGGCCAAAGGATATACCCAGCAACTGGGTATAGACTAGATGTAATGCAATACTATGTACGAGACCGGATATAGTGTATGCTCTAAGTGTTACGAGCCGCTTTCAATCCAATCCCGATGAAAGTCATTGGAGTGCCGTAAAAACAATTCTTAAATATTTGAGAAGAACTAAGAAATTGTTTCTCGTCTACGGCGATGAAGAATTGAAACTGGAAGGGTTTTCGGATTCCAGCTTCCAATCCAATGTAGATGACAGTAAATCCATTTCTTGATTTATATTTTGCCTTAATGGGAGCGCGGTAAGTTGGAAAAGTTACAAGCAAGATACCACAACTGATTCAACCACTGAGGCCGAATATATACTAGCATCGGATGCTAGAAAAGAGAGTGTTTGGATGAAAAATTTCATCCAAAAGTTGGATATAGTTCCTAGCATGGCCGAGCCAGTTGTCATCTTCTGTGACAACAACGAAGCCATTACACAAGCAAAAGAGCCAAGATCTCATTAGGGATCCAAACACATAATGAGGCATTATCACTTGATCTGAGAGATCATTGACAGAGGCGACATAACAGTGGAATGCATTGCCTCAAAAGAGAATATAGCAGAACCACTAACTAAACCACTTACCCAAAAAGTCTTTGAGAGACATCTTGAGAAGCCGGACCTAAGGCCTATGAGTAATTGGCTTTATAACAAGTAGGAGATTGTTAGAATAGTGCCCCGCAGCTAATTAGATTTGGCTTTATAATTACTGCTCTTATGTAAACAGTCTTATTTTAGCAATATAAATAAAATGGCTATCTTCTTCATATTCTTGTAAATTTTCTCATTAACAATTGATATAGAAGAAGTTCTCGATCATGTAAGGCTATGAGGCTAGGTCACGCATATGATGATAATCATAAAGCTAGTTTGTAAATGTCTTGATCTTAAACTCTCCAAGTCATAGAATCCTTGACACTAGCGCATCTTGGATTCAAATAGATTTGTACTAACGATGCATGATTCAAGGAGTTGAATCATTATCGCGTTTCATGGGTAATCGATGTAGTTGATACCGGTGCATGTTAGTGGGTGGGTACTTGTTAGAAGAACAAGTTTACTGAGAGACCCGATATAAAGAATTCCATAAGATAGCCGAAGTGGCATTCGGTGATGGATTATTCTATATCTTACGATAATGCATATCATTAGTCCTTAGACTTGAGGAACTATGATAATCTTATGGTAGGTCCTTGTTCTTTGATGTGCGTCTCGATCATTGATTAGCAGATCATAAGAGATGCACATTGGGTACAAGCTGTCTACGCATAAAAGGTTTGTGAGTTCCAAAAAGGATATATCTCCTCGTCTTGATGAACGAGTATATCTCCTCTATTTTCTATAATGATTCGATTCAAGAAAATTCTTGCGCAAAGTAGTGTGTCGATTTGAAAAAGTATTTCCAAAGTTGTGTACACAAACGAATCAATCATTAAGAAGAGATACATAGTTATTGGGCTATTAGGGACGCCGATAATATCCTAACCCTAGACCACAATCGGGAGATGAAAAACGGAGGGACTCTATTTGCACAGCACGCGTAAATAGATGAGATTTGCACCACAATTAATTTACCAATAAATTGGGCTACATAAGCTTGTAGTTGACATTGACTATGGAAATTTGGTACCATAAAATTAGTAGAAATTAATTCCATAAGTGATTAATTAAATAGTTTAATTAATCAAAAATCATAAGAATTATGAGCTCATGTCTAATTAATTAATGAGCTTAATGGGTCACACGCCTTTCTCGATTTAGTCACGGTATGAATCTAAGTGGAGATTCTCTAATTGGATTACAGAAAAACGTCTAAATTAGATTTAGACAAATAAATACAGATTTTGACTAAAAGTCAAAATATTTGACCAAAGTCACAATTGGTCTTCTTGAAGAGATTAATTTTAAGAGTTAAATTATTCTGATTGAATTAATGGTTAATTTGATTCAATTAGTTTTAATAGTTGAATTAATTGATTCAAGAAAATTATTTATGATTGGAGGAAAAATAAAATAAGGTATTTTAAGTTGATTAAAATCTATATAGCACTTTAATTAGTTGATTAAAATGCCACATAAATTACAATTTAGATACCATGTAGGCTAAGATATTTTGAAGAGAAGAATCTAGATTCTTTCCTCCAAAACTACCTTGCCGACTAAGCATCCAAGTTGGCAAAGATCATACTTTAAATACCATGTGATAACCACCTTTCACACACTCCATGCAATTCTGCCATCTCTATTTTTTCAAATCCAAAATTTTGAAATTTTTTCCCTCCAAGTTTTCTCTCTTCATCTCTCAAATTCTTTCTTAGATTCATACTTAAATCTAGACTCTAACTATGAATTTTGTGTGATAATCAGAGAGGAAGAATGGATCTTCTATTAGATGTGCAAATCTACTAGAGTTTGACGATCAAAAGTTGATCACATACTTCATACCTCACGGCATCTTCACTTTTGGAGATTCATCTTCGGTCATCTTGAAATTTTGGTGGGAGATTTAAAAATTCAATTGGAGAATTGGATTAAATTCATCAAGAGTTGGAGAATTGGATTGAATTCATCAAGAGTTGGAGAATTGGATTGAATTCATCAAGAGTTGGTAAAAAACAAATTGTTGGAGTGGATCAACCGATTGATCAAGGAAGAGCATCAAGTTTCGATCTCCTTGGTGTTGTTTTCGATCAAGCTTGATTTGTGGCATCAAATGTTGGTTTCCTCTAGAGGTGTCAAAACGGGCCGTGCTACCCGGCCTGCCTAAAAACCCGGCCCGAATCGGCCCTACTACTGTTCATACATGGGCCGATTTTAGGTTCAAACTAGGCCCAAATTATTGGGCCCGGGACCAGATCAGCCCGACAACCCGGATAACTCGGGATCGGGCCCAACCCGACTGGAACCAGATCGTTTAAATATTTTTTTTTAAAAAAAAGGTAATATATGAAATATTGGATAAATAGACTTTGACACCACTTCCATTCCATGGTTGAACCTAGCTCAGTTGGTAGAGAGTTTTATGCTCATTGGAAAGGTCACCAGTTTGAACCCCCGGCGTAGCACTTTTGCCACCTGCTTTCCTCCATTTAGAAGGTTATGTTACTTATGTACATTTTTCTTTTCCTTTTCTTTTAAATGCAATAGAGAGAGTGGAGAAAGGGGACCAAATTAGAATGTAATTCATTTGCTTTTTATTTTTTTTATTTCTTAATTTTCATATTAATTGTAGAGATCTCTAATCAATTAAAACTTATAGGCTTTTTTCTTACATGTATGTTTTGGACTTTGGTTGTTAACTAGGTATTAGTTTTATGTAATAGATGATTGGGACATTTAGAAGGATAAGGTTCATATAAGATTAAAAATTATGAATAATTATAAATTACAAAATAAATGCTACATATTAATGGTGTTAAAAAAATTTTTTTCAGTATTCACATGTCAATAAATAAATTTTTCACTGGAACTCCTTAATCTAGAAGTTCTAGATTGATTTTCATAATTAAATTATTGACGATGTGCTAAATGATTATTTGATAATTTACAAAGAAAAAGAGATGTATTTATAAGTATATTCGGATGATGATACTATATATGACGATGCTTTGCAATAGAAATTTCATTGAAGACAAATGGGATTATTATATTTAAATTATATTTTATTTTATAGTAATTTCTTTTTAATTTATTTCTATTAATATTTTGACACCATTTAATCAAAATCCTGGATACGCCACTGTGTATATATACACATAATTGCTGTGTATAGTTGTAAATGCATAATTTTTGGAGGGTTTAATTATAAATACCTCACAAAATGCCATGGTTTCTAATTGGGTAAGGTGAAAGAAAACTATTGGGTTTATCCGACTTACGAAGATAACTAAAACATTATAATATAGTACACTAATTCTGAAAAATAAAGACAGATATAAAGAAAACATTATTGAGAGTGCATTGGAGAAGGTGTTAATGGAGTTAAAGCACTTGGTTGGCTGATGTATATTGAAATTTGTGATTCTTGTTTTTATTGAGATTTAAAAAATAAAGTAAATTTTTAAAAAAATAAATAAAAGAAAAGGGCCGTTAGAGAGGGAATAAAGAAAAAAAAAGGAAAAGAAAAAGTCAAAAGTTGCGGTGCAGCCGTGCTGGAGGTTGCCGTTTGAATGGGCTTGTACCTAATGGTACTCCATTGAGTCTCATTCCAATTTCCAAGTCTTCATGACTTGGGACTTAATGGGGCTTAAAAAAAGAAAAGAAAAGGGATAAAAATTAACAAAAGTAGCCTGCAATGTTGCAGGCTGCAATATTGGGCCAGACATCAAATCACTTAATCAAATTTGAGCCATTGGCCCAACGGCTCAAATTACAATTTAATCAATTTTTAAAAAAAAATTCTCCAATTTTTTTCTATAAACACCATATCACCTTCTCATTTTTTCACATCATCTTTTCCACTACTCTTTCAATTATATTTTCAATTCCTTCAAATTTCAATTATAAACTAAATTATATTGTTATTATTTCAATTGTAGTTACAATCATCTCTTAATTTTAACTTACATAGAATTAGTTGTTTGATAATTTGATTTCTAAATTGTTTTTGCTCGTGAAGAGTGGTTCGGTCATCGGTGTGAAGAATTGTTCGATCGTTGCTTAACCTACTTATCGGTATCGAATAACATACTGGTAACATTTAATCTTCTTGTGTATTTTAATTTATTATGTGATTTTTCATAATTTTTATATTTATTTATTTATTTGTTGATTATTATATTTTCTTTTAAATAAGAATGAAGAAACGTTTCGGTAGTAAAAAATCTAAGGCTATTAAAACTACAACCCCTTTAAGAATTGGTGATAGTTCGTCTAAAGAATTTGAACCATTTAGGCATAGTATTCAAGAACCTAGACGTAGTAGTCAATTACAAGAACCTAGACGTAGTTTTCAAGAACCTAGCCATAGACGTGGTAGTCATCATTTTGAAGCTTCCTTCAACACAGAGGAATGGGATTATCTTAATCAACCAATAGAATCACTTCATCATACAGAATTAGACCCTAATATTATCCAACAAAATTATAATCAACAACAAGCACCCGAACACTATCGACATTCACATCATACAATAGAAGAAGAAAAAGAATTAGATAATGATGAAATACAACCGCCTGATGATACTGCAGAAGAATTACCTGAACCAACTATTAGGGAAAGAAAAAGAAAAAAGACTAGTGGAGTGTGGCTTTGGTTTGAAATGGGAGGACTGGGTAGAGTAGTGTGTAAACAATGTCAACAAGATTATGCTTATCAAAAGAGTGGCGGGATGGGTACATTAAAAAGACATCTAAATAATATACATCTTGGCTGGAATGAATGCGAGCCAGGTGCCGCCGGTCAATCACAAATATATCAAAATGAAGAAGGGATGATGAGTAATTGGAGATATAATCAAGAAAATATGAGGTTAGGTTTAGCAAGATTAGTTGTACAAAATGAATTACCTTTTATTTTTGCAGAAAATGAGCATATTGCTAGAGTTAATCAAATGTGTTTACAACTGGCTTTTGGATCATATTAAAAAGTAGGATTCAAGTAAAGTGCAGTTACATGAAGACATTTGCATATCATGTTATCCCACCTATCATTGATAATATCAATGTAGGGGTTGTACAATGCTCCTTGTTTCCAAACAATTCCATTATACCTTTTATTGTCCTCCACATCCTTTTAGACACATAGCTTGATGAAGGCTTTTCATCGGAATCATGCACAATAATCTCATAATTTGACCCATAATCTTTACAATAATCAAATAATTATTACAAAATGTACTATTCAGAACAGTTTGTTTGACATCTCTAGCCTTTTCATTCTTCAAAAAAATTTTAGACCCTTCAAATACAATCATAGCTTACAAATGTTCTTTATGATCATAAAGACTCTTCAATGCAATAAATGTGGTGCCAAAGCGAGTGTCCCCTAGACGAGTAATTTTAGTCCATCCAGGGCATTTCTACAACTATGCATGAGACTACTTGTGATTGTACGCAAAAATTGTGATTCTTGAAGTAAGAACTACCAATTTTTTTCACTAAAGTCAATTCTGATATATCCTTCAATATTAAATTTATACAATGAGCAGAACATGGAGACCAATAGATTGAAGAATATTTTTTTTAGAGCAATTTTCCAGCTTTCTTGTGCTTACTAGCATCATCCGTAACCACATGAACAACATTATTAACGTCCATCATTTCAACTATATCAAAAAAAAGATTGCACAAAATCTTTGCATTGCCTTCAAAGTTTGAAGCATCAACAGCTTTAATAAATGATGTCACATTTAGACAATAAACCAAGAAATTTGTCAATGACCCATGACTTTGATCAGTCAAACCATCACCCATAATTGCGCAACTAGTTTCAATCTATTTACTTTGGAGAGCATCAATAGTTAATTAACATTGAGTTTTAGCTTCTTTAAGTAAAGGGATTCTCAAAGCATGATAAGAAGGACTAGTGTATTCATAACCTATTATTGCTATCATACTTATCATTGGTTGGAAGTACGGGAAATTCATAACATTCACCAGGATACAACAATCATAAAACCATTAAGTAATTAGCATATCGATATCATGCCATATTAACTATCACCACTAGCTTTCATTTAACTTCCAATGTGAAAAGCCTTCTTCCTTTATTACCATTACACCTTGTTTACTAGTTAGATTTGCAATTTGTTCAACGTCATCTCCTTCATAATCACATGTAGCAACATAATACAAATGCAATTTAGATATAGGTTTCTCCTTCTTATTTTGTACAATTTCAATTAATATGCCTTTAATTTGAAAACTCCAAAGGAACTTTAGGACAAGCCTTTACGTTACCAGTAATGCTAGCTAAATGTTGCTTCATGCGATTGATTCCTCCCCATTCCCACTAATTGCTTGATTACAATACAAACATTTAAGAGTCTGAGTCTTCCCACTAGAAGGTACCTCATAGCAATGCTTCCATGTCATTTCTAACAAGGGGGTTTTGACCACTACAGGGTTGTTCTGTTGATTGTGATCCATCTTGCGACCCACTACCGAATTGTTCCATTGATTGTGATTTATCTCGCGGCTCAGCTGGTTAAGACAAACCAGCATTTTTCATTTCCTACAATTTCAATAAAAAATTAAAAAATTTTTAATAGACAAATAATAACAAAAGAAAGTGGCCTTTCAAATATGAAGAATGTGGCCTTTCAAGTAATAAGTAATAATAATATTATTTGATAATTTCATTTTTCGTCTCTATGTATGTCACTAACTTAATTTAGGTTCCTATAGTTAAACCACTATGGTATAATTTTAGTGAAATGTTTTTGCATCCCAATCAAAACAAGAATTACACAATTAATTTCCAGTAGATGCAAGTTGAAACTCATATTTTCACATAAAAATATGAAGAAACAAATAGAAATTTTAAACATGGAGACATGCAACCAACACTAACAACTATTTTCTTTTAAACATGAATGTAAAAGCAAAAAAAAGAAAAAAAAAAAGAAATTGAAAATAGGAATTGCAAATTGAAATGCCATTACTTTTATTTCTTGTAATTGTTTTGTATCAAATGTATTTAATTTCTTCATGGATTTTGGATTTTAAGTTGTCTTTTTCTGAATTTTGTTAATTTTTATTCGAGAAATTGTTAGGGAAAAAAACATTTGAACATTTGAACTTTTGAGTTCTTATAGAATAAAAATTTTGAAATAAATTCTTCCTTAAGGTTTAAATTAAGATTCTTGTCTTGAAATGGACATGTATTCTTGAATATCTAGTATTCTTAGCTCATCTTGAAATTTGTTTATTGTTGAAATAAAAAGACGACAAGAAGAAGAAATAATTAAGTACTTAATATTTTAATAGGAAAAGAAAAAATACCTTCAATGTAGCTATGAATCTATAGCACTAATGAGTCGGATTCAAGAATGAAGTTGAGATTTTGCTTGGATAGTGATTAGTGAGAGAAATTTTAAGTTTGTAATATATTGAACTTTGAAGAAACTTAAGGAGACGTGTGGCACTGTTGCTTTTTTTTCTTACTATGTCTGCCTTTGCTTTCCATTTTAGCCCTAGTTTTAACCTTTTTTTTTTAATGAGGGAACGGGTCAATAACCGGTTGAACCAGTTATTAACTGGTTTTTTGTGGTTCACACCAGGTCAATTGACTCCTTTTTTTTTTTTTCGTGTCAATAGGACCAAACCAAGCTCTGGTCACCCGGTCGATCAGCCTACCCAATCCAGTTTTCACAACATTGGGTGCAGGTGAAGTACCAAGATGTAATCCTTAAGACATATTTATGTTTTTGAATGATATGTATATAGTGGAACCTTATGTAAATTTATGTTATTGAGTAGTTAGTTATCTATATGTGTTCTTTTGTTGTGTGCAATCTAGATATAGTTTTGATCCTGTAACAATAGAAGTTTTGTATAAAATATTACTCCATATTAAGGTCATCTCCTTATATATTAAAAATTTCTTTTGTATGTTTTGGTTATATATTTCCATGATGAGTGGTTATATTACTATTTGGTTTATTGAATTGTAGTCCTCATTTTTGAATATCTTGGGTTTTAGAAAGTAATGCTGGTGAATAATGCTTCGACCCTTTCTTTAGATCAGGGTGGCTACAAACTTCATGGAAAATTGATGCAACTTGACAAAGTACAAACCATTGAAAGTGGTGCAGATATGCTTATAAAGTTTTCACCAAACGATAAGCTCGAAGCATACAAAAGCAAAGTGAGCTTGGTTGAGTGCCCTACATATCTTGTGAATTTAAAAAGAAAAAAAAATACAAGATAGTAAAGATGAGCATATCTGCATTGATAGCAGCTTTTGCTGACTTCTTCGTGTTGCTATGGGTGCTTTCGGGGTTCCTTCTTCCATTCTAAAATATTAGAAGATAGAATGACAACTATGGCAAATGAAGTAGATTGATGAAAGCCTTCTACCTTGAGATACCCATGCATTTCGAAGAAGGAACATAGTAAGAGTAAGGAAAAGCAACAAGCAAGAAAAGAATGGAGAGAAAATAAGAGATAGAGGTACAATTTGAGAGAAGATAAAAGTAAAAAAAAAATATCTATGTATATATATACACTTGAAATTTTTCACTCTCTCTTAAAATAGAAATTCTACTTTATTTGAAATTCCAAGTTGAGATACTTGATGATTTTTGTAATTCAAGAGATGTTCTCTAGATGAATTTTTCTGTATCCCTTCATTTAGGAAGAAATTAATAAGCCTACTATATATATAGTGGAAGACTTGATTGAATTACCTCAGCAAAATTGAAGAATCAAATTTCTAGCCAAGAACTCCACAAACCTTAAGTTTTTTCTCTCTCTAGCCGCACAAAGCTTTAGAAATGGCAGCTTAACATCTCCTTTCTCCACAGTCATCTCCTTTTTTGAGGAATAGTGATTTTTGTAGATTCGCATTCCGTCAATCATTGTTTCAACAATGATTCGATTTATCTCTTTTCTCCTTTTCATTCTTGTCTCTCTTCCTCCCTTGCCTCATCTCCTCCACCTTACCAACAATGGAGGCAAAATCACCCTCCTTTTCAAGGCTAGATCTAATATTTGAGAAATTACTCTTAGCATTTTTTATTCTAGGAAGATTCAACACTCCACCACGTTTGCTGGAGAGGGGCATCTTGAAGTCTCTTCTCAACGTTGTTGAGGTTGTCGAGCCCGGTAGTCGAGGATTTGGTCTACCCTCCACTAGATTTTTGGACCCACCAAATGCAATGATTGCTATGCTTGCTTGGTGTCTTCATTTTACGTGTTACTCCTTTGTTGTCTTCTTATTTCTAATGTTTGTTTTATATTCTATGTGCTGTTTTCTGCAGTCTTTGTTGTTTCAGTTTGGTGCGTGGTGTTGCATTTGAGTTCTTTCAAATCACTCAATGCCAAAAGTGATGGAGAAACTCTATTAGGGGATGTTTTTCAAAGTCATTTCTCAACGAAAATAGTAATGACTTATGTGTTTATTCTCTTCCTCTCGGATGGAGAACCCAATGAAGACTTGCGATCTCTCGCGTTGACGATCACAGTGTGCCACCTCCCCTGTTCTTCCAACTTTAGCTCCGATATTTTTTTTTTTTTTTGGTCCCTTGAATTGAGTTTCAATTTTATAAGCCATCGTGCTTGTTGTTTTGTATTTTACATTGTACTCTTGTCTTTGTTGTTTGTTATTTAGTTTTTAATGAAATTACCTTGTCAAAAAAAAGAAAGACTTAATCGAATTATGGTTCCATGATTTTTCTTAATTGAGTATGTTTTCATGTAAAATTTCTTGTCTCCAATTTTTCATATTTTTTGTTACATTTGAAATTCTTTTTTTAATCCCACTTTTACACCAGCACAAGGGAAAATAATTTTGATATTCTAATGTCATGTATGTTTGGCACCCATGCTTGTGCTTTCCAACATAGTTAATGGTGAATTTTAGTTACTAGTCGCAACCAATGTAATATAATATTTTTTTTAGTAAAATAAAAGTTTCATTTTAGAAAAGAGTAAAATGAAAGTCATAATTACACTTTATCTCCTGAGTTATGGGTCTTTTTACATTTCATTCACATAACTATTTTTTATCTCAAACAATCATATCAACTTTACAAATATTTGCACGTTATCCTCTAACTAATTTTCGATGAAATATTATGAAAATATTCCATTCACAATGCATAATTCATGGGGTAAAGTGTTAAAATTGTATAGTGTTAGGGGTAAAGTACAGATATTTCATCCCCACTTAAAATGTTGCCGTCACGTGATATGTTAAGGGTAGAATATTCTATAATATTTCACTAGAAACTAGTTCAGGGGGTCATGTGCATATATTTTGAAAGTTGGTATAATCGTTTGAGGCCAAAAACAATTTTGCAAGTCAATTATAAAAGTTCCATAATTTAAAAGGTGAAGTGTAGTTATCCATAAACTGAAACCGGGCAAGTTATCTGGATGAATGACTACTCAACTATAGCCATCCACGCTATATAGTGCGAAGAAAGAAAAAAAAAAAAAAAGAAGGAAGATGATAATTAAAGGGAAAGAAGAAAAAGAGATTAGTGATTTTGGTCATGTCATTATTCATTGCTTCATCGTGGTAACCCAAAAGCAAAAGCATCCAAGATTCGACCCCTCCACTACATTTTCCTCGCTTTTATTCACTTTATTGGCCAAATGTTTAGGTATGATTTTTAAGTTCAATTCCATCTCCTAGCAAAATAATTAAACGCAGATATGAACTATATTTAGTCCATAGGTTTTTGTTTACTATACTATTATGAACAGAGACATGGTGCGGCTAATTTTCTGTCTAAAATAAAAGTTATGATACTAAATATTAATTTCAAATTTTACTTTTACATAATAAATACATTTGGCACTTTTTAAGTTTTTATACCAAAATGGTTATTTTTTTATCTTCATGATTTCATATTCGCTTAATTTGCGATGATGTAATATGCTCAAATAACATATGATACTCAAAGAATATTTTAT
>JACFYI010003640.1:170761-182627 GCA_014898755.1 Handroanthus guayacan | reverse complement strand
AGGGGTTATTTGCCAATTGCCTATATCATAGGGTATTATATGCAATTTACCCTATTTCATTAAATCTTGTATTTTTTTAAATAAAAGCGAATCCATGCATGATTGTTTCAATTAGAAAAATTAAAATTTATATTAATGAAAAATATAGTTATCTATACTATATATAAAGTGTAACGCCAATAGGTAATTATTTTAATTGTATGTTTTCACGGGTCATGCCTAAAATACACCTTAATACTAATTTATATTAATAATCACCCACAACACAATAAAAAATCATTAACTTACTAATTTATTTGTTTGTGTTAAATCATGTCTATATTTGAGTTAAATATATTGATCGTATTCTACTTATTAAATATACACAAATCTAGCTACATTATACCTAATATATATGAAATATATATTAACTATTTTATTTACATGCATCAAGTGCATAATAGATACTAGTTCAAATTTATCTAAGAGAGCTCAAGATGCACTTTACATAAACAATCAATAACTTAATTTTTAAGTTCAAGAAATTAAATAGTTTTTAAATTTTTAAATTTTTGTATATTGATTATACTTATCTACTGTGTATTTACAAATTTTGACTTAATTTAATTTCTAAACATTTTTTGTAAATTATAATTAGTAAAGAATTTAAAATACTCAATATGTATTAAAAAAAATATATAGATATACATGGTATGATAGTTTAAAGTATAGCAATTAATAGTTTAAAGGTGAATAGACATGTTTTGAATAGTTGAGGGTCAAATTGTATTTTACCAAAAGATAGTTCAAGGCCAGTTTGGTCATTTTATTATTTTTGGCTGGAAACTATTGTTGGGTAGTGCTTAGAGGAATGAAATTGAAGAAAACTAAAAGCAAATGGACTATTTTGTAATTAATATAAAATCTCATGGACCAAAATAAATTTTACCCACTTATTAACAGGATAATCGAGTTATAAATAAACTATAGAGACTAGCACTCAATCTAAATTGTTATTTTTGTAAGGACCCGTTTGTTGTGTTTCCGAAAGGACTTGTACTTTTCCTTTTATTATCACTCCGCCGCCGCCCGGGGCGGAGGGGTGTTTCAGAAAAAAAAAAAAATCATTTGTTTATGTATATTTTAATTTAAAATTTATTTTATTGTTTTAGTTCTTTTCAGAGTAAGCTGCTATCCAATCATCACATCAATTAAAACAAAATTAGATTTAACATAAAACATCCACTACTACTCCAAAATCATTAAAATACACAAATATTTTCTTAAATATCTCTCCACAACAATTCCATTCTAGACTTCAAACAAAATATTCAAATACATTTTTTTTTTCTTTTTTCTACAAAAACTAATAATTACTTTTCTAAATTTTAAAAGGGGTGAAAATTGAAAATAAAGAAAAGAAAAAACTATGAAAGAAGAAATCAAACGGTCTCCAAGACTTCAAGCGTAGCAATTCCTAATTTCAAACGTTGACCTTTCCTCATTGTCTCTACACTTGATGAACTCAAGTCTTTTCTTCACAACGTATCTCCCATGGCGTCCCCACAGAATCCATTGCTCCAAGACTTCATATTCCCACCATATGATGCGATAGAGGCAAATCATGTCTGCCCTGCAATCCAATCCGTTCTAATAAAACTTGTGAGTTGCAATACCAAACAAATCCTTAGCTTCAATTCGTCATCAAATCATACAGTTTGTTGTTGCTGTAGCATAATATATCCGTTATATGTCATGTTTATAAAATAATTGGTTTGTTAATTTGGGATTATAGGAAAATGACTTGATTGAACTGGAGAATACAATAGCGCCCACATGGCCATGTTTGGTTGTGCCTCTGGAGAAGATCATGGATAAGTTATCCGTTGTTTGGGGGATAGTGAATCATCTAAGCTCTGTAAAGGATTCTCTTGCGCTTAGGGCTGCGATTGAAGAAATTCAGGTATGGTAAATTGCATTCACCCCTTTCAAAGAGAAATTGGTAAGCACAATCCAACTTACCCGAAGTAAATCGGGTGATTTTTTCGTCTGTCATCTGTTACTTAATTTGCAGCCCAACAAGGTTGAGTTCGAACTGAAGTTAAGGCAGAGCAAGCCCATTTACAAAGCGTTTAAAGCTATTAGAGACTCTTCAAACTGGGGAAATTTGAGTGACGCCCGCAGAAGAGTAGTAGATTGTGAGTTTATTTAAAGTTGTTACCATGTGTCTTGAACCTAAGAAAAGAAGTTGAAAAGGGTATATGGATAAACTTATAAATCCTTCAAGGCATTTTTTTAAGATGCTATAAGATAAGTCGAAGATTCTAATTATAAGTTCAAAACATTTATAAGATGTTTAAAAGCATGTGAAAATGATATGTAGCAGTAAATTATTTAGCAAGATATTTTACAAACTCTCAAAAATAAGATGTTAAAGTCTTATAATTTTCTTTAAAAAGAGTTCCTGACTTATTTTAAAGTTCTTACCATAGCTCTCTAATTTTAAACATGGTTACAAATTGCCATTAACAAGAAGTTATAAGCTTCAAAATATTACTTAATCCACAACACTTCAGTGATATATTTCTAAGATTTAACATATTATAATACATTCAGCTCCACAAAAGGTTTAGGGGTTATAATACATTTTAAATAAGTTTAGCCAAACACCCTCAAAGTTGGATCATTAATTTCATTTCGAATCGACACTGGGCTTTATGCAGTGAAGCTGAAAGAAGCAGTTTTGTATGGAGTCTCTCTTGATGATATTAAGAGGGAGCATTTCAATGAAATAGAACAGGTCCTTTCTTTATATGCTTTCTTCTTATCTCTGATAAAGAAAACATTAGGTAAGTTGTCATCATGTTTTCTCTTCTGTATGTTGTGAAACATAATTCATTAACTAATGCCCCCTTAAGTAGTATAAACACCAGCACAGACCGTTGCTGGATTGGTTAAGTGCTTGGATGCATTAGATTTCCTATCCTTCAAAGAAATTAACCCTACCCAATTTCCTTGCATTGGCAAACTTCAGGAGTTGGAAAAACTTGCTCAAAAATTTGAAGAGAACATCTTAGATGCTACAAAAAAGTTTGAGAAAGTTATTACAGATAAAAAAGAAATAGAAGGATTACCTTTGACCACTCTCGCTATGGCTGCAGAAACGGCCGTTCTCAAGGTAATAACACGTTCAGTCCAAACTTTCTGTTGAAGTTTTCTGAGAATCAGATGAATTACCTTACTGTCATGGTAGGGATATGAGAAAGCCACAGCCGACGATGGTCCTTGGGTTATTACCTTGGACGGTCCAATGTATCGCTCTGTACTGCAACATGCTCGTAATAGATCTTTGAGAGAGGAAGTTTACCGTGCATATGTGACTCGTGCATCAGGTGGACCTCTCAACAACACGCCTATTATTGAACGTATTTTGGAGCTCAGGTTGGAGAAAGCAAAGCTTCTTGGCTATAGTAACTATGCTGAGGTATCAATTAAAGGGCATGCTTGAGCTAACATGGTGTTTGGCTAAGTTTATTTAAAACACATTATAAGTTTCTACATCTTATAAAATGTTAGATCTTTTCTAAAAACAAGTTGTTAAAGTGATTGGATAAAATAAAATATTAGAGTTTATAGGACGTTGATAACGATATTTTTGTAACTAAGATGGTTAATATTAAAGGAGCACATTAAGATTTTTAAAAGAAGTTAGGAAGTACGTAGAACCGAGCTTTTATATCCTACTATTTTATTTGGGAGCTTATAAGCTCTTTTTTGAATAAATTTACCGAACAATTTTTGACATCTTATAAGCTCACACAAACACCCTCTTAACTCTATTTTCATGCATCTTATTTTATCATAACAGACAACACAAATCTCAATATCAGGTCAGCTTTGAAACAAAAATGGCCACCATTGATAGAGCAAAGGATCTCATAGACAAGCTTCACAATGCTTCTTGGAGTTCTGCAGTTCAAGGTGAGTGGATATTCAACTTGATACGCTGCCTGTATTGGAACTTCAGAGTTTCTTGATTGTTTTGATAAATATCTAGACTTGGAGGACCTAAGAGACTTGGCCAGAGCTCAAGGTGCTGAAGAGACTAATGATTTGAATCAATGGGATATTAACTTCTGGAGTGAAAGACTTCGAGAATCAAAATACGATTTAAATGAGGTTGGCTTCTAATCCATTTTTTGATCAAGGATAGGTATGTAAATTCGGATATTCTGATGCAAATATTAGGACATCCATATCCATATCTGTATCTAGTTATTATTAGAATATAAATATCCGTATCCAAATTTTGTTGAACACTAAAAATGAATATCCACTTTCGCATCCGTCATATATTATTTGATATCTGGTTTCTTTGTAACATATCCAAATACAAATACAATATTCAAATACTATAATGTCCTATTGTCCTTTATATGTATTCTCCATCCGATATCCAAATATGTTTCTTCAAATATCGGAATTTGTTATGATAGTGCTTAAAAATTAAAATTTATGATAAATGTACTTTTAATATATGGGGTATAATTTTATATTTTATTTATTATATATTATGTAATACCTAAATATGATATTGTTTATATAAATAATGTATATAAAATTATGGTGGATACGAATATAGATATAGATATAGATATATATATATATATATATGAATATTTTCGAATAGGAATAATATCCGTTAATTCTGAATATGGATACGGACAATCAACCAAATATTCAAATATTCTTTAAGTCAAGGATATAATTTGAAGTGGATGATCTTTTAGAGACACATCAAATTTCTTTTTTTGATAACAGGAAGAGCTTCGTCCATATTTCTCACTGCCAAAGGTAATGGACGGTCTTTTTAATCTGACAAAGAAGCTATTCGATATAGACATCGAACCTGCTGATGGCATAGCCCCGGTAAAGTTTCTCAAAACTTGCACAACCCAACGTTGTTTCTTCTTGTAACTTTAAGAAATGCTAGATCGCTTTTATGCTTAAACTTGTGCAGGTTTGGAATAAAGATGTCACCTTGTATAAAGTTAAAGATTCTTCAGGTTCCCCAATAGCATACTTCTACTTCGACCCGTACAGTCATCCCTCAGAGAAACGCGGTGGTGCATGGATGGATGTGGTTGTTGGTCGGAGTCAGGCACTCTCAAGTGATAGTACTTATCCTAGGTTGCCGATTGCCCATATTGTGTGCAACCAGACTCCTCCAACTAAGGACAAGCCAAGTCTTATGACCATCCGTGAGGTATGTATTTAGGACAACATGAGAAGGCTATGTGTTTGTCCAAGTACAGAAAACCTGTGTGTCCATGATATGTTGATATGAATCATCAGGTTGAGGCCGTGTTCCATGAGTTTGGCCATGCACTCCAGCACATGCTAACCAAACAAGATGAGGGTCTTGTATCAGGCTCGAAAGGGATAGAATGGGATGCTGTAGAGATAGCTTCTCAATTTATGGAGAATTGGTGTTACCAAAGGTGAAACGATCTTTAAGGATAGTTATCTCAACACTAATTCAGAGTTGGCTTAATTATAATAACATCGCAGATAGTTTAGGAAATTATAATACACCTCTACTGCCATTAGTTCAGCTAGTGGAAAACTTAATGGAGTACAACTATATGGTTTGGAAAATTACAAGTAACATCCCCTTGTGTAGGGCGTGTAACAGTAATTTCCCAAATCATAAGAGGATGTTATTGTAATTTCCTAGACCACAGTTATCACGCTAAACTCTTGTAGCATTTGATTTAAACTTCCTGGATACACAAACTTTACATTCCTTAATTAATATCTTCAGGCGAATAATGGATTTTAATGCATTGTTATTAATAGTGTTAATAATTTAAAAAGTAGTTGATTTAACTATATACTTTCGAATTCATATGAGACTCATTTTGCAGGGACACCATATTTGGCCCTGCCAAGCATTATGAAACTGGAGAAGTTCTTCCAGAAGAGACGTGCTTAAGAATTATTTCCGCAAGGACATTTAGGGCAGGTTCTCAGCTGCTTCGTCAGGTAAAAAGGAATGTGAAGTTGCTCATTAAATACTTCAGCTTTCTTTGCTTTTGTTTCCCCAAAACAATTCTGTTTTGGGGAAACAAACCATAAAATACATGTTATTTTGATGGGAAATGGCAATTTTTTGAGTTGCTATTTCTCAGAATACCCTACATCTTTAATTCATATTCTAAAAAAGACACTGTCACATTTCTCAACCAACTATAATATATACTAGCGTAAATGCACACTTGATGAGTGTGCATAAAATAATCATAAGTATCATATATTAAGATATAATACAGATGTAAATTGTGTGCATTTAATAACTAAAATATGATTAGTATATTTAATATAATTACACACGTGATCTAACAAGAAATAAGTCAACTTTTTAGAGGTTGTGTGTGGTTTTTAAAATGAGTTAATATAAAGGCATTCAAGAACATACATGATAACATACCACTAAAGGAACGGTGCTCTATATATAGTGTGTATATATATATAATTACAATTATTTATTATCATAGTTTTAAATTAAAATTTCTCTCCACCATTGTGGCATCTAAAAATAAAAATTGTCTCCCACCAAAACAAAACCAAATATTACTTCACTCCCCTAAACATTTTTAACTATCGTCTAAAACATAAACAAACATCAAGTACATTCCCCAACCCACTCCCAGAACACACAATACAAAACAAACCCTTGTACAAAATTCTGATAGAAGTTACCATGTCAAATTTACCATTTTGTGCTCTACACCTATAACTCTATTGTATACCATGGCATTTGCAGTTGCGTTATGCTGGCGTAGACTTGGAACTTCACTCAAGTTATGTGCCAGGTGGATCAGAGTCTATATATCATATTGATCAAAAAATAGGCAAAAAGACTCATCCGATACCACTGCTACCAGAGGACAGATTTCTTTGTAGTTTTAGTCATATATTTGCAGGTTAGTTCGCTAATTTTTTTTTTTAATCAAATATAGACTCAAATCTTTTATGTGGAGAGAAATTAATCATTTTTGTTGTCTTCCAATGTTCAACTTTCAGATAAATATGCAGCAGGATATTACAGTTATCAGGTGATTTGAATTGCCTTATGTGGACTTTTACGAGAATTTTGGCAATGTGATCATCTTTAAAAGCTTCAATTCCTCATATGTTTTACAAATTCAATGTGATTGTTGTATATTTCGAGATTTTATAACATTTCTCCCCGAGAATCTGTGTAATAATTCTTGATGACACAGTTGTTAATGAAGCACTAATAACTTCTTACTTGGGATACTTACCTCAAAGGCCCCTCAGATTTGGCCTGATCACTGAAATTTGGGCAATTATAATAGCACACCTTAGCTCATGGAAAACTTAACATAAACGATGTAATATTACTATTACACCCCTTGAAAATCTAATATAATATATTGATGAGAACATTATAAGTAGGCCCTTTCTTAGCTCATGGAAAACTTAACATAAACGATATAATATTACTATTACACCCCCTGAAAATCTAATACAATATATTGATGAGAACATTATAAGTAAGCCCTTTGTTAATCTAACATAAGAAGTGTATCTGTAGTTTCCCAGTGTTTCTGAAATTAGGCAGAACCTTTTAAGGTGATTATTCCTTCTTATTTTGATTGTTCACTACTCTAACCAATTGTTTTTATATCTCAGTGGGCAGAGGTTTTATCTGCTGATGCTTTTTCGGCATTTGAGGAGGCCGGGTTGGATAATGATCAGGTTATATTCTGGCAGTTATATTTGCAATTGCTAGATATGTCTTATGTTAGATTTGCAATTGCTAGGAATGTCTTGTGCTGTTTTTGGCAATCAGAATTATCAAATTAAAAAATGGAACTATTATATGTTCCAATTTTTCCAAACAGCTGCATCTTTCATTTTCCTTGTAAAAAGAAACCTGATACGGCAACCACCTTGGAATTTATTTTCACAAAACTTGAAGCAAAATAATAATGAATATGAGAAAAAAGTTGTTGACTTTCATTGAAACAGAGACAACAATTCTTGTGTTTGGTAAACGATTTCGCACCTGCAAACATGAGTTTTTTGTTTAAGCTTCTTAAAATATGAGGTTCAACACTTTCTTGCAAATGATTGTAATTTCCAAATAGTTTGATCTGCTAAGTCAATCTGTGCGACCAGTGCATTTTTTCCCCTTCTCATTTTCCATAAATTGGCTCACTTACGTCTATCTTGAGACAGTCTCTTAGAGAAATGGGCTATAAATTTCGAGAAACCATCCTTGCTCTTGGAGGTGGAAAATCACCAAATGAGGTAGAAAAATTTTATAATTTTTTGGATCATTTCTATCTGAATAAAACTATTATATCTTATGACTTATCTCCGCAAGAAATCAATTCGGTGCAATATACCAGAATTGGGAAGTTGGGTCGTCAAAAATACACAATCCACTAATAAAAAAGTTGTTCTTTTTCATAGAACTCGTAGTTCTTCCTGAGTTGCAGTAATCATAATGTTTGCCTTGGATTGTCTTTCAGGTTTTCCTAGAGTTTCGGGGACATGATCCTACACCTGATGCATTTCTCCGCTACAATGGCTTGTTGCCGACCATTGCTGCATGATGAGTAACATTTCTGTTATCTGGATAAAGAGTACTTGTAAACTTTAATGCTTTTCTGATATAGCAGCGGTATCCATGAAGTATTTTGCTGCTTAGCTTCCACATTAAAATATCAAAATTATTAGTATCTAAGGGAAGCATGCAGTGTATGCATTCAGATTTTTCAAACACTGTTTGTGTGGTGAATGTATTATTGTTAACATTGTAGTTCCTATAAATCATGAAGGCATTCTACTTGGTGCATAAACCCGTCTATCTGTAATTCAAAATAGCAACATTTATTTACGTTCACGGTTGACACCATGAGAAAGATTGGCAAAATATTCAAGCGGAGATGTCAACACTTAAAATCAAGTAGTGAAATATCCACAGCGAATCAGATGCCACCAACTGAAATGATAGTATTTACAACAGCATGTACCTGTCCCCTGCATCATTCTTCAAACAGAGGTTGGTAAAAGAGTTTGAAAGCCTCCATGACTTCAAGATACCACATTGACTCCCTATCTGGAAATGGGGAAAGATCAACCATTTTGTGCACCTGTGAATTAGACTACATCAGATTTGGCATACTCTAGAACAAGTGAAAATAGACCAGTAAGAGGTGTGTTAAGTGTGTAACTAACAACCTATGACTCCATTCGCAGTGTTTATCTACATTTACTTGGTAACAATCAAAACTAAATACGAAGTCGTAAAGCTAAATTTGTACAAAGGATATTATAAACCTGAAAACTTCACTAACCCAATACCAGAATTCCATAGCACAAGCCACACCAAGTTGGGCAGTACTTAGGTTCAACATTCATAGCACAAAGTATCGAGGAGATATCTCATTAATTGGTGAAGAAATCATAAACCAACACATACCACATCAATTACTGAGCAAAGAAGCTAAATCAGTTCATAGCAATACATATCCGTATAGAAACGTGACTGACAAAACACAAGGATGAAACAGTAGTAAATATGAACATTTATTTTTACCTTAACCACAGGGAGATCACCTGCCCGGACAAAATACCCTCCGACCACCATTATGTACATCCCTGAAGAAATCACACGCCAATAAAACAAAGTAATTTCACAATTTTCCTGTAATAGAATAATAGAAAGATAAGTGAACTAGAAAACGAAATGACGGACCTGCTTCCCAACCGCGGCTACGAAAATCGCCGGAGAGGATTAGCTCGATAACGCCGGTTCCATCATCGAGGAGGAATTTGTCGCTCCCACGACCATCGGACGACGAAGGTACAGAGACAAGAACGCCCTAAAATTCAATGGGTTTAGGGTTCATCGCGGTGATAATTTCACACAGCCCACACATAGACACACACATTATACCTGTAACCAAGCGCGTTGGAAGAGAATGCCGCCGAGAGTGAAGGCATTCTGCGACGTCGTTTGGCGGGCGCTTTTCAGTTGTACACACAGTAGCTTCAATGCTGCTAGACTGTAGTCCATTTTAGCTCTTTTTCCTTCTCTCTCAAATTTCCCTCTTTGATTTTAAAATGAGGAGTGTTAGTGTTATTGCCAATGCCATAAATGCTGCTGCCAGAGCTACTTTATTCAAATCTCCAATATACCCTCTAAAGACAACCCCTTCAAATGCTTTACTTTGAAATTTTTGTATTTTATGCTTGTTTTAATTTTTTTTCATTTTTCTTTGCTTTTCCCTTACTAAATTATAAGTTTCCAACACATTGTTAATACTATTTACAAGCCAAAAACAATCTCAATATGTTATTTAATTGAGTATATATTCACGTATATATCTATATGAATAATGAGTCATTAGATCATATATGATAATATCAGCATTTCACTTTATGATATTATTGTATTTCAATTCAAGAATTCATAGCTCATTTGTGCACATATCAGACGGTGATATTCTATATTTAAAAAGGTATTCATATTTACACTCTACAAATTAATTTTTGTACTCCACTCTATAACAATTGACAAGAATGCCCAATAGTTATTAAGAAACCAATTTTGTATGCTTTGACTATGATAAAATACCTTTCAATTATATAATTTTCAGTTGTTGTGGAAATATGAAAAATTAATTCCTACAATTAGTCAATGCAAAATTTTTCCTTTAATTCTACCTCAATTTTTTCTTTTCCAGTTCTTTTATCTTAATCAATTATTTGAATAAATTTTTAAAATCTCATATTACTTTTATTTAAATATTTGATATTAAATTAATAATGAGGAATTTATAGATTTAAATCTTAAACAAAACCCCCCAACAAATTATCTAATCCCACAAGCTTGCAATATTCCTAATTATATGAATTTTCTTAGTAAAACTTCAATATTTAATCAATAATTCTAGAGTTAACTTTATAGTTTTTTTTGGCTTAACATTAAAATTTAAAAGAAAAACACATCTTACTTTATAAATTTGTTACTTATTGATTAATTGCTACCAAATATATATATATATATATTTATAATACAATGATGAGAGTTAAAGAAATAATACTCATGGGCAATTTTGTCAATTATTTAACATCAAAGTCAAAGTGGAGTGTGAATATCATTTTATGGAATGTAAATATTAACTCCCTACTTAAAATTCATTATTTTAACAACATTGTATTCTAGTTCAAAAATTCACAATTGAGTTATACGTGCACATATAAGATAGGTGGGTCAGTGACATAAAAACATCTCAAATTCACGATTATATTAACAGTTCATTGATATTCTCATCAACTTATTTAAAACTTGTTTATGCACATACTAGGTGGGTGGGTGACATAAAACATCTCAAAATCATGATAATGTCAGCATATCATTTTATATCATCATTACATTTTTCTGGTAAAATTCATTTTGAAATAGTCTTTATACTTTCAATTTGTTTCAATTTCATCCCTCCCACATCTTCTAGCAACAATTTCCAACCATCAATAATAAAATGACCAGTGCACCATTGAACTATCTTTTGCATAAAATTCATTTACATTCCCGAAGTTTCATATGAATTGTAAAATAGTCCCCAAAACTAGTAACTTAACAATTACACCCTTGTATTAAATGTCTAAGTTATCCTCTATACCATTTGAATATATAAAAATATATTCTAACAAATTTTGAGCATTTTGTATTCTAGATTCAATTTATAATTCTTAATTAACTACTTTTTATTTATAATGTGAAAAAAGTAATTAATAGCTTTTGTAGTTCGAATTTTAAAAACCACAATAATAAATAGTACAACAA
>JACFYI010003640.1:150033-170661 GCA_014898755.1 Handroanthus guayacan | reverse complement strand
ATGTATTTATCCAAAAGATAGTTCAAGGATGCTTTGGGTATTTTACTCTCTTTGGTCCTAACTTCTTGTTGAAGGATGTTGGGAGGGATAAAATTGAAACAAATTAAAAGTGCATAAACTATTTTGCAATTGGTATGAAACTTCAGGGACCAAAATCAAATTTATCCCATTTTTGTTTAATAATTCACTCCTTGGATTGCATTCAATAACATTTAAAAACAAAGATTAAATGCAATCACACCCCCTGAATTTTTATCTTTTGATACTCACTTGTCAAACCTTTCAATTTTTGGCAATGACACACCCTCCATCCAATTTCTATTCATTTGTCCATTAAAAAATAAGTGAATGACAAAAATACTCTTTGATAATTTTTTTTATAGTTAAATATGCATATCATTTGAGTTTTTTTTTTCAACAGATTATTTATATTTATGTAATTTACTTATTAATAAATTATATATCTTTTTATATATTCTAAAATTTATTATATATATTTATTACCTTTTAGAACCCATTATCAATACCCAATTGAAGTTCCAAAAAATATTATGTCTAATTTCATTGCTATAATTTTCTCTAACAAAGTTCATATCTTTTATTAACTTTTGTTTTCTCACTAATAATATATTCTACATTTTACTTTTATATATTTATGAATTTTATAAAATATGTAAAAAGATATAAGATATCAATATGTAAATAACATAGATATAAATAATGTG
This sequence comes from Handroanthus guayacan, assembly GCA_014898755.1. Classification (NCBI taxonomy): domain Eukaryota; kingdom Viridiplantae; phylum Streptophyta; class Magnoliopsida; order Lamiales; family Bignoniaceae; genus Handroanthus; species Handroanthus guayacan. The sequence goes on along the minus strand of JACFYI010003640.1, from coordinate 169,936 downwards.
TTAGAAGAATAGAACAAGAAAAAAAAAATGTCATTAAGCCATCCGAATTATGGGCATTTTTGCACTTTGCAACCTAATCAAAAGAAAGTTTCACTTTGGCATCTCAACTTTGAAAAATTTTCATCTTAAAAGAGAAAAATTTAGAAGATGTGATTGCATTTAACCTTTTAAAACAACATATACCATATCATAACACCGAATACATTTATTCAAAAAATAATAATAATAACCTAAACCAAGAGCACATATATAAACTCTCTATCATTCACTCCCAATTATTTTCCAAACATAACAGTACTCTTCCAGTACTTGTACATATTTATTAATATACATGAAACAACACACAAGTAATTAAAAACAAGAAAATTACAAAATACATGCTAATTAAATATAAAAAATTCAGATAAAAGCCTCAAAAGTGCAGTTAATTAGGATTAGGAAATGAGGGAGATGCCAGCAGCCAACAAATCATCCGATAGAATCTTGTTTGCAGCCTGAGAAGGGTGAAATCCATCCCAAAACACATATTCTGATGCATTTTTACATGTCCCCGGGGATTTTGCATTGCACAGTATCGAAGTCTCAAGTAATCCAGTCCCACAACATGCCCTTCTTGCTTCAAAGAAACCTGGTCAATGCAATAAAATGAAATCGGTATTTTTCAATTTTGGGAAGGAATGATATATCCCTTGAAAGCATTCACTTGATTTTATTGATCTTGACTTGTTATAAAGTAAGTTTTGATATTGGATCACTTTTTTCAAAGTATGCACCAATCCATGGCATTTCAATTCGACTCATTTTTTTTTCTTTTTTTAAATGAGAGTTAAAGAAATAGAAAAAGTTTATATTATTGTCAAATGGTGGAAAAATGCTGTACAGGAAGCTATGGGGGAAGTCGAACGCGTTCCAATATAGAAATATAGAAAAATTGCAAAAGTTAATTAGGTCTTGGTTGCCTCTTACTTTTAGCTTCTTTACTGCTTAATATCACAAAATTTAAAATCAAGAGCAACTCTTTAAACACTTCAAAATAACTAAAATCCAGGTAAAATTTGAAAAATATGTGTTTAAAGTTGTTACTTACACTGCTTTAGTGCTTTTCACATCTTTATTTAATAATATGCATTTCTTAAGAAAAAAAGAAAAAAAAGGGTACCTTAGAATTTGGGTGCATCTAAAACAAATTAGGAATTTAAATAAAAATAATAATTTTGGAATGTAAATATTTTAATTTTATAAGCTGACCCCGTCACACAGTAATTACTACTATTATAAAACTTGTTTCGTAATTAACCATTTCTCCTGAAGCAAAAACGACTCACATCCCAAATAAATACTGTATAAATACCATAAATTTCTGATAACTCTTTTGAATTAGATTTATAAGAATAGCAACGAATTTTAGGTTTACCAAAATCCGTTGGCTTGTTGACTAGGTCAAGAAGAGGCTGATAGATATCCAACACGACAAGATTGAGGCCAGAAAGCTGCTCTTGCAACTTTTGAGAAGTGGAGTTGAGCTTATTATTGAATGAAACAGCTGCCTTGTTAATCTTTTTAACGCAGTCATTTTTATCCTCCCCAAATTGGGTAATAACTGCAGGTAGACATCCAAGTGGTGGCAATGTTGTCACTCCGATCTTTCTTGCTCCCAAACTATACAACTCCTGTGAATACAAACAACAACACAAAGGGAATAATGACATGTTTTGGCTTAGTTTAATTCATTTTGAGTCATTGTAAGGTGCATAATGGACTAAAGTCTTTATATATATTTTTTAATTGGATTTGATGTACTAGACATTATATATATATATACATATATGTTTTTTTTTTTAAAAAAAAGATATTCACACCATTTGTCCTAATGTTGTAAGGCATTCTTTTCAAATTTTGGAATGTTTGAAGTGTCGATGTATACGGGTGAAAAATTTATGAGTTTGCCAATTGTTAGAAAATTTACTCTAAGGGCTACTTTGCTTACATAAGCTAATAGTTGGTATATCCAGAATCACCTAATTCATTACTTGGTTGGAAAATTTAAAATAGTAATAGATTAAACAATCTAGTATTTGACTGGTAACATTATTCAATTTGATTATATATGTGATGTCCAAAATAACCTTACTCTTGATTTGGACTCTAGTTGAGATTAGGGCTTCCCATTTCCTTTTATAGTTGAGAGGTAAAATGGACAATGCTCTTTCTAATTATCAAGCCAATTTCAAATTTAAATGGGGGGATGATAGATCAAGCTCTCATGGCCTAATCCATTAGTTGGCTCGTGATACCATGTTAGGCTGAAAGATATCATGTGTTATAAATTGAAAACAAATGTAAAATTGGACTTATCGAGCCATAACCATAAAAGTAAACTAGCCCTAAAGTGATTGGACAAATATGACCATTGCTTTTATTTAAGAAATATGTGGGAGGGTAGAAGTATCTTTATACATGATAAAAGACCTTCTAAAGTTAAGACAAGAAAAATACATGCATTTGTTTTCATCCAAAAGGCGAGATTTAAATTGATGAATCTTAAAATATATATATATATATATATAGGGGAATTATATGTGAATTAGAAAAATGCAGAGGATTTCATAACATTAGCCACAAAACATGTAGCACGTGGGATATGTAAATTTTGATATACCCCTCAAAAAACCATGAAATTAATAATCAAACCATTTAAAGATGAGAAATTAATTACCTGCACAAATTTGGTGTATGATTGCAAGAGAATGTCTGAGAACTGATCGGTGGTGTACTTCTTGTACAGTAAAGGATTGATGTAATAGTTCTGAACAAAATCGCTGCTACCAGCACTAAGAAAATGCACTGAAGCATTTACTATTGATGAAGCATTAGATTTGCCCACAAGTTCCACAAGCTTCTTCTGGTAATCTTTGTAGTACTCCACCTGTTTGCTTAATGGAATAGTGTTCTACAAAACCAGAAAAATATACAATAAAATCTACAAAATGCACTTAGTTTGGTCAATTGTTAAAAGTGACTTGGTTTGATAATTTATATTTGTGATTCTATATTTTTAACAAGGCATGTCTTTGTGAATGATTAGAATACATGTTATGAATTTAGATTTATAGGAAAAGAATGTAAATTTCTTTAATTTTTGTTAAAAATCGCTGGGTCTCCAACTATCCGAATGAGAGTTAAACTCATGACCTATCTGATTGCATGTATCATGTATGGGCTTACACTAAGGTACCCCTTGTCTCTAAAAAATTTGGAAATTGACTAGGGACAAATTAGAGATAGATTTTGAGAATGAGATGAAATGATTTACTATAAAATTTAGAGTTTAGAGATGGATTCTAAGAAAAAGTTATGGAAATGTTCATCGATATCCTATTTTACTTATGGAAAGTTAGGCCTCAGGGACAGAAAAACATTTTCTTGTAGTGATATATACGTGTACGTACATAAATTTTTGCCGTATCGTCATAGTAACCCGAAGAACCGGATGCGAAGTTTGTTCCATTCAAGAGGTGCTTGCCTCTAGCTTCCTTGCTGAGATACGCTGGAGGATATGAGCTAAATCCAAGGTTCTCAGCTGCATAGTTCAAAGAACAAAAGTTGAGAGAGTTTAAATTAAGCCATAAGTTTGCAGCAGGTACTAAAGCAGGGGTAATTACCTCAATGCTGCGGCACATTTGGTCTAGTTACATAGACAATAATTCTAATTAATTTGAGAAATTACAATAACACATTGCACATTACAACTAAACCCCTTGAAAGCATATTAAATTGATTGAAACCTTATAAATAAACTCTTATTAATCTAACGGCAAAGGGTTTTGTCGTAATTTTCCGAACCACACAGATGTTTCTATAAAGGCCAAATCCCGTGGAGTGTTTAGTTAATTATTCCATTAAAACAAGAAGTGGGTTAAAAAGTTGGAGATGAATTAATAGTAGGTATAACTACCTCCACACCAGGTTTGGCTTATCTACAAAAACACACTTTGTAGCTTGCAAAATTACAATACTACCCCCTCACATTATACCACTAAAAGCATAATAAATTGACTGAAACATAATATATCTAGACCCCTTTAATCTAACGATATAGAATGTTTCCGTGATTTCTCAAATCACAAAATTCAAGGGCAGGTAGGGGTGGGAGAGAAAAAGTGCAAGGATATGAATGAATAATCATACCAGTGAAGTCTGAGGCAAGTTTTCCATTGCAAAATCTACCAGTGTGTTTGTGTTTGATGAAGTCTCTTCCATATGGTGGGAAATTGGCTTTGACAATGGTTTCAAGATTGTTGTTATTTCCCACATCAACCACTGAATCCCCGAATATGATAAGTGCAGGAACTAAGGGTTGTGCATTAATTATCTTACACAAAACCACAAGGATGATCAAAATGTAGTTGAAGAAAGAACTTGAATTTCTCATCATGATTTCTTAAAAAATATATATTTCTTTTCTTGGTATTTTGTTGTTAGGGAGAAATGAAAAGGGGTGTGGAGATTAAGGTATGTTCATAGTGCAATTTAAAGAAGAGGGCACATGATTAATTGGCCTAATTGGTTGAAATGGACACATCTTAGATCTTGTGACATTTCAAATTTGTGCAATCTTAACTGAAGTGAATAAAGAAGAGTTGAAGATCCCTTGTGAATGAAGATGTTCATGTAATCAAGTTTGATTTATCATGTGTCTCATTTCTTTTATCCTTCTTTTTCTTTTCCTTTTTTTAACCTTTCTTGTTAAAATATTGATGTGAAACATTTGGTGGTTGTTTTAGCATTGGTCTGAAGTCTTTGTTTAGCTTTGTTTTTACCACTAGCTTTTAGCTATTAAAAATTGCTTTGGAATATTTAGCGTAATAACGTTTATTTTTGTTATTGAGAATTTAAGCTAAATTTTTTGGAATCTAAAACACCTTAACTTCCACTTTTTCACGATAGATAAAGTGTGAAAATATTATTTTGGGGGAAAAAATAATAATTTAAAATATTATAATTCAGAAAAATCATTTATTTTTGTATGCTAGCTATAGCTATAGCTTAAGTTTTACTGTCCATAGTCAATATTAATTTTTCAACTTCTCATAGAAAATCATTTCTTCTCAAAAAAAGCGTACAACAACCTTTACTAAGCATGAACATAAGAGTTATTCATTGTTGTAATTCCAATAAATGATTGATTTACGGACTACGACTGCAAATAAATTCGGACCTGTAATCTCCTTATAAAAAGTAACGGGATGAACCAATTACAACATCGCCATAATAATGTGGATTTTTGGTCAAATTTTATCAAACATGTTCATGAAAGTCTAGTTACATATGACTAGAAGACATTAATTATGCATGTTTGAGGAGGTAAGCACCAAAAAGTAAATATTTGCTCAAAGAAATAGCAGTGGTTCCAACTAATTCACTGGCGTGTCCTGGTGGAGTTCTATCGTGAGCTGGACTGGCTTCTATGACATCTTCCACATTTGCAAACAAAATCCACAAAGGGCTAACTTAACCCAATTTTCAACTTCTTTTTGTGAATTAATAGTCATTTAGGGCTGCCATAACTAAATTAAAATTATTTTATTGTGAAAGGTGTACTTAACTGGATTAAAATTGGGCGTTGCTAGCTGTATATTACTGAGTTTCTTGATCGTTTAGCTCTAACGCTGTCCAATTAAAGAACAATTCCATCTTCTTCTTCTTCTTTTTTTTTTTTTTTTTTCTTTTTCTCCCCTTTGAAGTGTTATTTACAACTTCACAGGCCATTGTTAAGCTTGTCAAAGGGATTTGACCTGACTTTAACATGTTAAAATATTTGATGAATCAAATTCATTTATAGATATCTGGAAATCAAAATAGAATATAAAAATAAGCATTCTAATTGGTCAAAAATTCACCAAATACAAATTTAATAATATTTTTTTATTAAAATAATAATCTTATATTTATATGTATATATATATATATTTAAAAAAAGAATTCTTAAATAGAATATAATATGTGTGATATAATAATTAGTAGTATAGAACTTTATATGTTGTAAGGTAAAGTAATTCATATAATTTTAATATAACTATTATTTATGAATATTTGGGACAAATTTTCCCTCCAATTTTGAGGTTCTATCTCATCCACACTTGGATTATTAATAGCCCTAAATCATATAGGATCTCAGGTCTAATTTGATTTTCGAAATCAATGATCCAATTCAAATTAGAACTACGCTAATTCGATCCAAATCCAATTCAAACTACGCTAATTGTATCCAAATTCAATCCAACCCATTGACAGCACTAATCATTTTGCAACACAGAAAGCTCAAGTTCAATAATAAGCAACAAGTAATAACATCCTTGCCCAAGTTCTAAATGCATACGTTAGCGTTCTTGGGTTGGAACTGATTTGGCATTTGCAGTTTTCTGTATAAAAATGATGCATCAAGAAATCCAAATTCCATATAAAAATAAAGTATCATTAAAGTTTGACAACTACAAAAAAACATTCAAGCAGTATTAAGCTTCAATATCAGTCATCAGTATAGCAAGAGAAATGTAGCGAGGCAAGATTTTATTCATATGATTACAAGAACGTAAAGCATTACACTCATGAATTAGAAACTTACAGCCCATGTTGAGAGCATATTCATCATCAAGAAACTCCCTCTAATTTAAACATTCAAATTTTATTTAAAGAATCTTGATTCTCAGGCTAAAGGTATAGTCACAAGATCAATCTGCAAACATATACTCGGTAGATGTTAGGAATTTACCTCCTTAATATGCTCGATACTCCTCTTCAGTCAACTTAACAATGTCAGGATGTTAAATCTCTCTAACAAAATCGCCTGATTATGAATCAGAGCTGAATATTTATTTTCTCCAACATTTTCATGATATCAGAATAGATCCTATCGCCTCCCAGCTCAGTGCCAGATGCTCCAGCTGCCACGCGCAGTACATCATCAATCAACGCAACATTCCCCATTATGTCAGACATGTGTGCCACTTTCTAAACCCCTTCCTTCGAGGAAACTTGCAGGTGCCTTTTGCTTGTACTCTCTTATGTAAGTCGAAATCCCAGATGGATTAAACCTCGTTTTTCCGCTCCATCCTTTGGCACACATGAAACCAGCACACAAAACTGTTACACTTTCATCTCCATCGAAGAAGTAAATGCCACCCTTTAAGCAGTCGTTTTGACTTCCTTCAACAGAGCTATTGATTTGGAGAGGGATGCTTCTGCACCTACTGGGGGGTGAGAGCTTGTATACGTATGATCTTTCTGTGAGGATTCCAACTCCGTATAGACAGTATATCTCCTTGTCTGGAGCATCGGGTAATCTGGGGAAGGCAAGATGGTAAGCAAAGAGTATGAAAATAACTAAATTTTTATGGAGTGTTAAAGAAGCAAGATGCCATGTTAATTTCAGGTTGTGGATATTTCAGCCAGAAATTCAAAAGAATTGCATGGATAAGTGTAGAGTGAATTCGGACACCTTTTTTGAGGGCCAAAGTTCATTATTGAATGAAACGAATTCTTTTTCTGCATATTAGCATCCCATATTCATTGCTGAAGCTTATACAAATGCAATTCACGCTTACTTGGTCTCAAGTGGATTTGACCAATATTTGTAGTGGTTATATTTTGGATCGTTAAGGTCATCGGCTACACCATGTGAGAAGTGAGCTTCAGCTTGCTTCATCATCTTTGGAGCAATAAATTGGAGAAGATCGAATAAAGTTTGTACTGTGTATGCTTTATTTGCAGCAGTTCTCCAGATGCTTTCTTGGCTTATCTCATCATATTCTGTCCATACTGTTCCACATAATGATGAACTGGGCTGTTGGGAGGTACCATTGGGCAAAGATGCCTGTTTTTTTTTGCCAATATTGAATTAAAGAACAAAAGAGAAGAATTAAATAAAGCTTTGTGTAAAACATATACATGCGAGCGTCAATATTTATGATATACTGTGATACAAGGGTTTAATAATTGGAGAACAGAATAGATGAAACAAGCATCTGATCAACTATATAGGCACGGATGTCAAAAGTATGACACATTAAATTTCAGGTGCCAAGGCATGCATATCTGTGAAATCAGATGTAACTAAATAGAAGGAACTTTTAGTGATGAAGTGCAAAAATTCTTATATCCCATATACAATGGACATAACATGTATGTAATGCAGTGTTCTCATGCATATTTACTTGTGATTGAACATGAAGAGTAAACAAGCACATAGTGAATTGGTTATATGTTGCTTGTTGTTGATTCAAACCCTTAACTGAACTGCGAATGGAGAATTTTCATACCTATATAATCAGAAAAGGAATCTCCCCCAAAACCAACTGTCCTAGCCCCTTTTGCCCTCACAGTATCTTTGCAAATGCCATAAATTAAAGATGCTTCCAAGAAATAGAGCAAGAGTTTCAAATCATGCAATCCACAAAACTTCCATAAGCAGTATTTATTTGTCACTTTGATGACTTAAAAACAATTTCCTGCAAAGATTTCTTAGATTAGCCATTCAAGGAGCATGTAAATTGTGAAGTCCGATTTATTTAAGGCTAGTGTTACATGTTAAAACTGTGTCTTGATTTACAGTCTCTGGAAGGACGTTTCTTGGGTTTCTTGATATTTGGAGGCCCTTAAAATATAGAAACCTACAAAGTACAGGGCATTTACAGATTGCGACATAAAAAGGAAGATGAGAATACATGATTGTAAATACCTGGGATCCAAATGTAGGGAGCTCCGAAGAATGCAGCTCTGCTGCCTTCCTCCCAAAAGAGACGATCCTTCCATAATTTGTTGACTCTTGTACATGGAAAACCCTCTTATCATCAGTCTTGTTGCCCTTTGTCCCAAAATCCCGCTGGTCCATTTTCTTTGCTAAATTACATACATGATCTTCTTCAGGGTACCAATCCAAGTCTCCCCAAATGGCTTCTCCCCCTTTAGGTAACAAAGAAACAATTGAATCCCATGTTCGAGATACACGCATGACATGCTCAAGAGTCTGAAATCTGAGAATTTCAGAATCCAAGAGCCCAGGAGCCATAGCTCTGCAAAATGAATGCAGAAGCTTTATTTTAACACTGATGGGTAATTGCAACAAGATGATGGGCTTTTGTCTTCTTCTTGAAAGTTTCTTCCACATAAGACGGTTATCGTTCTCTACACATGAAATTGAAACTAAACTAAAAGCTTGCAAGGAGCACTGAGATAAGGTCTATTGTGACTCTTCCATGTGCACGCGCATGTGTGGAAATAGCTTGTTGATATTACCAAAACATGTTAATCAGTAAGAAGAGTTCGCTGTATTATATGGAACTTATTTCTAAGCAGAAACTGTACAGCATAATGCACGTATATTGAGACATTTCATACACCAACCTTATAAAAGCCACGTCTTTGCTCTCAGCAGACAATACGTTACTAACAGCTTTTGGAACGCCCAGAAATGCTGGACCAATGTTCATGATTGCTTTTATGTGCTTGTCACACCAACCAGGGCCACCACCACTTCCCATCGGTGGAAGGGCTTCAACCCATTTGATAAAATGGAGAAAATAGATCACACCCATGGAATGAGGCACCACCACCACTTTCTTATTGCCATTAGTGGCTTACATAAGCTCGATTTTGCTCTTCAATCTACTAAGAGTTTGATCCCTCATCTGCTTACCCAATTGTAACGCCCCGTGTCACGACAGCATTTCGCCCCGCAACCCGAGATGCTACTCGCGAACTAAAAACGAGCTAGAACTCAAATACAGGAACTAACGAGAACAATTCGAACTAAAATCCCAAAATATCATTCGAGACAATAAAGTAGTCCACAATACATAAGCATCTAAATATCTATTACAAGCCGTTATAACAATACAACTTATGAGTTCAAAGGTCCAAACTGGCTAAATTTCATACTTAATACAATTCCAAAAGAAACTAACTCGATCAAACTTGAGCTATCAGTCAGTCATCATGGCTTACGAACCTACATAATATGGTAAAATCATGAGTCCACTGACTCAGTAAAACTTACGGCATAAGAATAGAAACGAGAGAGTTCCAAACAATGGGTACGTGAATAGTAAGACAAGAATGTGATTTATATAAACGAACTTGAACAAACGGACGAACAAATCAAACATTTATCAATAGCTTTAATCACATTCGAGTCATATGGCTGAGGCAAATTTTTTTGTAGGTCTGTCACCCTTATAACTCTAACATATATCACATACATTTCCTTATCCCTCCAAACTCCCGAGGGAGCAACTTATAAATAGTAAAGCACAGCCGACGTACGTGCTTTAGGATAGCTCTTCAGAACCCTACCTCCAGGGCCATCCGAACTACCCCACTTGCAGGGATTTACAAGAACTCGGACCGACAAACCGAAGTTGCCCAATCTGATACTCCTTAAAATCCCCAGGGCCCAACTTACTTGCTTGTCATGAGGCTAACAAAAAACGGGACATTCAAACATATCTTATAATCATGAAGCCATTCGGCACATATTTGATTGACCAATCATAATGAACAATTCGGAAACATGGTCAATCATATCAATCAAACGAATCAGAATTTGGAATCATAGATTATAAAGAACAAATGGATCAAAATTAAGATTATAGACTGTAGAGGACAAATAAATCGGAATTGGATTATGGACCAGAGGAGTTTTCATTTGAAATCTTTATCTTATTAAGGGAAAAAAATACGAAAGAAATCATTTGGAATAATTGAAATTTTAAAATTTATTTTATTTGAAAATAGGCTAAAAAATCTCACTCGAATTAAAAAAAATGATTTTTCGTGAAAAAGTGTGAAATTTCAAATTTAAAGATATTTCATAAAAATATCAAAACAACTCAAACTCAATTTTTTTTCTAGCGGCAATTCACTTTTCGATTATTTTAAAAATTCATCTTAATGAGTAAAAATTCGTATTTTAACTCCGTAATTAACTAGGCTCGATAATTCTTTCTAAGAGTATATTTTTCGAGATAATTTGATAAGGAAAAGTTCGATTTTTAAATTTTTGAAAGTGAAAGTCAAAGTAGATTCCTTTCAGCTTCTTGAAAATCTAGCGGGTTGTATTCTATGAATGTTTTTTGCTATAATTTTTCATAATTTTGAGTGAATCAAAACTCTAATGTTATCTATACTTAAAGAGGTTTTCAAAAGCATATTATATGAGTCTTTCGGATGAGGAAAAGTAGAGTTTTCAAAGCCAAAAAGTTGAACATAAAGCAGACATAACTTGAATATGACGAAAATGGCAGTCGACTTTTTGTGGCCATTTTTGCTTATTTTCCTTCTTTTTTTCATAATTTTTTATTCTAAAAGTATCTACACTTAAAGAGATTTCCAACGGTATATTATATGAGTCATTTGGATGAGTGGAAGTCGAGTTTCGACAGTTACAAAGTCAAATATTGTGTTGACCGAAGCTATACGAGAGGCTGTCGTTTTTTTTTTCTCTTCTTACGTTTTTTAATTGTTCAAGTCCTCTTTTTTAGTCCATGGTCCGAATATTTGAGTCCAAACTAAGGCATAGATGTTCAACAAGCATTAAGTTTAGCATATCAACAATATCGAGCATAGAACATCAAGAAACGTAACAACAGTATTACAAAACTCATAATTACAAGTGTCACGACATGATCAATAAAGGCATCATAAGCTAAAGATAGGCAACGAATAAAGTATGAATGATAAAAGTATATGATTGTATGAAAGAGGCAAGAATTCTGTGAATCTTACTTGTCAATCGGAGCTTAAAATGCGAGAAACCGAGCAATCCGAAAAATCAACGTCTAGACACAAAGATATCAAGTTCTAGGTTAATCTTAAGTTACAACTTACTAAAATTACAAGGACAACGAAATTTTAACTTACCGGAGGATTGAAAATATCACCACCTAAATTTCCTTTAAAACTCTTTTTATTTTTTAAAATAAATTTAAGTGTATGTGTGTGCTAGAAAAATGAAGCTGTTGAGAAGATGAAGGAATGAAATGAAAAATGATATGCTTGTTTTTCTTTTCAGAATTTTGATGGTGTTATTCAAGCTTCAATTCCTCTATTTACAGCCTAAAGTTTGGAAATTGCTTGGTCCTTGATTAAGTTGGATTAATTTAACTAATTCTCATCAAACTTTCCACTAACTAATTCTCACCAAACTTTTCACTAATTATTATGGCAATTGAAGCACAACTTTCGGCCAGCTCATGCTCTCTGCAAAAATTTGGTGATGGAAGCCCATACCCCTTATCATTTCATGTTTATTCATTTAATTAGTGATTTTAAGTGTTTAATTAATTGGATTAAGAAAATGGTGGATTAGGTACTAATCAAATCATGTCCTCCAATCACACTAACTAATCATGGCAATTAAAGACAAAAAATGGTGGATTAAGGAAATGGTGGATTAGAGTTAGGGTCTTGTTTAGGATTGATTTAGGCTTAATAAAATGTATTGGACTAAAATATCGGGGTGTAAACGAGAAAATTATTTTCGGGTGTGAAAAATATTTTTCAAAATTAATTCATTCTCGTTTTATTTGAAATCGATTTAATTTACGAAATCAATGATTCAAAAATTTTAATTTGAAAAATCTCAGGGTGTTACACTCTCCCTCCCTTAAAGAAATTTGGTCCCCAAATTCTTACCTTATTTAAACAGGTGAGGATATTTTATTTGCATCTCATCCTCACGTTCCCCAGTCGCTTCTTCTGTTTTCTGATTTCTCTAAAGCACCTTAACTTGAGGTATCCTACGATTCCTAAGCTCGCGAACCTGAGAATCTAGGATACAAACAGGCTGTTCTACATAAGTGAGATCACTCTGGAGAGGAACGTCAAGATGTTCTATCACGTGCGAAGGATCAGGATGATATTTTCGTAGCTGGAAAATATGGAATACATTGTGAACCCAGTTAGGTTAGGAGGTAGATCAAGTCGATATGCTACAAGACCGATTCTCTCCACGATTTCGAATAGTCATGTATATCTGGGGCTAAGTTTCCCAAACTTGTCCATTCTTCGAATTCCTTTCTGTGGAGCTATCTTCAGGAATACTCGATCTCCAATACTGAATTCTAAATCTTTCCTACGCTTGTCAGCGTGGCTCTTTTGACGAGCCTGAGTTGTTTTCATATTCCTCTTAATGATTTGAACCTTGTCTATGGCTTATTGTATTAACTCAAGTCGCAGTGTATCTATTTTCGAGTTTGAAGTGCTTCTTATCTCATCGATGTCCCAATAAAGGGAAAATCTGCACTTCCTTCCATATAGAGTCTCATATGGAGCAATTTGGATCGTGGCCTAGTAGCTATTATTATAGGTAAACTCTACCAGCAGTAGGTGCCTATCCCAATTTCCTGAAAAATTCAGAACACATGCACTTAGCATCTCCTCCAGTGTCTGAATTATCCTTTCCGACTGTCCATCAGTCTGGTGATGAGCAATAGTACTGAAAAGCAATTCCGTTCGCAAATGTTCTTGCAGGCTCCTCCATAATCTCGCTGTAAATTTCGGATTCATGTCTGAGACAATACTCTGAGAAATCCCGTGCAATCTTATGATCTCTTTCATATAAATTTCAGCGAATTTCTCAGCATTATACTGGGTTTTAACTGGCAGAAAATGTGCCGACTTGGTAAGTCTATCTACCACTACTCAGATGCTGTCACATCCACCTCTTACCATAGGCAGACCTGTCACAAAATCCATCATGAGCTGTTCCCATTTCCAGTCTGGAATTGGGAGCGGCTGTAACTTTCTAGATGGTCGTTGGTGTTCTGCCTTCACCAGCTGGCAAGTTAGACATTTTTGAACGTATTCAATTCCATCCCACCAAAACTTCTGCTTTAAATCCTTATAATTTTCGTTCCTCTAGGATGTAATGAGTACTTGGCCTGATGTGCTATAAATAGTACCCTTTTCCTTATCTGTGCAGGAACCACAATCCGATCTCTGAATCGTAGTAACCCGTCAGTATCGATCCTGAAATTAGGTCTCATTTTTTTTCTTTAATTTCTAAATCCAATCGTCTTCTTCTTGCGTTCTTAGGATCTCACTATACAGCGCTGGGTAAATACTCATGCTTGCTAGCCTTCTCTTACGGCTTAGAGTATCTGCAACAATGTTTGCTTTTCCTGGATGATAAGTGAGAGTGAAATCGTAATCTTCCAAGAATTCCAACTACCATCGTTGCCTTAGATTCAGATTCTTCTGGCTAAAGATATACTTTAGGCTCTTGTGGTCTGTGAATACTTCTACCTTAGCTCCATACAGGTAGTGACGCCACTTTGCTAGAGCAAAGACCACTGCTGCTAGCTGCAAATCATGAGTGGGATAGTTTACCTCATAATTTTTCAGCTTTCGTGATGCATACGTGATTACTTTTCTATGTTGCATCAAAACATAGCCTAATCCTTCCTTCAAGGCATCTGTGTAAATAGTAAATTCTTCTGACCCTTCAGGTAGTGATAGTACTGGGGCTGTTGTCAGTCTTTTCTTTAATTTTGAGAAACTTTCCTCGCACTGTTTATCCCATACAAACTTTTTGTCCTTCTGGGTCAGTCTCGTGAGTGGTCCAACTAACTTAGAAAAATTTTGGATAAATTTTCGATAGTATCCAGTTAATCCTAAGAAACTTCTTATTTTAGTGATCGTTCCTGGTCTTTTCTAGTTCTGGACTGCCTCAACCTTTTCTAGGTCCACTTCAAGCCCATTCTTCGATATAATATGTCCCAAAAAAGTTATTTTCTCCAGCCAAAATTCACACTTGCTGAATTTGGCGTACAACTTGTGCTCCTTCAAAGTTTGAAGAACAATTCTCAGATGTTCTTCATTCTCTTCTTTAGTTCTAGAATAGACCAGAATATCGTCTATAAAAATTATGATGAATTTATCAAGATATGGACGAAACACTCAGTGCATTAAGTCCATAAACGTCGCTGGAGCATTAGTTAGTCCAAAAGGCATGACTACAAACTCAAAACACCCATAACAGGAAAATACAATTTTGAAAATATCTGCTTCCCGTATCTTCAGCTAGTAGTACCCCTGCCTTAAACCAACTTTGAATAGACAACTGATCCTTGAAGATGATCAAACAACTCATCTATATGGGGTAACGGGTACTTATTCTTGATGGTCACTTTGTTCAACTTTCGATAGTCAATGCACATCCTAAGTGATCCATCTTTCTTTTTTACGAATAAGACTGGAGCTCCCCAAGGTGAAGAGTTCGATCTTATAAAATTCTTCTCCAGCAGTTCTTGTAATTGTTCTTTGAGTTCCTTGAATTCTGTTGGTGCCATTCTATAGGGGGTCTTTGAGAGTGACACTACTCCAGGAACTGTTTCTATCGCAAATTTAATTTCTCTATCCGGGGTTAGTAAATTCAATTCTTCTGAAAATATCTCAGGAAACTCATTAACCACCTTCAACATTGTTAGAGATATAAGACATTTTTCGTTTCTTAGAGTTGGGGCCTCAGGTGCTTGCATATCCCTTCAATTATCTTTCAGCTTCTTTTTGGAAGTCTCATTCTCTCTCATTAGCTCCTCGTCCAGCTCGCACCACCTGAGTCAGCTCGAGAACGTAATATTTAGAAAAAATCATAATGATAATAATGGACCTATCTAATATCGAGGCTTCCTAAATCCTAGATAACTCAAAGAGCTATTCGTATCGTTCTTGTTAATCTAGGATAAAAACGATTAATGCACAAATATAACGGTTCATGAATTGATAGGCCTCCCAATTGCAATTCGATACATTTAAGCATCACCCATTATATCAAATGATCATAACTTAAATAAGTCCAATCTTATGACATAAGTCCAAAGGAGTTCTTATCTCAAAGATCTAATTCCAGCATAGCTCGGGTCCTTACCAAAAGAAACTCAGAGCTCTGATACCACCTGTAACGCCCCGTGTCACGACGGCATTTCGCCCCGCAACTTGAGACGCTACTCGCGAATTAAAAACGAGCTTGAACTCAAATACAGGAACTAATGAGAAAAATTCGAACTAAAATCCCAAAATATCATTTGAGACAATAAAGTAGTCCACAATACACAGGCATCTAATTATCTACTACAAGTCGTTATAACAATACAACTTATGAGTTTAAAGGTCCGAACTGGGTAAAATTCATACTTAATACAATTCCAAAAGAAACTAACTCGATCAAACTTGAGCTATCAGTCAGTTATCATGGCTTACGAACCTACATAATATGGTGAAATCATAAGTCCACTGACCCAGTAAAATGTACGGCATAGGAATAGAAACGAGAGAGTTCCAAACAACGGGTACGTGAACAACAAGACAAGAATGTGATTTATATAAACGAACTTGAACAAACGAACGAGCAAATCAAATATTTATCAATAATTTTAATCACATTCGAGTCATATGGCTGAGGCAAATTCTTTGGTAGGTCTATCACTCTTATAACTCCAATATATATCACATACATTTTCTTATCCCTCTAAACTCCCGAGGGAGCAACTTATAAACAGTAAAGCACAGTTGACGTACGTGCTTTAGGATAGCTCTTCAGAACCCTACCTCCAGGGCCATCCGAACTACCCCACTTGCAGAGATTTACAAGAGCTCGGACCAACAAACCGACGTTGCCCAATCCGATACTCCTAAAAATTCCCAGGGCCCAACTTACTTGCTTGTCATGAGGCTAACAAAAAACAGGACATTCAAACATATCTTATAATCATGAAGCCATTCAGCACATATTTGATTGACCAATCATAATGAACAATTCGGAAACACGGTCAATCATATCAATCAAACGAATCGCAATTTGGAATCATAGATTATAGAGAACAAATGGATCGAAATTGAGAATATAGACTGTAGAGGACAAATAAATCAGAATTGGACTATGGACCAGAGGAGTTTTCATTTGAAATCTTTATCTTATTAAGGGGGAAAAATACAAAAGAAATCATTTGGAATAATTAAAATTTTAAAATTTATTTTATTTGAAAATAGGCTAAAAAATCTCACTCGAATTAAAAAAAAATGATTTTTCGCGAAAAAGTGTGAAATTTCAAATTTAAAGATATTTCATAAAAATATTAAAACAACTCAAACTCAATTTTTTTCTAGCAGCAGTTCACTTTTCGATTATTTTAAAAATTCATCTTAATGAGTAAAAATTTGTATTTTAACTTCGTAATTAACTAGGTTTGATATTTCTTATAAGGGTATTTTTTTTTGAGATAATTCGATAAGAAAAAGTTTGATTTTTAAATTTTTGAAAGTGGAAGTCAAGGTAGATTTCTTCCAACTTCTCGAAAATCTGGCGGGTCGTGTTCTATAAATGTTTTTTTGCTATAATTTTTCATAATTTTGAGTGAATCAAAACTCTAATGTTATCTATACTTAAAGATGTTTTCAACAGTATATTATATGAGTCTTTCCGATGAGGAAAAGTCGAGTTTTCAAAGCCAAAAAGTTGAACATAAAGCAGACATAATTGGAATATGATAGAAATGACAGTCGACTTTTCGTGGCCATTTTCGCTTATTTTCCTTTTTGTTTTTTCATAATTCTTGATTCTAAAAGCATCTACACTCAAAGAGTTTTCCAACGGTATATTATATGAGTCATTTGGACGAGTGGAAGTTGAGTTTCGATAGTTACAAAGTTAAGTGTTGTGCTGACCGAAGCTATACAAGAGGCTGTCTTTTTTTTTTTTCTCTTCTTACATTTTTTAATTGTTCAAGTCCTCCTGTTTAGTCCATGGTCCGAATATTTGAGTCCAAACTAAGACATAGATGTTCAACAAGCATTAAGTTTAGCATATCAACAATATCGAGCATAGAACATCAAGAAACGTAACAACGGCATTACAAAGCTCATAATTACAAGTGTCACGACATGATCAATAAAGGTATCATAAGCTCAAGATAGGCAACGAATAAAGTAAGAAGGATAAGAGCATATGATCGTATGAAAGAGGCAAGAATTCCGTAAATCTTACTTGTCGACCGGAGCTTAAAATGCTAGAAATCGAGCAATCCGAAAAATTAACGTCTAGACACAAAGATATCAAGTTCTAGGTTAATCTTAAGTTACAACTTACTAAAATTACAAGGACAACGAAGTCTTAACTTACCGGAGGATTGAAGATATCACCACCTGGATTTCCTTTAAAACTCTTCTTATTTTCTAAAATAAATTTAAGTGTATGTGTGTGCTAGAAAAATAAAGCTGTCGAAAAGATGAAGGAATGAAATGGAAAATGATATGCTTGTTTTTCTTTTCAAAATTTTGATGGTGTTATTCAAGCTTCAATTCCTCTATTTATAGCCTAAAGTTTAGAGATTGCTTGGTCCTTGATTAAGTTCGATTAATTTAACTAATCCTCACCAAACTTTTCACTAACTAATTCTCACTAAACTTTCCACTAATTATTATGGCAATTGAAGCACAACTTTCGGCCAACCCATGCCCTCTGTAAAAATTTGGTGATGGAAGCTCATACCCCCCATCATTTCATGTTTATTTGTTTAATTAGTGGTTTTAAGTGTTTAATTAATTGGATTAAGGAAATGGTGGATTAGGCACTAGTCAAATCGTATCCCCCAATTACACTAACTAATTATGGCAATTAAAGGCAAAAAATTGTAGATTAAGGAAATGGTGGATTAGAGTTAGGATTTTGTTTAGGCTTGATTTAGGCTTAATAAAATGTATTGGACCAAGATATCGGGGTGTAAACAAGAAAATTATTTTCGAGTGTGAAAAATATTTTTCAAAATTAATTCATTCTCGTTTTATTTGAAATCGATTTAATTTACGAAATCAATGATTCGAAAATTTTAATTTGGAAAATCTCGGGGTGTTACACCAATGATGAAATCAGAGGAAGCTCAACATCGTAATAACGAAATTCAACCTAAGATAAAGCATGCGAAGTTTCAATTCAAATTTGAATATCAGTTCCATCTTCATAAACATTCAAATACAGAGGTAAAGAATGTTGCTGCAGTCATTGAATTCAATGCTTACATTTTATGATACAGTGCCTGAATAAGTATAGTTAAATATCATCTCTATAAAATCATAGTATCATTCATAGGCATCCCACACCTGATGATATTGAGAGTATAAAAGATAAAATTTATTGCAGAAAATGTAATAGCTGTATATCATTTATTTATCTGAAGTGGATAAGAGAACCAAGAATCATAAGTAGGACTTCCATTCTGCGATATCTAATATGGCATCACTGATAAAAACATTATCCACCATGTATAAATTATTAGCCTTGTATATACCTCAGTGTTCTGAAAGGAGAGCCTCCAATCATAAGAAGCCATGTACATATTCTTCTCCTCATACCCAATTTGTGCCAAGTTCTCAATAAGAATGGCCCAAACAAAGTATCCAGGAGCAAAATAGTCAACTGCAACGAGGCCGGGCACGGGCCTAACTCCAATTCCAGGCGAGTCAAGCCCTGTTTCATTATCCAAGGAAAGATGCTCCAACCAGCACATAGGCCTAAACTCCATCAAAATTCTCAATGATGTCACAGGAAACCAAAATCAAAACAGGAACTGAAAAGGTTAAGGAAAAAGAATCCAATCTTGAAACTCAAACCTCTTGAAAATTTCTGTAAAGCTACCACCCCATAGCTGCCGGCTGAAGAGGCCATCGGCGCAGGGCCTGCCCTCCCAGAGCTCAAGGCGGCCGGTAACAATGCCGGGCACCATGATAACAGGGTGGAGGGCGGTGATGCCGTTGCGCCTCAGCCGAGCTCCTAGTGGTTCTGGGGCCTGAAGTCCCGGTGTTAGAATCCCACATCGGAAAAATATCAAAGTCTTGGCCACTTTATATGGTC
>JACFYI010003640.1:107301-149933 GCA_014898755.1 Handroanthus guayacan | reverse complement strand
TCCTCACCTCACAAGCTAGCTTTTGGGATTGAGTTAGGTCTAAGCTCCATTTTCTAACACCCGGCAAATCTGCCGGTAAACAATGGTAGGGAAACAAGAGCAGCCACCAGGTAGTGAATAAGCGTCCAATTGTCCAGCAGCAGGAATCCGTGCACCCCCATTCTTTCTTTTGATTCCTTCTTTTCAGCTGGTTTTTTAACACAGCAGAATTGGGACTGTAATAGTTTTTCTTCTCAACTTTGGGGGCTTCAAATGGTTGCTTATCGTCATTTTTTGCCTTTCCATCATGCGAAAAACTCTTCACAGGCTCCAAAAAATAGAGCTTCCTGAACCGAAGAACTGAAGCCATTGCATCAAAATAAAATACAAGAATTAATTAACAACCACTAAGAATTATAGATAATCCATCAATGGGGAGAAAACCAAATCAACTCTTCAATCAAGAATTATGGAAGAATGTGATCAACATTTGGTACAAATGTAAGAAGGAAGAGTTCCAAAAGGAAGTGGAAAACTGAGAGAAAGAGAGATAGACGTATGGAACTATAATATTCTGAGTATGAAGAATCACACCCTACATGAGGAGAAAAACCGAGGGAAAAAAGGAGGTGAAAATGAGCAGTATGCGCAACATAAAGGCATGGGGCGGTGGCAGGCGTTGCAGAGAGTGATGGAACACGTGGTGGAAGAGGTGATATGGAGGTGTCACTGTGGGTGCACCGCAAAACACCACAGTAGATTGGGACTAGCTTCGGGTAGACTTTGGCTGAAACCAACAAGAGAAAAGAGATATGTTTAGGCCATTTGGGGGGGGCTTTTTTTTAGGGTGAACTACATTTATAGTTTAGTTTAACCCCTTTTGGCATTCAGACTCCCTAACAAAAGTTGGCTAATTACACTTTAATTTGCAATTTTTTTATTAGTCGCTACAATCCTATTTGTTTCGGATATGAAAAGACAAAATTATCCCTGTATAAGTATAATGGATCATCGTTGATCACCCATCCTTCAACAAATTATCAGCTATTGATGTGATCCGAAATTTTCATCCTTGTGAACCTTAGAAATTGGGAATTCCGAACTACGACTTTCCATCCATCAAACTTGCTTGATAATACGCAAAAGCAAAAGTCCTGATTTTTCAAAGACAACTAATTACTATCATCAACAAGGCTACAACCAACAACGAGGACATATGATATGATTTCCATATTCTTGACAACTCCAGCCATCCAAAAAGTACTTTAAAAAGATTCACGCATCTCAACGAGCTCAGAATCTTCAACAATAGCACCATTAAAATCTCTTTGACCTTCATCATAAAGGAAAAGAATGCAAGAAGAGTTTTTGCTAGGTAGGTGACTGAAACTCAATATATTGTTGTTGGAAAAATAGGTTTGATATGGGTGGCCCAAAAGGGCTGACCCGACCCATATTAATTGGAGGGAGTAGTTAAAAGTTTTGAATTTAGAAAAACTCCCTAAAAACTACTTCTTCACTAATTAGGGGATAAGTGGGGCTAATGTAAGAAATAGGAAATTCTCTGCAGAAAAGAATTCCTACGGGAGTATGGAATTTTCTCTCTACAAATTTTCTCTCTCTGTAGAATTTTCCCTCTTTCTCCTCTCTCTACATTTTCTCTCTCAAGAAAATACTCTCGCTCCTACCTTATTACACCCTCTTTCTACATGTGTTGTAATAAAAGAGAGTTTATAATAACGAATTAGAAATTAATTACTATTGGTATTTGGGTTGTGAAAAATCGGATTATTTTTCATAATTGATGATTTAATCCGGATTGAAAAGACAGTCAAGATCGATGATTCAAGCCTGTTCCAATTCGGAGAAAATGGGTAAATTAAAGTCAGTGATTCGAGTCCATTGAGATCCGAGACGGGTAAATTTTCGTATTTTGTTGAAAGCATAATTCATGATTTGATTCATATGAATTAGTAATTCTTTCATTGGTATCAGAGCCATCTCGGCTCGAATTTTGACATATTCTATACAAATTATGAAATTTATATGTTTATATCATGTTATATTTGCATAGAATTGAATTGTATGCTAGAAAATTATGTTATTATAACATATATTGGATTATGTGCAATTTTTCCTACCATGTTTAATTATGCCTGAATTATTTCTGGATTTTATTGAATTTTTATAGTGATATTCATGTTATGAAATTTATATGGTTAGATAGATCTTTTCGGGACAAGTTCAACCATATATTATGCATAATTTTTGGTGATCTGTGCGATTTTATACAATTTTTTGAAGATAAATTCATGTATTAGAATTTTGTGATATTCTGAATATTAAGTAGAATAAATTTTAAACCCTTAAGGCAAATCCCACTCTCAGTACGGAGTGTTTGATTTTCAAACACGTATTTAGAAACCTCAAAATAGAAATCTGACAACACCACTGAGTTCAGGATAGTTGAAAATGGGGGTAACTAGAATCCGATGGACGCAAAACACCGAGAGAGCAGCTCGTGCAGAACACGCGCCATTAGAGCGTGTGAATGCGGTTAGGCAGTTGTGTGGCAATCGCTGCCACATGAGTGACGTGGGCCAATAAAGTTTTGCCACGTCGCACAACCACCAAACATGGCGCTTGCATGGCCATGACATGTGGCTGTTGACCAGTCAATGGTCAACCACCTTCGGCCGATGTGGACCATCCATCAACTAACACGTGGAGATGATGACACATCATCAAGCCGCGTGGCATGCCATGTCATGACACCACGTCAGCATAAAGTCAGGTCGTTTGTGACACGTCTCTGACATGTTATCAAGAAAGCCATGTCACCTAGCCACGTCATCTGCCATGTCATATGATACGTCAGCATTTCGGACACGTGTCTCTGCCACGTTAGCAGACCTTGCTAACTTGTCTTGACATGTAAGAAATTTTTTTTTAAAAAAAAAAGAGGCAAAAACACCTGGAATAGATACGCGCTAGCCCAGCCGCAGCAGTGGCGCCTGCACCCTGTTCCGGAGGTAGTTTTTGACCCGAAAAATTTTGACATGCTTAGATTTAAATTTCTGATTTTTTGATGAATTGAAATAAATTTTTCGAAATGAAGAAAATATTTTCTTAATTTTGATCTTTTGAAGAATGAAAAATTGAGAAAAATTATTTTACTTGGAGAAAAATACAGAAATTTTTTCTAAGTAATCATAAAATTAAAATATAAGGGGTTGGCTATCTGGTTCAGAATTTTTGAACACGTGTGAATATTTTGCTCCTAATTACGCTTGAAAGATATGCTTTTTTTTCGCGTAATATTTGATAAGATTGAGCATGATTTGTATTTTGGATGTGTTTTTTAAATTCTAAAATATTAACCCTAATGATTGTTTACCCCATTTTAGATAAAATGATAATGAGAAACGCTCAACGTGCCTTTGGGGGGCGAGGTAGAGGTTTCAGAGTTCCTGAACAACGCGAGAAAACTACGGAGTTTCTCACATATTGAATGAGAGAGTCAAATACACTTCCTTAGCACTTTGAAATTATGGAGAGGAAGTATGATGAACTTATTTCCCTGGGCGAAAGGTGTTTTGTGGGCAATAAGTCAAAACTCATATGAGTTTGCCAATAGTCATTGCCAGAGGATTTATGAGAAAAGTTCCATGAAATTCATATGTCAGTGGGATATGACAAAAACCTAAATGAGGTTAAGGAGGCCATGCTCAATTGGTGGGTTGAAGATACTAAAGGAAAGGTGAAAGTCCACATGTCTCGCAGTGTGCAAACTAACTCACGAATATCACTATGAGAAAGACACCTTTGAGATTTCGTGTGTGCAATAGACTTTCAACTAGTATTAAACATGGCTTCATGTGATAAAATACACCGAGAGGCAATGGTGGATAGAAGCTTTTAGAGAGAAGAGTGATTGTGTACTAGTACTAGTAGTAGTTTACATTTTATTTATTATTCTTATGAGACATGTAATAATTTTCAAGACATTTGATGATCTTGAAATATCATTAACTTTTAAGTACATATCGTCTATTTCCTTTATTCCAAGTGTATTCTTGTGAATTATGCAATTTATACTTAATTGCAGTGGGCTGTTTTAGGTTGGTAGAATTAGAACAATTCTCACCTAAAACTTATTTTGTAACTTAAGAAGTAGGTTTGTGATAATGTAACATTTGGTTTATAGATCATGATTGGGAACATAGTGAACTTTCGAATCTATGCCCTATGTTTATTATCATTGAACTTAATTTTTGAAGTGCAAAGTTGCATGTGTATATAAGATAAGCATTGTTATAATAGTCACTCCTTAGTATATAGACCATGACTTAAAAATCAACCATAGCTAATTTGAACTTAGAGATACCACAAACTTAGTTGCACTTGAGGAGCAAATAGGCTCTAATGTACGGCACTACTCATTGAGAGTGAGACTATAAAATCTATTAAGTGCGAAAAAGGACAAGATTTCATAACTCAAGCAATTTTGGAATTGCTCATGGCATATTGGTATATTTTATTGAGAAGTATATAGGAATTATTGTCACTCACTTGAGCTAGCTAAAATCAAGTTTGACATTTGTGGACTATGTCAAGCACCATATGCTAGTAAAATGTTAGCTAGCCATATTTTTTATATAAGCAGCAGGTGCAAACTTTAATCTAGTCCCTTATTGATTGTTGGTGCATTTGAAAGAAATCGACATATTGTGTCAACGTGAACTCTTTCTGTCATGATGCACAACACATCGAAGTTGAGGATAAGCAACTTAGTGTT
This sequence comes from Handroanthus guayacan, assembly GCA_014898755.1. NCBI lineage: Eukaryota > Viridiplantae > Streptophyta > Magnoliopsida > Lamiales > Bignoniaceae > Handroanthus > Handroanthus guayacan. Next base: position 145,156 of record JACFYI010003640.1, on the reverse strand, counting down.
GTTAAGTCCATTAATTGCCTTATGACTGAACCTAGTTCCCAAAAAGCTTCGGGCTTCAATCATGAAAGGAACTAACAGGAAGGCAACAAAGGTAAGGGATTGAGAAAACATCCTAGAAGAACAATTCTAATCTCTACGTCTTGTTGTCTGAATCCTATCCTATGTGGATATAAATTCAAGAAACAACAAAACATAGGACTAGAGATGATGAAACATGTGCAGTCTTGTCAAATTCCTCTATGTGTTGGAAATTTTGACTTGTCTGATATTCTGCGTAGGATAAAATCTAAAGTTTGTCATTCAAAGACACTATGGTTGGTGTTCTATAGATAACATTTATTATGGTAATGGATATCTAAGGATTGGTTTCTCAACTGAAATAGACAAGTGTTATGCTGAAGATTTCTTTTTCAGTAAATACTTGCTCATCTAGTCATGCAAAGTACAAATGAATGTATTTGGCATATGGGACTCGATCACATTGGGTAAGAGAACATGAATCAACTAATGAAAGATGGATTGTCGAGTTCTTATTTTTCGTAACAGTTGATTTAATTGCTTTTAGGCTTTATCTTGCCAGAGATAATGAGAAAACCAATTTGAAAAGCCACTGGGGCTATATTTCTGTTGCAATTAATTCATTCAGAGATATCGTTATTTGTGATTTGATGGAAGTGGGAGGCTAGACATAGAGCCTTGTATTTTCATTACGTTGATAGATAGATTCTCATATTATATTTATGTCCATTTGATCACTTATAAGTCCTAAACACTGGGGTGCTTTAGACATTATAGAATTAAAGTGGATGATCAAATAGACGAGAATATAATGAATCTTGAGAATTGCTTGAGAGCAAGAATATCTATCTACTTGGTCAATTTGAGGATCTATGTCATGGAAAGAGGATAGTGAGACAACTGATCATTTCTCATACACCTCTTTCAAGCGGTGTTCCTGAGAGAATGATAAGGATGCTGTTGAATAAGACAAGGTCCATGCTAGTGCAAATTAACTTGTTAATTTCTTCTTGGGGAGATAAATTTGTTAATTGCAGCCCACTATTTGGATTATGTGTGTCCAAAGCCAATACCATCTGCATTGTTTGAACTCCGGGCTAGTATGACGCTTGACTAAAAGTAACCATAAACTTTGGAAGTCGACTGTTGTATCTTCACAGGATACTAAGAGCAGTCAATATGTTACATGTTCATAAGTAATAGCGTCGATGGAACTATTATTGAAATCAAATCATGAAATATATTTGTGGAGAGTGAACCTCCTAGTAGCCGTGAAATAAAGGGAAACCAGACCCTTATTAGGTTAATTGATTCCGAAATTGGCTTTGTAGCTTATGGATAAGTGAAATTTTGAGAAGATGTGTTACCACTCAATTCCAGTGAGAGCTATTCCTATGGAATCAATCCATCAGAAATCTAAATTTGGAAAGGTACTAGGAACAGAATGCCCAAAAGTCATTTAGAAATTAAAGAACATACATTTATGGAATCTCTAATGGACAAAGAAAAGCCTAAGGCACACGTGTAAGGCTTTGTCTTATCCCAAAAAGAATGAATAAATGAAAGTAATAGATAAGTAGATGGAGTTAGTTTGATTAAACTGAGTCTGGGAATTGGTTGATTAAATTTTGGGGTGTGTAGCTCTTGAGAATAAATGAGTTCTCAAACATTAAGCAAAAGCTTGTGAGCTATAGTACTGGACTGGTGACAGTCAACAATAGTGTTGATAATATATAAATCCTTTTTCACTGGTGGTAAGACTTACTTCCAATTACTCGATATTAGTCATATTAGCTAACTTAGACATAGAGTTATATTAGATGGATGCTTAGACTATTTTTTTTCTCAAGGGAGATCTTGATGACAAAATCAAAGAGATCAATCTATGGTTTTAAGCAGTCTACTCAACAATGGTATTTGAGATCTTGTAGAGCTATAATCTCAAATGATTTCATTATGAGTGATGAGACCATTGTGTTCGTGTTTAAAGTCCAGTAAGAGTTTGTAATTCTATCTCTTTATGTCTAGGACATATTGTTAGTTAAAAACGATAAAGGGTATGCTAAATCCATAGAGATCATTTTAAGAGACTTTGTGGTGTCTGAAGAATCTTATATCAAAAGATATAATAATGATTCAATATGGAAGTTGCATACCTTATGATACTCCTTTGGCTAAATATGGAAGTATAAGTCATGTATTATGCCTAAAGACTCCCAAAAGAATTACAGATGTTCAAAGTACTATATAAAAATGTTGTTGAGAGCTTGATGTATACTATAAAGGTATACGTGCTCTGATATGTCAAAGTCATAGGTCTAAGTAGCAGGTATCAATCCAATTTAAGAAAGAAACATTGGATTATCTAAAATGGGATTTTAGAGATACCTAAAGCGTACTGCAGATCATTTCCTATGTTATTCAAAGAAAGATCCAAACTGAAAAGGATACACAAAATACTTATTCTAGTGATTTGAGTATCGATAATCACTTTTGGTTATGTGTTTTTGATAAATGAGAATGCGATCTCATTGAGTAGCAAGAAACTAACCTGTGTATCGTTGTCCACAATTGATGTTAAAATTGTGGCATGTAATTCTGCAGTACAAGGTGTTTGGGTTAAGAAGTTCTTACAATATTTGGATATGGAAAGTCTAGTGGGAGCAGACACAATTTGTTGTGATAATTAATCAACCATTGCTTGAGCACTGACCCCAAATATCATGGTAAGACCAAACACAAAGATATGAAACTCAACTTTGAGAGAGATGTAGTTGAGAAGAAAGCGGTGACGCTCAAATATATATCTATGCTTACATTGGTGGCTTGTAAAGTCTACTACAAGCCACCTTGGGGCTGCATGGGAGTAGAGTATGTTTATATTTAAGCTTGTTCATATCTTTTTATTGTATGCTTATCTTATGGAGGATGAACATTTTGATACATATGCTTGATGTGATATCTTAAAAGGTATGTCAGACAAGTTGAGATTGGCTCTCTCACACGAGCAATCACCTCTGACGTTGAGTAGCGTGCAGAGATGAGGCATTTTTTATTTATTTTGTATAAATGCCGCCTTAGTCTAAGCGTGAGTAAGATGAGATTACTGTTGAGAGTTCAGTAATTGAAATGGATTACCCACAATCCATTGACTTGTCGATAAGCCAGATGTGAGTTGTTCTCGAAATCATTTTGAGGAGGACGAATAAAGGAGAAAACTCAACTTAAGTGTTGAGATACACTTGGATCAAGATCTGTACAATGCTTTATTGAGCACAAGACATATGCTTCCGACAGGGAAAAAACTGCATCGTAGCACATATTTCATACCATGTGTGCTTAGAGTGACCATTTGGGTAATGAGCAAATGAGTCTTTATTTTCTCTTTGTGTGAGACCCAGAGGTATATATGACCTCATGTGATACCTTTAGTACTTTAAATTGTTTCTTGAGTTCTTGTTCCAGTGTTGCTATTTTAGCATGCTACTAATAGCCATGAATAATCCGGCAATACGGTGCATGTCTAGGCAAGCAACTGAAATGAGGAGGAAAGACTCGAGTTGGAAAGGAAGACTATTCTTTTACTAACATGTAACTTGTATCCAAGCTGGCCAGCCAATTATGTTTGGGATATAATTGTGAATACATGGAATTAGTAATGGTCAAGTATGCTCTTATATTGTGATGTTTAAGGGATAAGAGATACGTTGACTAGTGTAATAAGAAGAAAGTTTGGGTTATAGCGAGATAAAAGTCCTCATTGCATTTTTGGAGTCGAGCTGCTGTAATCCTTAACCGTGTATAGCTTATAGCTCTTGTTCGTTATGATCGCCGGTCACACGACCCATTTACCTGTATGGATAGTATTGAGTTTCTAATAAATTGAGATTTGGGTTCAGCCCGTTTGTGCGAGTGGGAGATGTTGGAAAAATGGGTTTGGATATGGCTCGCCCAAACGGATGACCCGACCCATATTAATTGGAGGGAGTAGTTAGAAGTTTTGAATTTAGAAAAACTCCCTAAAAACTAATCCTCTACTAATTAGGAGATAAGTGGAGGTAATGTAAGGAATGGGGAGAGAGAATTCAGAAAAGAATTCTCTGCAGAAAAGAATTCCTATGAGAGAATGGAATTTTCTCTCTCTGCAGAATTCTCCCTCTCTCTCCTCTCTCTACGTTTTTTCTCCTCTCAAGAAAATACTCTCTCTCCTACCTTATTACACCCTTTCTCTACATGTGTTATAATAAAAGAGAGTTTGTAATAACGAATTAGAAACTAATTGCTATTGGTATTTGGGTTGTGAAAAATCGGATTATTTTTCATAATTGGTGATTTAATCAGGACCGAAGAGACAGTCAAGATCGGTGATTCAAGCCTATTGCAATTCGGAGAAAAGGGATAAATTAAAGTCAGTGATTCGAGTCCATTGAGATCCGAGACAGTTTCGTGTTTTGTTGAAAGCATAATTCATTATTTGATTCGTATAAATTAGTAATTCTTTCAAGTGTCCAAGTGGTTCTCTCATGATAGTACGGCTCAAAATGCTTAAATTTCTAAGAATGTTGAGGGCTGGATGTTTTGGTAATTAAGGGTAAATATGGCAATTTAGTGGCTTACTGTTAAAAAATTGATCTTGGACCTAATTTAACTCCAAAAGTTAGCTTATGAAATGAGTATTGTCCGAGATTACATAAATAGGCCATAATCTTTACATTTTTTTTTTTGTGGGATTCTAACACTTACAACCAATGGTATTTATATATTAGGCTTGTGCTTTCTGCAGGTTGAAATCAGTCCTTTAATTGCCAAAAAAAAAATGAAAAAATAAATAAATAAATAAAAATTGAACATGTTAGACATTTTTTTTAATTATTAGGAGAGAAGGGTATCTTGCCAATGAAATCGAAATAAATTGGGAATGCATAAGAGATGATAGCTATTTAAAATTATTTTAATTTACTAAAATGTGAATCGTCTTTTAAATTAGTTGGGAGGTGTTTCGTGGATTCAACTGATCATTTTCTTTGCAATGCCTTTTATCTTTGTAACACCCAAGAATTTCCTTAAATAAAATTTTGAGTCATCAAATTTTTGAAAATTTATTTAATTTCAAAATCAAGCATCATTTTAAAATAAAAACACATTTCATGTATCCGAAAAGTTTTCAAACAATCATGTTTCATTTTCTCGTCGCATCTCGACCCAAAAATGAGCCTAATAGCCCATGAAAACAAGCCCAATTCATATTTGAAACTCAAAAAAAAAAAAAAAAGAATAAAGTCTGCAGAAAAAGAACAGCCAGCCACAGCAGCTCATTTCAATCCCATTTGAAGGGATTTTGACCTCCAAACATCACCTCTATGTCTCAAGCTTACACAAGAAGCTTAGCATAATTATTTTGAAGGGCTCAAGCTAATAGATCCTTGCATTTTGACCCCATCTTCACCTTATAAATAAGCTTCCTGGTGGACAAAAATTTCTGCAGAAACTTAATCCTCACATTGCAAAACACTTTGATACTTGAACTCCACTTGCACTATGGCTTCCCTCACAAAATCGATTTTTGCTTAAGGGAGGGATTCTAGGTGGTGAATACTCATCCTAAACTCTTGGTAAGTGGCTTAAACTTAGTGATTTAAGGATGTTTAATGTTATGTATGTTTAGAACTTGACATAAATGCAAATGTGGTTATAGGTGCTAGAAACTAAGTTTGGAATCTTGCATCTTCAAGTTCTAGCTTCTAAGGTAAGACTTGTATCTTCTTTGAACTTCTTATAAGCATATAATGTCCTTCCTTGCTTTGATATTTTGATTGTGTCTTGAATTTCTGAAACTTTTGCTCCTTTTGAAATGCTGAACCATGAGTTATGTGTTGCTTTGTTGTTCTTGTTAATTTGAACTCTATTTCTTGAATAAGTAAATTCGAAGCTAAATGAACCTCCTTGAATCCTATGCCGATGCTTTGGATTGAGATTTGGACAATGGACTGTGGACTAAGAGGAGTAATGAACTAAGAGCGATTGAAAATAAGAGATATGGACAAAATCGTATTTTTCGACTTAAAAATGATCTTTCGAAAAATCTCAAAACCAAATTTCAAAACAACGATTTATGAATGTTTTTACGTATAAGAGAACCTCAAAATCATAGTTTTGGATAAAAAATTTGAAGAAAATTAAAAGATGAAAAATCAAATTTTCACTAGAGAGTCAGCGCCTGAGTGCACAACGTTTGGTGTCCCAGTGCCCAACTCTCGGGCAAAACAACCTAAATTTCCAAAAGCTTGGGGGCCCTAGCGCGCAACTTCTGCCCAAAATTTTTGTTTTGGACGCTCAAGCTCCCGTTTGAGTGCCCAAGCGCCCATTTCCGTACTCAACTTGATTTTTCAACCTTCATTTCATATCATATCAAGTCCATATCCGATCTTTCTAAAGTGATTCGAGTTTTGAAACGAAAACCGTCTAGTCCATAGTTGAAATTCCGAAATAATTGATTGATACGTTTGGCCTATTTGAAATGTTATTTGATATTGATGGCCAATAAATGTTATGCCTTAACGGCTTTTCTGAGTGATTGAATGTTCCCTTTGTTTCAAAGCCTGAATGAATGAATATGGGCCCTGAGGATTTTTCTTGGGGATCGAACTTGGGCAATGTCGAATTGTTGACTAGGACCCTCGAAAATCTCTGATTGTTGGGTAGTTCGGATGGATTCTGGAGGTAGAATCTCGAAAAGCTATCCTGAGCACGTAGGTCGGCTATGTTCCCTAAATGAATGAGCTCCTTCGGGAGTTAGAGGGATAAGGTTGAAATGTATATGTTGAAGTTATAAGGGTAATAGACCTACCAAAATATTTGTTTCAGCCTATTGACTCAAATGTGATAAATATCTTTTGATATATGTTCGATTTTAATCGCTCTGATTATTCCTGAATTGTTATCGAAATCACATTCCTGTCTCAATGATTGATATGCTCATTTCCTTGAACTTCTCATTCTCGTTTTTCTGCTATAAATTTTACTGGGTCAGTGGACTCATGACTCTATATTACCATGTCGGATCATGAGAATTGACGAATGAATGATTAAAACTCTATGATAGATTGCAATGCTCATTTTGGATTTGTACACCTTGATGTATTTTGGGAATTTGTACTTAGATTTGTATTTTGGAATCAATCTTATGTTTTGGACTCCTAGACTTAAGGGATGTATAGATTGACGAATTGTAAATCTAAGTTAGATGCGTTATATATTTTTGGAATATTTGGACTTGTAATAATATTTCCTTTCCTTTGGCAATTATAGTATGTTTGTTGTGCTGTTAGTTTCTGATTTTAACGAATTGGTGTTTAATTGTATTCGAACACGAGTAGCACACATCGGGTCTCGGGGCGAAATGCTACCAGGATTTCGGGGGCGTTACATCTTCAGTTGTATCCCATGTACACTCAGATTCAAAGTTATTTAAACTTAGGGGGCGTTTGATAGCGTATGTAGACTAAATACCTCAATTAAGCCCGGATGAGATTATGGAATACTGCAACACTAATGTGATGTTTGGTTAGGAAGATTAGTGTTAACTCTAGAAATTAAACTACATTCGAATACATGTTTGATAAGGAGGATTAAATGATGTTATATGTAAAATTACAAATGCACCCTTCTTGTGTTTTCCATTTTCTTATTTGTTGGCATTATGTTTTTCTAGGTTTTATAATTATTTTTTTCTCCTTGTTTCTATTTTATTTTCATTTTAAATTTTTGTTATTGCTATGGCATGTAATATTTGTTGCGTTAAACGGTGAAGAAGAACTAAATGTTGATTACACCTTCGGCCCAACCTACTATAAGCTAAAATTAACATATATCAATTTTATCTAAATTTACATTTTATTTCATGACACAACCAATGTAACTTTGAGGTTGTGGGGAACAATGTGCATATCAAATTATATTTCCGAAGGTGCTTAAATTGGTCTGGCATTTTGTTTACCGTGCTCTATCGGGTGCTACACCTAATGCGTCTACGGCATCCCTCAGCGACCTTAACAGATAAACAACATAAAGGACACAAATACCGACCATCGTACACAAAAACAATGCATACATAAGTATTAAAACATGGATATTTTGCCATCGAATCCATTGATGAATATGGTTGGTCAAACTTATCACGAAATTGCAAATACAAGCATGAAAATGACATGGGTCCAATTACAATTAGATGAACATCATGAGATATATACAAATCGTCACATTGTGAACGCATGGCAGAGGGAATGTCACAACTTTATATCTAGATAACATGCAACTGCATGCTCAAGCCTATCCCACAAGGTGGAATGATGCGTACAGTACTAAACCCAAAAATGCAATTTTTTTTCACTGGGAAGCATAAACATTCACTTCAACAAAGGGGATCAATTTTGATTGATCATGTTGGACATAGGACAATCTGCCTACCAAAATTCCATTACGCCAAAATTAAAATTGCTACATTACAAGTAACATAATAATGTAAAATGTGTTTTGGTTTGAAAGGTACTACAAAAGGTTGCATTATAATGGTATGGTTACAATGGACGCCTGTTATACCAGGACCAAAAAAGGAAAATGTGTTATTCATTAACTCACGGAGCCCCGCATATTCCACAGTTGATACTGGCAATAAATAAGAAGTATGTCAGAGGTTCTGATAGTTATAGAGTCATGTAAGCTGCTAATCTCCATAAATAAATGAATCAAACAGATCGATCCAATGGCTATTCATGAAGCACAGGTAATCACAATCCAAGGAATCGTTCGCACCTACTAAAAGCATATGTGAACGGTCCTGCCGCCCAAATACCCACAATTTCAACCCAATACAATTCCCGAAAATGCGATACGGAAAGAGGAAAAAAGAAAATCAAAAGTTATGGATCTGATGAAATACAAATGAACGTACTCATGGAGATAATAGAGCCAACAACCAATACAGAGGGTAGGGGATAACAGAGGAGATCTGACACCATGGAGGGTGGATGGAGCAAGCGTACAATTACCGCCAAATAGACAGTTTTCCTGTTCACTGAAGAAGAGTGATGAAGCTCTGCTGCGTTGGTAGCCGGAGAAGGTGGATGTGACTTAGGATCGTGTTTCAGTAATTGAGGGTTGATGGGCTTCTGTGTGGAAAGAGTTTTTTTGGGGAAAGAGGACAAAATGCAAGACATGGCAAGTTGTTGAGGGGTAATTTGGTAATTGAATTATTAAGCTCGCCCACACATTCCACAATCTCAGGGGTTGGGGAAAGACTAATAAATCCCATAATCCATGCAGCCCACTGGGCCTTCAACTGTCCAGGGGCCGGCCTGTGGTGCTAATCAAGGCTATCAAATAAAAGATTATGACATTTCAAATCTACTAATTGCACTTAATCTAGGCTATCAAACACTCCCTTAAAATATTATTTAATTAACAAACTAAAATATTGTCTAAACTCTCTTGGGAGGCTTTGAATTCAATTTCTCTATCATTAACTATTGAGTTTTGTTAATTAAAAAATGCCTAGGTTTAAATAATTAATTAGTTAACTAGAGTTAAATTTGTGATCTAAGAAGGACAATATTTATCATTGCGTTAAGTTTCCAATAACACAGACATTCGTATAAGTATACATCGGATGTATTTAGAGAGATAGGGCATTCAAGATGAGTTTGAGCCTGCACTGTGATGAAGTTTTGAAGAATTTTTTCAAATAAAATATGGGAAATTTGGAAAAGTAAAGAGAAAATCACTAAATTTAATCGAGCTACAAATGTAGAAAATTTGATGAATGAAGCGTTATAGACAATACTTGAAGAGTTTCCTTTTTGTTGCATCAAAATTAGAGTACACTTTGATATACTGCAAAACATCAACCTTATACATTAAATGGAGTACCAAATTATGCAAACATTTGATATAGCATCATATTCTAAATAGAGTAATTGCACTAATTAAAGAAGAGGTCAACCGAATTGTACCAACACTTTAATGATCAAAACTCATTCATTAAATTACTTGGCGGGTCATAAGCTACTTCTTTTTTGCAAAATTGGGTTAGTCTTTCATTAACTATTTTTTTTAATTCTAAATACATATCACTTGTATTAAATATTTACATATAAAGACCCAAGATCACAGATGATATCACATACTTTGCATGCTTTCGTGTAATAAAATGAGAGATGAAACATGAATAAGAACATATAATCTAAAGTGTGCAAAATTTGGTTGGTTAGAATTGATTTAATGAGCTGTTGGGCTACACTATGAGAGTAAAATGATACTATAAAAGGATAATTTACCTCAACGCTTTCTCAGATTTGGTCCAATTATATAAACCTTCCATGTGGTTTGACAAATGAATTACAACTTAATCTCCTTCCATTTGTTTAGTTGATGAAAAATTTAACAATTTTTACACTGCTGTTTAACATTTTAGATTATAGGGGCTAGATATAATGTTTCAACTAATAAGTTTGATTTTCAAAAGAACTAACTGTAACGTTACGCAAGCTTCATTAAATTTTCTATCAGTTAAACTAACGACAGAGTAATGACATTATAATTTTTCAAACCACATGAGGTATTTTTGAAATTAGGTCAGACAAACTTCATGAGGGTACTAATTAGTTAATTATCCCTATTATAAAAAAACACAATCTAATATGTCTTTGAAGGGAAAAGAAAAAGACAATCAAATACGTTTTCACCAAAATATTTTAAAAAACACATCAATCAAATATATAAGAAACTTTTAGGAACATTGTTTTTAAAATAATTCATCAAATAACTTTTTCCATATTTAGAAACCCTAAAAATATAAATATGTGAAATATGTGAAATATGTTTTTGAGTATTAGAGCTTTATATATTTTCTTTATATATATATAGATATATGCATGTTATGTTGTTGGAATGATGATGACAAAACCTAAGCGCAAAATGGGTAAATAGGAGGCTCACACAACAGCTACACATCTGTCCGATTATACCTAATTTTGCATGTGCATTATGATGAAATTGCCCTCCCTCACCGCTTTGTTTTCTTTTCTGACTTCCGTTTGCGGCCTTGCCTTTTCTGTTGCTCCTTTCTATCTGCTATCTTTGACATGGACATTTCTTTCTCCTATCATGTACAATGTACGGATATTTTAAAAAATTACAAAATACAGTGTTTGATATTTGCAGAATATGGATGAGGACGTATCTGGTATGATTTCAGACACGTTAGATTTAACAAGAATTTGGCATATATTTATAGAAAAATTGAAGTACTACTTAATTTGATGGACTGTTAGTTTGTTGTTCGATTCTTCAAGTTTTTGAACTGAAACTATTTGAAAGAATAATGATTAATGTGGGTTTTTTTTTTTTAATTTCTTTATTGTTATTATTATTATTATCATAAGGATTGTTACAGCTACCATCCTATGCAAACCCCGTCGCATTTGGAAAATTAGATGGGTCACCCTTGCTGCCAGTGAACGTCGAAAACCTAATATAAATCGTGAAATCACAACGGCGCCCTTAATGTATATTCCAAGGAAAAAATATCAGAACACTTAAAATGACAATATAATAACCATCTGATTACTGAGAACACAAAGTATACATGTAACTACACCACATGGAGAGATCGCTATAATTATTCCAAAATTTTAATATTATTTACCAAAAATTTCAATTATTAATAATGTTTTTCAAAAATATGATTTAAGTAAAAAAAAATATTTTAATAAATAGCCTTTTAATAATTTTAAAATAAAAAAATAATATGTATTATTTAATATATATTATTTAAGATAATGTATATATTATTGAAAATAAAATATATTTTTTTATAATTACGTGTTATTAAAATACATTAATATGTATTGAGCAATATTATTTCTATTATTAAATTTTTTATATATTATAAAAATATTAATTTTTAATAAATAATAGAAATATATCACTAAGAAATAAATATTATCTTTTGATAAATAATTTTCTAGAAAATTTAATTTTTGATATATTATTCAGAATATTAGCTTAATAAATAATATCAAAATATTATTGAAAAAATTGTCATCTTTTATAAATAATTTTCTGATATTATTTTTGTATATTGTTAAAATATACTTATTAGAATACCTTTTATCAAAAGAATTATAATAAAAAATAATATTTAATTTTTAATAAAATTATAAAATTTATTATTATTTAACAAATTTTAGGGATAATTGAAGGGATCTCTTGTAAGGTTTGGTATAATTACAGGCAGACTATCTCTCATGCTAAGGACAAGCATGAACATCTTAATCACATAAGGTTATTCTGGTCGTGAAAAATATTCAATCATGAGTTTGAGTCAAATGAAAGGTAAATTGAGAAGTGATGGTATCCATCACTTCTAAATGATCTCAACAAATTTGGTTAATTTAACTAATGGATGGACCTATTTGTTAAACGGACAAGATAGCAAGGGTAGCAGGCATAATGAGCAAATTAATTTACTCCATTGTGAAATAAAAAATGTGTAACGACCCCCTATAAAAAAAATAATCGCTATCGAAACTTCTTGTAATTTTAAAAATTATATATTATACTCTCTTCCATGAGGTAATGTGGCTCACTTACGTATTTTGAAACTGATTTTATTATTTTAGCCTTTGTAATATCATTTTTGCCATTTGTAATGCCCAAAAATATTCAAATTCACTAAATATAGGTCAGCCTTTACTAATTTAGGTCAATTTAAATAATTTTACTCACAACCTCACATAATGACCATCCACTTCCCACCAATTTTTCTCCCCTCCTTTTCTCTTTCTAAAACATTCAAAATATCCAAAAAAGAAAAAAGCTCTGAACTTCTCTTCTAAAATCTCAACAACAAATCTTCTACTAAATGTGAAATCTTAGTGAGAATTATTCTAATTCGAACTTTTATATATTTTTACTTTGTTTATGTATTATTTTACAAGATTTGGAAAAAAAATGTCACTATGTTCTTCGTGTCGTCCCGTTTTATGAAATAACGGCCACTTTTGCCCAGTATTATCCTAAAGTTCCGCTACTGTTGTGGCAGAACAAAATAAATTTCAACATTGTGCCGCCCCCTTTTGGGACGGGGTTGCCTGTACTCCCGCCCCTTTTGGGATGGTACAAGTTTTTTTTTTTTTGTTTTTTATAATATTTTATATTATAATATTTTTTTTTACTAATATTATTAAAATTGATATTTTAATAGAATTATAAATTATTACTAATATTATATTATTAATATTAATCATTAATAATAATAATAATAATAATAATAATAATAATAACAATAATAATAATAATAATAATAATAGTTTTAAAATAAATAATAATAATAATAGTAATAATATTAATATTATTAATGTTAACAACATTATTAGAACTGATATTAGTATGACATATAATATTGGTGCATACCTAGCCCAACTTTCAGAAAAATAAAACTTAGGCCCAAAGCCTTACAACCAAAGATGCAGCCAAAAAAGATCAAGCCTAGTCCACCTAAAGCATCTGGGCTCACCTGAAGCTGGCCCAGGAACAATTTCTTGAGCTGTTACATAAGGCTGACCCAGGAAGAGCCCATCTAATGTTCGCTAAGCCAGCCACGTCGGGGCCACCCAAAATTCCAGCTAATCAGTTAGCAGGTTGACCAGATAAGGCACATTTTAAATTCAAACAAGCAAGAGAGGGAAAGGCCATTCAAGCACTAACTGGAATACGGGTTAGTGGAGAAAGAACGTGACATCATGAAGAAAAAACTCTAGAATAGCGTCTATATGTGTACAAGATTTAGAAAGAAAAAGGGACACGAGAGAAACACTTGTGAGAAAAATTTTTGTACAAATTTCTACTTGAAATTCGAGAAAAAGCAATAAAAATATTACTATTTTTCTTATTTTAATTTTTGTTAGCATCGCTTTGGCGCCGTAGAGTTAAGGTGTGAGGAAAAATTTGTAAGGCAACAAGAATGAACCTGGAGCAATTTGGCAGCTAGGCGAATCTCAAGGATAAATAGGGATATTCAGCTTTCTTTGGTTTTACAGGTCGAAAGTGCTACATGTTTCAATGTACAATTTCTGATTTTGGGACGAACTGTCCTAATGCACAGGCTGCTAATTTGAAAGGCAAGCTCTTAAAGAAGAACAATGAGATATTTTCCTTTGTTTGAAGGATGTTGCTGGATTTAACTTACTCGGATTTATAAAGTTTTTGAAAAAATTAGGAGTTTTAAATGATAAATAGAGGAGATAAAGTAGGGTTGTGCCAGAATCACCTGTCCAACCTCCTCCTGTACAATCTACGACCTCCCAGGGCAGGCAAAATGTCCAGGCTGAACCAATAGCACCATCCGGGCTGTGCTAAAATTCCCTGTGCCAGAATGTCAGAAAAAGTAGGGCTATGCCAGAATCACCAGTCTAGCCTCTTCCTGTACAATCTACAACCTCCCAAGATGGGCAGAATGTTCGGGTCGAACCAACAACACCACCTGGGCTGTGCCAGAATCACCTATGTCAAAATGTTAGAAAAAGCATAGCTATGCCAGAATCACCTGTCCAACCGTCTCCTATATATCTAACACCTCCTAGGGCGGGCAGAATGTCAGGGTTGAACAAGAAACACCATCTGGACGTGTCAGATAGGCTGCAAATGTAAAAAAAAAAAAGGATTAAAAAAAAAGCTTCATACTAGTAGAGCAGGTGTGGAATGTTAATATACTAGGTCCTCAACATAACCTTACTGCTGAAATGGAGGGGATCAGGTTTCAGGAAAGAAGTTGAGAAAATGAAACATGTTATAAAAGGGCATGTGGAAATGACTATGAAGGGCATGGCATTTAATGAAGAGATTATGGCTCAACTAATCCTTAGTAACTTTGAACCCCCGCTATTGTTGAATAAGCAGGATTATCAGATCTAACCTATCACTTATGCAGGTTTCTAACTGTGGAATTGTTGCATCGATACATGGATAAGCTGAAGCATTGAGTTTTTGTCAATACACTTGGAGAAACTGTACATTTATAGTTTAGCTAGCTTTTCCCCATGTTTGGTTCATGCCTTTCCTAACTTTCTAATTTTATACTCAGCTCTGACTCTATATCCTGAAGTGTTAAAACTTAAACCAAACTTAGCAAAAGATGCTAAAAGCTCACTGCAATCTGAAAAAAGTTGTTTGTGGAGTGTGAAGCCATTGCGTTTCATATAAAAAAAAAACAAAAAGAAAAGAAAACAAATAAATTGACTTAAATGCATGATGTTTTCCTTTCTTGCATACTCTTCAAACATAATGTGTTCTTTTGTATTAAATGATGCCTTACCTTGCTTGACAACAAAAGTGGACATACATGCACAAGAAAAGGAAAACGATTATATGTTACAAAGGCATCCTTTTAACCCGACAAACTAATGCATGTTGTTTTGCTAGCTCTTGTATCCGATTTAATTCATCTAATATCTCATTTTTTGCATGAGCTCATTGTACAACGCTTGTCGTCTCATGATGATCAATTATGTCGCTTAAATTTTTTGTAGATTAATGAATCTGAAAATTTATTTAAAGTTGATGCTTCATTAGATTCTTGAAAAATTCTAAAAACAGTACAAGTAGTAGCCATGCAATCAGTAATAGCCATGCAATCTTCACTTGATAGTCAACATTAATAAATCCATAAAGCTTTCCTGGCTCAACGTAGCTGGAACAATCATTTCATTTGTAGAACAAATGACTTCGTATCATTGCTTAGGAACGTGTTTTATCTTTCATTATTTACTTTTAGGTAGACAAAAATTTGAAGCACATGAATACCCTACAAAACGTTTATATAAAAGTCTAGTACATACAAGACATGCATTAAAAATGAAATAACTCAAAATTAGTAATCTTTCAGACAAGACTGATATTACCTTATGTTCTCTACATGGGAGCTAGCCTTGAAAAGAAAGAAACCATGTTTTTTTTGAGTTGGTCACATAACGCTAAAGCTGCCCTAGATCCGTGCTGGGCTGAACACTAGTGTTAACTATCTTGACTTGGGGCAGCTTTGACTTATTGCTGCCTGGGCACCCTGCCTGATTTGAACCAACCTTTTTTCACTTAGTTCCTTATTTTCTCAACTAGACTACTCTTTTAATAGGCTCTAGGCCTTTGGCTCGGAGAAAAGCCTAATGCAAGCACTAGTAGTACTGAATGCGGGAATAATATTTCTTCTTATTGCTACTAATATAGTGATATCGACAAGTTGCTAATGTGGCAACATCACTAAAGAGTAATTATCATACTCTATTTGTTGTCAAGCCTAGGATGCAGTAGGGCACTAATGAAGTAATAAACCTACTGAGAAAAGGTAAGATTTGCTTATGAATGATTTTTATATGTTTCCAAAAGATTCTTGATCTTTGGTATAGTACTTTGGATGCATTTTACCTTCATTATCACCAGCATGACAACTTCAGCTTCTTTATTTGTGACGCCTAATGGGCGGCAAGATTACAGAAACGAACACACTGTAGAAGACATTTATGCATAAATGATATTTTTCCCCTTGTGAACAGCAATTTGAAATTTATTTTAGACAACTTCAATGCTAAATGCTCTTTATTCTCCTTACATACCTAAATTAAACTTAGTGTTATGAAAGGCGATGTGAGCCTTCCAAACCTAATGAGCTTTGAAAAATTTAATCCAAAGTTAGGATGATAAAGTCTTGCAAGCCTTACACTCAAAATACTAAGGGCTAGACATACCCTAAAAAAGAGAAAATCTGAGTTGAGCTCAGGATAGTAAGAAAATCCTCAATTGAATTCAAGATGGCAAAGACCAAAATTGTCCTCAGAAATGAAATCTTGAATTGAATTCAGAATGGCAACGGCCAAACTTGGCCTCAGAAATGACATTCTAAAAATCAAGATAGAAGTTAAATCCTGAATTGAATTTAGGATGACAAACGGCAAAATTGGCCTCTGAAAATAAAATCCTAAAAACTTAGGATATAAAAGAAATCCTAAATTGAATTCAGGATGACAAAGGCCAAAATTGGCCTTAGAAATGAAATCCTTTAGGATGGCAATGGCTAAAATTAGCCTCAAAAATAAAATAAAATCTTGAAAACTTAGGACAAAAAGGAGATCCAGAATTGAATTCAGGATGGCAAAGGCCAAAATTGGCCTCAGAAATAAAATCCTGAAAACTCAGGATAGAAAGAAAATCCTGAATTGAATTCAAGATAGCAAAGGTTGAAATTGGCCTAAAAAATAAAATCCTGGAAACTCAGGATAGAAGTGAATTCAAGATGGCAACAGCCAAAATTGGCGTCAGAAATGAAATCATGAAAATTCAATATAGAAATGAAATCCTGAATTGGATTCAGGTTGGCAGTGGTAAAAATTGGCCTCAACATGAAATTCTGAAAATTCAGGATAGAAGTGAAATCTTTCCAAAATTGGCCTCAGAAATGAAATTTTGAACTGAATTCAGAATGGCAATGGCCAAAATTAGCCTTAGAAACGAAATCCTAAAAACTCAGGATAGAAATGAATTCCTGAATTGAATTCAAAATGGTGAAGGCCAAGATTGGCCTTAGACAAAAAAACCTGAGTCAAAGTCAGAATAATGCAAGCTTAGAAATGAAATCCTGAATGAACTCAGGATAAGAAACGCTAGGATTAGTCTTAGAAAGAAAATCATGAGTTGAACTTAGGATAGCAAAGGTCGGAATGGTCCTTGAAAAAGAAATCTTTAGTCGAACTCAGGATAGTAAAGATAAAGGTAGGTTTTAGAACAGAAATCCTCATTTGAACTTAGGATAGAAACAAGACCAAACTTAGGATGCAAAAACAAGGATAGACCTTAGAACATAAATCCCAAATTAAATTCAGGATAGTGAAGGCTAGAATTAGCCTTAGAATGGAAATCTTGAGCTGAACTCAGGAGTGGATAATGGAATGATGCTAAGCAAAATTTGTTTGTCGATTTCAGATAATTATGGCAACGAGAGAAGTGCCTCGAACACTGAACCCTCTAGAAAGAGTGGTAGACGGAGGTGGGTATTGTTTGAAGAATTCCTACATCCAAGACCCCAAATAATGTGGAAAATAATTTATCCCAAGAGGAACCACATGAACGAACACCACCTCAAAGAAACAAACTGATAGTAGATCGACTTTTCACCCTGTTATAATAACTTGTGAATTAGGGTTGACAACCTACTAATCAAGAGCATGAGAAGGAGGAGAATTTCGAAGATAAGTTGTTATCTCTATTTTTGAGATTTAACCCACCTAGGTTCAAGGGTGAACCCGATGATAGAAAAACTAAGTCTTGGCTAAGTGAAATTAAGAAAATCTTTCAAGTACTTAATTACATGGAAGAGCAACAAGAAAGATACGCTACTTTCCTCTTGGATAAGGCAGTGCATAACTAATAGAGTGTTGTGGAACAGAGATGGGATAGAGGTGAGGTTGAATGGACTTGGGATGAATTCATGGCTAAATTCATAAAGAAATACTTCCCTCAGGTGATCAGGAATATGAGGGAAAAAGAATTCATAAATCTAATCTAAGGATCCTTGACAGTGTCGGAGTATAAGGCAGAATACAATAGGTTGATTCAGTACGCTTCGCATATCCTAGCTGACAAGAGATGAGGGCAACAAGATTCGTTGAGGGATTGAGACCTGAACTAAAGCGTGCGTTGGCTATCTGCAATCTCTCTGGTTATGATGGAGCTGTGGAAAGAGCAATGGAGTTAGAAGTGGAGTTTCAAGAACTTCAAAAAATTGATGATAAAAGGAAGGGAAGATAGCCAAGTAAGTCTGACCAAGATAATGGAAAAAAGGGTTCATCTAGAAAGAAACCAAACACAATGGCAGGGAGCTCATTGACTGCGAAGGGTAAGGCCTCAACAGCAGCTGAAAAAAGAAGCTGCAATTTCTATAAAGACACATCCCACACCGAGGACAGATGTTGAAAAAAAAAAGGGGACGATGCGTAGTGTGTGGGAGTTTCCAGCACTTTGCAAAGGACTGTCCGAAAAGCCACAAAGACACAAGTGCTAGAACACCGAACCAATTACAATAGAATGCAAGAGGATGCCCACAAACTCAGGCAAGGGCATATGCTATGGTGGCAAAGGAATGAGTGGTCCCAACGCAAGTGGTACAAGGTAACATCCTAATTTAGAATTTTTGTGCAAAACTTTGTTTGATCCTGGTGCCAGACACTCTTTTATATCAGTTGCGTGTGCTAAGCGAATATGGCTAATCTCAGAAAACATGAACATCCCTTATGAGGTCCATACCCCTGTAGAAGGATGTTATGAAACTTGCATTAGGTATCCAATTGCCCTATAGGCATAGAGAACCAAGAATTTGTTGCTCATCTCATTGAACTACCAATTTAGGATTATGATTTCATTCTAGAAACGGATTGATTATACAAGTATCAGGCTGTGGTAGAATGTTTTGTTAAAACAGTAAAGTTCGGAACAAGAATTGGGGTTAGCATTAATAGCGACCTAAGAACAGCAAAATAACTATTATTTCAGTAGTAAGGGCCAAAAAAATTATAAGAAATGGATAATAGGGATTTCTGGCCTATTTGATTAATAAATCATAGGATACAATGAAGTTGGAAGATATGAGGGTAGTCAAGAATTTTCCAGAAGTATTTCTTGAGGATTTAGATTCACTATCCCCGGATAGGAAAAAGTTTGTAATTGAAACTGTCCCTAGGGTAACACCATTCTCAAAAATCCCTTATAGAATGGCACCAGTAGAGCTGAAAGAGTTAAAGGAGCAATTGCAGGAACTGTTGGATAAGAACTTTTACGACCAAGCTTGTTCCCTTCGGGAGCTCCATTTCTGTTTATAAAAAAAATGATAGTTTACTAAGGATGTGCATTGATTATAGAGAATTAAACAAAGTGACCATAAAAAATAAATATCCACTACCTGACATCGATAAATTATTGATCATCTTCAAGGATTAGTGGTATATTCTAAACTGGACTTACGTCAGGGTACTACCAATTGAAAATACGAGAAATTGGCATTCCTAAAACTGTATTCAACTTACGATATGGACACTTTACGTTTGTCGTGATGCCATTTGGATTGACAAATGCTCCTGAAACATTATTGATTTGATATATCAAGTCTACAGTCCATATCTTGATTCCTTTGTGGTAATTTTCATCGACGATATTTTAGTATACTTTAAGTCAGAGAAAAAACACAAAGAATATCTTCGGATCATTCTTTAGACTTTTAAAAAGCATTAATTGTATGCTAAATTCAATACGTGTGTGAATTTTGGCTAAATAGAGTAACCTTCTTAGGACAAATAATTTTTCAAACCAGTATTGAAGTTGATCCTAAGAAAGTAGAGGCAATACTCAACTGGAAAAGATCGGAGACAATTATCGAGGTGAGAAGCTTCTTGGAATTAGCAAGATACTATTAGAAATTCATTCAAAATTTCTCCAGGATAGCTTGTTCTCTCACCAAGCTAACCCATAAAGATCAGCGATTCAAATGGAACCAAAAGTGCAAAAAGAGTTTCTTGGAATTAAAGAAAAAGTTAACTACAGCTCCAATACTCACACTATCTAATGGGTAGAAGAGTCTATGGTGTATACAGATACTTTGAATGAAGGTCTAGGTTGTGTGCTAATGCAGAAAGGACAAATGATTATGTATGCCTCAAGAAAGTTGAAAAATCACAAGCAGAACTATCCCACTAATGATCTAAAATTAGCAACGATAGTTTTTGCTTTGGCTAAGTGGTGTTATTACTTGTATGGAGCCAAAGTGGAGATTTATACGGATCATCAAAGTCTAAAATACATTTCCAGCCAGAAAATTTTGAACTTGAGACAGCGATAATGGATGGAATTTTTGAAGGATTATAATTTTACCATCGCTCACCATCCGAGTTGAGCGAGTGTTGTCGCTAATGTCCTAAGTTGAAAAAGGAAGCTGGCAAACATGAGCATATATCCTAAACTATACAACGAGATTTTAAAGGCTTAAGAGGAAGACGAATGGATACAAAAGCTTAAATCCTCAATGAGCGCACAAAAAGCATCTAATTTCAAGATAAACGCAGAAGAATTATTATGTTTCAAAGACAGAATATAGGTTCCTGCGAGAATGCATGAAAAAGTGTTAACAGCAGCTCATCAAACCAAGTGCTCAGTACATCCTGGAGGAACAAAGATATAAAGAGATTTGAGACAGAAATTTTAGTGGAACGGCATAAAAAGGGACATAAGTGAATACATTCAAAAATGCCTGACTTGTCAACTCTTAAAAGCGAAATACTCTGAAAAGTTACAGCCACTTCCGATCTCAAGTTGAAAATGGGATTAGATTACCATAGACTTCATAGTTGGTTTGCCTGTTATAAGAGGAGACTGTGATAGTATTTGGGTTGTGGTTGATAGGCTTATGAAATCTATATATTTTCTGCTTGTCAAAACCCAATAAAATATAGAGAAGCTTGTCGAAATTTATATCAAGGAGATTATTCGATTACATGGAATACCCCAGAGTATAATCTCCGATAGAGATCCAAAGTTTACGACGAGATTATGGAGAAACCTGCAAGAACATTTGGGGACAAAGTTATTGTTCAATACGGTAGCTCATCCTCAAACTAATGAACAATCAGAAAAGGTGATTCAAATATTGGAGGTTATGCTAAGAGCTTGTGTTTTAAACTTTCCTGTAAAATGGGATAAGCACTTACCTTTTTGTAGAATTTACCTATAATAACAGTTATCAAACTTTAATACAGATGGCACCCTATGAAACTTTGTATAGTAGAAAATACAGATTACCTTTGCATTGGGAATTGAATGAAACGAGGAATACCTCAAGAGGAGGAAGGGACGAATCACAGCTTGAAATGATAAAAGAAGCAATTGATAAGATTCAAATTATTAAGAAAAATATAAAAAGGGCCCAGGATAGTCAGAAAAGTTATGCGGATAAGCGAAGGAATGACATGGAGTTTAATGTTGGGAATCAAGTTTTCCAAAACTTGCTCTGCGAAAGGGAATATAGGAGATGAAAAAGAGCAAAAAGTTAACTTCAAGATACGTAAGACCTTTCAAAATCACCGAATGTATTGATCCAGTGGCATACAGATTGGACATTCTATCAAATCTCACAGGGATTCATGACATCTTCTATATATCCCAACTACGAAAATACCACTCAAATCCTTCACATGTCATCAAGCACATCGGTGTGCCTATTCAAAGCGATCTCACGTATATAGAACAACCTGTCCGTATCCTAAATCACCAAGTTAGAGCTTTGGAAACGTAAGATACCCCAAGTTAAAGTTCTTTAGAGAAATCAAAGGTCGAGGAGGCCACTTGGGAGCGAGAGAACAATATGCATGAGAGATGGCATCATCTATTTGAGTAAAGGTATAAATCTGGAGACCAGATTTTTTTAGGAAGGGAAAATGCAATAATTCAAAAATTCTTCTAATTAAATTTTCAAATCCTCTCTTAATCGGTAAATGTTTTTTTGACTCTACAAAATTTTTCTCACAACCAAGATATTTTCTCACTTTCAAAAAAAATTTTTTGCACACAAAAATTATTATATGCATTATTTTGGCCCAAAAGAAAATTTTTAACCCAAATTTTGACCCAAAATTTAAGCCCAATTTGCCATAGCAACCCATTACACTACAAATATATATATATATATATTTGTGATGTGGGTAGAATTTGGAGGTGCTGGCTGGAGTTGACCTCAACACGCCAAATCGACAGGGTTACAAGTTGTGGGATCTACCTACAAGATGGAATGCATGTTAAGCTCGTGAAGTATACCTTCTGCTAAGGCCCTCCGATGCTCAAGTCAATACTTAAGTATATGTGAGGTCGAACAGGGAAAGATAGATTTTAGGTAGTTAGAGTGTTTAAAGAAGCAGTAACTGGCATCATAAATGAACCTAATATTTATAGAGGGCATGGCTAATGAGATAGCTTGATAGAAACCCCATTTTGCCCCCAACTTGTGTTTGGGATGAATCAGTAGACAAAATGATGGCAGGGTCTTATCAGTCTTTTGCTCGACGGAACTAGTTTGCATTCTAAAGCTACAATTCATCGCCGGCCAGCCCACAGTAAACTTTACCTGCCATGGATGGTGGACTCTAATGATGGAGTTTACTTAATACTTGTCAGGGAAGTTGCACTTTAATGATTCTGTCATAAATACTTGATGGCAACATCTATCGATCGATGAAAGCATTTGAGCCATGCACTGGCAAGAAATATCAACCTTATGGATCGACCAGAGTGGGACCGATGGCAGGGTAGAGCTGGAGTACCATCCTCTCATAGGCGTTCGACCGAGCAGGGTAGAGTTGGAGTACCATCCTCTCATGGGCGTTTGACCGAGCAGGGTGCGGATTGAGCATCTAATCATGCATAGAGATATCAGACTCAGCCTCGTCTCCTGGTGCCCAAGGTAATGTGAACATAGGTCGATCCGGATCATGTCAAACAGCCACGTGTAGGTCGAATTTCATACCATATAAGTATGTATTAAGCTCGGCCAAAGCATTTCTCAAGGAGGGAAGACATTTTCCATTTGATAAATCTAATTAATCTCACCCATGTATAATTTCATCATTGTGCCAATTGGCAGGCACCAAAAGAGTTTGACACCTTGCATAACAATTTAAAAATGGCAATTCAGTCCTAAAACGTTTTCTATAAAGTTGAGTCTTGTCTTGCAAAACAAACATATCTCTTCTTGCTTCAACATTTGATAGACAAATACTCGTGTTTCTTGCTTCAAATCCTTGTCTTCTTCCACACACAAAAGAACATCTTCATCCATTTCTTCTATTTTCTTCAAGATCTTCTAAATTTTAAAGCTTAATTCAAAAAGGGAAAGAGTAAGGTAAAAACACTTGGTAAGCTTCAAATATTAAGTATATGATATTATATAATATAGGGTTTTGATAGGAACAAGGTGTTAATATCTAGTTATTTTTATATCCATAAGAAGACTTGCTCGAAGAAAGAAGGCTTGATACCATCTTAAGGATAAGCTAAGAAAGGTAAGGATTATGGCTATCTTCGCCCTTTGATTTCCATGCTATTGATCGAGCTTTTATTATGCTCAATTGCTTGTTTGAGTTTGTCAAACCTTGATGAATGATTCATGAGAATCCTTTTGCTTGGAGTATAAAATTGGATACTAAACCTTGTATGATCCGTACCCTTGTTATATGATCTTGAACCCTTGAACAATATAGAGATCATTGTAGTTGAGAATTTAGACATAATGAAGACTTAACCATCTTAAAACTTATGAACATAAAACTTGAGATTTTTGCAAAGTTTTGTCCAAACTTTGATCTTTAAAATCCTTGAAAAATAATGAACAAAGTAATCTTGTTTTCATAAAAATCAAATTTTTGTTATCTTGCTACATTTAAAAATAATAAAGTTGGGCGCAACCACGCCCTTAATAGGCACACTTGAGCTCGTGGCAAAAGGCCAAGCCGCGCGAGCAGGTCCGTGCCCATCGCAGTCGTGTCTATTCCAGAATACTTTTGATTATTATTTGACTCTTTTTGCCTTTATATGTCCATATCTCACTCCGATAAGCTATCCTAAATCTGAATATTCATTTTGTATGTCCAAAATTTGAATCGAATTAATGGATAATGTTCAAACCTCATTGAAAGCTTTGATAATTAATTTAGACGATTATTATTGTTCTCCAAACCTTTTGTGTGTTTGATTTGTTGGGCCCTGGAAGTCTCAGGAGAGACGTTGGATGGCATCGGGTTGACCATTGGTCCCCTGGAAGGCTTCTTACTTGTTAGATAATTCCATGAAAACTTTGAGGTAGGTCTTTCAAGGACTAGTCTGTGACACGTGGACCATCGATGATTTGTCACATTATATGATTAGGTTATGAGCAGCTGCTCGAGTGTGGGGCCTATGGAGTGATAAAAATTATGTGTATGATTGAAATTATAAGGATGACAGATCCATCAAACACTATTTCTGCCTATGCTATTTGATCGTGTGTTTTATTTTGAACTCCATGCCTAAGCTATTAATTCTATTTGGTTATTGAAACTCGCACAATCATATTGCATACTATAACTCGTTCATAAATCTAGTTTGCTCTCTATTTTATTTGTTGATCATTTACCATTCCTAGTCATAATTCTTGCTAAGTCAATGGAATTATTTATATATATTACCATGTATAGGTGATTGAGCTTCTAAAGTTATGTTGGTTTTGATATTGCACTTTTCTTTTGGTTTATAGTTGATATTTGTATGGTTGAAGTTATGTTATCAGCTTGTCGCCGCTAGAACTTATGTTGTGTTGAGGAGTTGTAAATAATGGTACCTTTGGATTTTGACTTGTAGCCCATATGACATCTTAGTTTGTAATAGATATTTGATATAAGATACGAGTGATGTATGTATTTATATATTTGTTTAGTTATTTTTCCTCGTATTTATACTTTCTTGCCAGAGTTACGCCTATCGACAGGTAGTGTTTTTGACCTAGGGACAGACGTTCTAGGCTCCAAGGCGTTACATTTTTGCTTTGGCTAAGTGGCGATATTATCTGTATGGAGCCACAATTGAAGTATTCACCGAATAAAAGTCTCAATTATATTTTCAGTCAGAAGAACTTGAATTTGAGACGCCCCAAGTCATAAAGGAAGAGTGGGAAGGATGAGCATATACCCACAATTATATGATGCCATCTAAAAAGGTCAAGAAGAGAATGAATGGATACATAAACAAAAACAAGCCAAGAGTTCTAAAGAAAATGCTAATTTTCGAATTGATAAAATGGAATTTTGTGGTTTAGAAATCATATATACGCGTTAGAAAAGATAGAAGAAAGGATATTGGAAGGAGCTCATAACACAAGGTATACAGTACATCCTAATGGAATAAAGATGTATAGAAACTTGAACAGGAATTCTGGTGGAATGATATGAAGCGAGACATAGCAGAGTTTCTCAAAAGATGCTTCACCTGTCAACTCATGAAGGCTGAACACTAGAGGACAACTGCTTCCATCTCCAAACTGAAAATGGGATCAAGTTACAATAGATTTTGTCGTTGGATTACCCGTGGCAATGGCAAGTATGATAGTATTTGGGCCGTGGTAAACAGGCTTACCAAGTCAGCACACTTTATACCGGTAAGAACTCAGTATAACATAGAAAAGCTTGCTGAAATGGAAATTATCAAATTACACAGAATTCCATAAAGCATTGCTTCAGATAGGGATCCAAATGTTATAGGATTGTTAATTTTGTTCGAATTAGATTAAAATATAAATATTTGATTAGTTATCCATTGGTTACTTTGGATATCGCAGGCCGAGTCAAACGTTGGTGGATAAATTTATTATATTTTACTGAGTTGAGGATATCAAGTACATGACCAGTATACATTTTCGTTGGTATAAATAATTTTTGCTAGATCTATTTATCTGAGGATAGGACAGTTTGGTTGATGAATGTTGAGACCCTCGCATCCAAGAGCTTGGGATAGGGTCCATTATACGCCTACACATTCGAAACCCGAGCATGATATGAAGCAATTATTCAAGGCTTCTCAATAGATCGGGTTTTAATTTGAATTCGATTCAAATTTTGAAGTTTTTAATTGATTAATGTATTCAATAAAGTAGATCCAATTAATCCAATTTCAAATATTTTTTGGGTCATGTTAAACACATGTCCGCTTTTATTAAACACAGGTCATTCCAAAAAATTTTGTTCCTCACTTCACATATTGTTTAACCAGTACCACCCCCCCAACTTCCGACTCTCCCCCAACTTTTCTCTCCTCCCTTTTCTCTCTCTAAACTCTAACATTAATAATATTATTAATAATGCTAGTATTAACAATAATAATAATAATTTATAATTTTAAAAATATTAGCAATAATATAAAGAGAGAAAAAGAAAACATAATAAGGATCCTAAAGCATGTTATACATGTGGAAAGGTAGGACATTTTGCTGATAAATGCAAAATAAAAAACAAGATTAATAATCTTAACATAGATGAAGAATTAAAAGAAACCTTATCTAAGTTATTTTTGAATTCAGAAAAAGAAGAAAGTTCAGATAATGACTCTGGATCAGGATCTTCAGAATCTGAAAATGATATTAAAGCATTAGAAAATAAAGATTTAATATCAAACTCTGAATCAGAGGAGAAATGTTGTGATTCTTGTAAAAAAGGAGAGCCATGTTCAAAACATGGAAAGGATGAGCTATATCAAATAATGGCTCAATTCTCTGAATTAAATATTCTTAATAGTGAAAGTCTGATGGATCTATTAAAATGTATTAAAGATCCAGAATTAAGGTCCAAAATTATAGATCAAGTGGAAAATACTCCAAGTACTTCAGAAACTTATAATAAAAGTCCTGAAAATTATATTTTCACTTCTCCAGAACCTTATACTATACAAGAAGTTCAACGACTCTTAAAAGAAAGACAGAGAGTTGAAACTCCTGCCACAGTACAAGATCTGGTAGAAGAGATTAATAACCTCAAGAATGAGATTCATAATCTCAAAGTCAAAAATAAATATTTTGATGAAAGAATTCTAAATTAGAAAATAATAACAATCAAATAATTATTTTTCCTAATATGAATTTTGAAAATCATGAGTTTTCAGAAACTGAGAATTTTCTCTCAACTCTTGAGATGGTTACGTCTCAAAAATGGTTCATAAAGATTAAATTATTAATTGATAATAACTTTCAACGAGAATTTACAGCTCTTGTTGATAACGGAGCAGATTTAAATTGTATACAAGAAAGGTTAATTCCAACCAGGTATTTTCATAAAACCACCCATTCTCTCAGTTTTGCCAATGGTCAGAAATTGAAAATTAATTATAAAATACCAAAAGCCTTTATATGTCAAGAAAAAGTTTGTATACCCACAAGCTTTTTACTTGTCAAAAATATTACTAACCAAATTATACTTGGTACCCCATTTTTAAAGAAAATATTTCCTATAAAAAATATTGATGAGAAAGGCTTTATAGGAACCTTTCAAGAAAATGAAGTAAATTTTCAGTTTATAACCGAACCTTTTACTAGAATGCTTCATGAAGTAAAAATTTGCTTATAGCAAAAAAATCAACAATTAAATTTTCTTAAACAAGAAATAAGCATTTTAACAATTGAAGAAAAACATCAAAATCCTAAATTACAGGATAAGGTCAAGTTAATAGTTAGTCAGTTTTCATTACAAATATGTAATGACCATCCAAATGCTTTCTGGAATAAAAAAAAGCATATTGTTAATCTTCCTTATGAAGAAAGCTTTAAGAAAAATAATATTCCTACCAAAGCTAGACCATGTCAAATGAATTCTGAATACTTAGAATTATATAAAAAAGATATTACTTCTCTTTTACAAAAAAGTTTAATAAGACTTTCCAAGTCTCCTTGGTCTTGTACGGCATTTTATGTTAATAAACATGCTGAACAAGAAAGAGGTGTACCAAGACTTGTTATAAATTATAAGCCTCTTAATAAAGTTTTAAAATGGATCAGGTATCCAATTCCTAATAAAAAAGACTTGCTTGATAGATTATATGATCCTATCATATTTTCAAAATTTAATTTAAAATTAGGATACTGGCAGATTCAAATAGCTGAGAAAGAAAGGTATAAAACTGCTTTCAATGTGCCAATAGGGCAATTTGAATGGAATGTTATGCTATTTGATCTGAAAAATGCTCCTTCAGAATTCCAAAATATCATGAATGATATATTTATTCCTTATAGTGACTTTATAATAGTATATATTGATGATATATTGGTTTTCTCTAAAAGTATAGAAGTGCATTTTAAACACTTAGATATTTTTAGAAAAATTATTTTACAAAACGGTTTAGTCATATCTAGACCAAAAATATTATTTTTCCAAACAAAAGTAAGATTTCTCGGACATAATATTGAAAAAGAAAAAATTATTCCTATTAATAGAAGTATAGAATTTACTTCTAAATTCTCTGATAAAATAATAGACAAAAAGCAATTACAAAGATTTTTAGAAAGTCTAAATTATATTTCTGCTTATTATAAAAATCTAGTAGAAGACACGGCTATCTTATATGATAGATTAAGAAAAATTCCTAAATCATGATCTGAACAGCATATTGAAGCTGTTAGGAAAATCAAACAAAAGGTTAATAACCTTCCTTGCTTAATGATAGCAAATTCTAACTGGAAAAAAATCATAGAAACTGATGCTTCCGATATAGAATTTGGAGGAATATTAAAACAAATCCACCCAGACACTAAGCAAGAATACCTTGTTAGATTTCATTCAAGAAAATGGAATAATAGTCAGAAAAATTATGCTACTATTGCCAAAGAAATTCTTGCAATAGTCAAGTGTGTTTTAAAATTTCAAGATGATTTATATAATCGGAAATTTATTATAAAAACTGATTGTCAATCTGCTAAATATATGTTTAATAAAGATTTCAAACATGATGTTTGTAAACAGATGTTTGCAAGATGGCAAGTCCATTTAGCCCCATTTGATTTTATCATACAATATAAGAAAGGATCAGATAATAGTCTGCCTGATTTCTTATAACGTGAATACTTGCAGGAATAATGGCATCATCAGCATACTTCTGTGATAATATCACAAGGCTGAAAATGAGGATTAATATTAAAAAGGCATTAATAGATGTCAAGAAGCTTCAAATCAAAGCTTTATTAATTTTGCATACCCCATCCCCCATTATAACAGAAAGATTAAATCAAAGATATGAGGAGTTAGAAACTCTTGAAGCCGAATTACAAAGGCTTGAAAGACTTCTGACAGTTCTTATTGCTGCTTAATATATGCAGAATGGCCTCAAGAGAAAGGGGTCAATCCTCTTATAGAGGAAGAGATGGACGAGGTGAACGGGTAATAGCCCAATATGGTTCACAAAAGCTAATAGCCGCAGAGATAGCTAATACAGCATCATCTTCTACCGGTGCTAATAAAGCATCGTTTTTTACTGGTAATATCCAAATTGATGGTCCCTCATACCAACAGTTTCTTGAATACAAGAAAAAAATTGAGCAGGATAATAAAATACTGCTACTTATGCTAATGTAGCATCAGAAGAGGGAGAAGAAGAATCTGATTCTTTCCTCTATGAAAAATCATTTGCAAAAGAAGTAATACTTCTTCTTGATTATAAAGATCTGAAATTTCAGAATGAGCCTTGGACTTTAATGCAAAAGTACCTTGATGTAGCATCATATGCTGCAATGTCTTACAAACAAAGAGCCCATTTTGAGCATATTCTCAAAATCACAGAATCCTGTGAAATCCAGCATTTTTACCCGACTAATAGTCGTGCAAGATATAATTTTAGCAAAATCATAATAAAGAAGATCATATTACCAGAAGAGTGGGGAATAAGTACCCTCAAAGAGAAAGAATACTATCATTCAGAAAATAAAGTCTCAGTAAAATTCAATTATTGGGACTATGTTGAAGCATTTAATAAAGCTTTCCTTTATGAAAATCATAAGAAAAAGCATTCCTGGTTTATCAAAGTTTGCTCAAATGTTTATACCCATGAAATACCAATTTGGTTTCATAAATGGTGGATTTTTCATGGTCCTTCCCCAAAAATCCTCCCTGAACCATATTCTTTAGCCTATTCGGATTATATCCAACTTTCACCCAAATTAATAAATTTGGAACACG
The DNA here is from genome assembly GCA_014898755.1 of Handroanthus guayacan. Taxonomy (NCBI): domain Eukaryota; kingdom Viridiplantae; phylum Streptophyta; class Magnoliopsida; order Lamiales; family Bignoniaceae; genus Handroanthus; species Handroanthus guayacan. Next base: position 114,317 of record JACFYI010003640.1, on the reverse strand, counting down.
ATAATAAATGGTGTGAGGGAATAGCCTCATTATATTTCTTTATTGAGTTCTCAATTCCTTGGATCTGGAAATGGTGTCCAGAAGTTGACTATGATCAACACAATTTTCCTTGTCTAAGAAGAATCTTCTTCACCAAATTCTAGAATAAAACACTTCTTGAAGATCCAGAAACCAGACAGCCCTGTGGGCAAGAAACCCTTGACTAAATAAAATCGAGAATTGACGAATATCGTCTCCAGATCAAAATAAAACAGCAGAGGGAATCGCCTAGTCAGTTCCAAAAAATAAAAACAAAGCTAATAATACAAAAAGAAATTGTCTCAAAAGAGGAGATAATTCATCATATATTGAAGAAATGAAGAAAGATTTTTTGAAAAATGTTGAAGAAGAATTCTCGGCTTATAATAAATCAGACACATCCATGGCCACTTCCTCAAAAAGAGAAAATCAATATGCATGTCTGGCAGGAGAATCTCAAAACCCAGATGAGGATATTCCTAACACAGAGGACATCTTTGCTGCCTTTACAAACACCCTCCTTGATAATATTCGAAGGAAGACAGGAGAATCATCCCACAGTCAGCAAGAATAATTGCAGAAAGGACAGAAATTACTGTTCACAGGTCAATTCTACTGTTCACTATTCATGTCTTTTGTAATAATTCACTTTTATAAAGTGACTTTTTGTAATAGTACTATTACAGATTTAAAAATTTTGAAATTCGTAATTAAGTCTTTTTAATTTTGTTTTGAAGTCCGGTTCTCTGTCTTTATAAGGCAACCCACTTCAATGTTCAGAGGCAGAATTCCTGCTAGCCCTTCTCTTACCTTCTAAGATCACCCTACCATTCTCTCCACTGTAAAAAACTTTACTATTATAATAAAAGCAAAAGGGAGTTTCGGCCTCCCATTTATTCTGGTAATCCTCATACCCCTTACTGTTTTTTTTATTTTTCTGTATTGTTATCTAGCCTGAATGGTAGACTAATTTACTAATCTGTGTTGAGCTACATACTTTTTTACCCTATTCTAAGCATACATGGTTTAGACTTCCGCAAGAAATTCAGAATATACTGAGAGACCAAGTTTAAAACGATGTCTGAAAAGGTTTCTAAAGGTGGAATGAATTTTAAATTTATGTCTCTGGGTGCCATGTTTGCCCGATGTTGCCGTGATGAAGGCGTTTTAGGGCCTGTTGGCTATTTGAGACATAAGTTTAAATTTGTTTCATTTTTAAGAGTAAAAAATCCGCCTACATGGCTGGAACCCAAACATACCGCCTACATGGCGGGTCGCCGCCTTTATGGTCTGGCTTTTCAGGGTCAATTTTGAATTTGAAAACTTGGTATACCTGGTAATTTTCGTATTTAATGTGAGTTCCATCTTTTCTAAGAACTCTCCTGACTCTTTCAGCAAATAATTTGGGTAAACCGTCTTCACCAAATTTTGGAATAAAATACTTCTTGAAGATCTAGAAACCAGACAGCCCCGTGGGCAAGAAACCCTTGACTTAATAAATCGAGAATTGACGAATATCGTCTCCAGATCAAAATAAAACAGCAGAGGGAATCGCCTAGTCAGTTCCAAAAAATAAAAATAAAGCTAATAATACAATTATTTATACCATATCTTTCAAGAGTATTAATCTTTAAATCTTTAAATTTTTCATCAAGGATTTTTTTCTATTTCCTTGACAGGTTTTGTGATGAAATTATTAACTTCAGGAGGGGGTTGAATAGTAGGGATTGCTATGACTTCCTGACTACTACTAGCTTGTTCAATCTTATTATTTTGGATATTTTCTTTAATTTGATAAATTAAAGAATATAATCCTTCAACTCTATTATGAAGAGAATGAATTTGTTCTCCTAGAACATTTAAATACATATTACAATAATTCCCTTGTTTTATTAAATTATTAATTTGACTTGTTGTGACTTGTAGGATTTCATTTTCAACAAGTTTCTGGAAAGCATTAAAATATAATTTTGCTTTGTCAATTTCTATTTGGAAAGGTTGTTGAGGGGGATAAATTCCTTTTAAAACCTTCCCGTCTGATAATTTATAATTTCTTTCTATAACAAAAATATAATTTTCAACATAATTGGTTATAAACCAAGGAACAAAAGGTATGAATTGATTTTGTTCTGAAAGGTAAGTATAAAATTCTTCAGAAAATTTTTTTTTGTCTTCTTGAGTAAAATTCTCAAATAATCATTTTTTGAATGGTTCCCATCTGGGTAAATTAAATTCTTTTTGAATTGTTTGTCTTGCCGGAGATCCCGGGCTAAAATTAATTTTTGATTTATTATCCATAAAACTGATTTTGTCAAATTCGGTTATTATCTATAGGAAAATCCATATCGGATTCGGTTATTTCTTCATCCTGGGTCCTATAAACTGGATGAACAATATTATTCTGTGGGATTCTTAATTCATCAACTCTATCATGTTGATTTTCAGACTCTTCTGAAGGTGGTTTTTTAACCTGTTCTCTAGTGTGAGATGTGGAGGCTCTAGATGGTGTTTCAACAATATAATCTAGAAGTGAAATATGAGAATAAAATGATGTAGAAGATGTAGATCTAGACATTCAAACATAATAAGGATCCTAAAGCATGTTATACATGTGGAAAGGTAGGACATTTTGCTGATAAATGCAAAATGAAAAAAAAATTAATAAGCTTAACATAGATGAAGAATTAAAAGAAACCTTATCTAAGTTATTTTTGAATTCAGAAAAAGAAGAAAGTTCAGATAATGAGTCTGGATCAGGATCTTCAGAATCTGAAAATGATATTAAAGCATTAGAAAATGAAGATTTAATATCAAACTCTGAATCAGAGGAGAAATATTGTGATTCTTATAAAAAAGGAGAGCCATATTCAAAACATGGAAAGGATGAGCTATATCAAATAATGGCTCAATTCTCTGAATAAAATGTTCCTAATAGTGAAAGTCTGATGGATCTATTAAAATGTATTAAAGATCCAGAATTAAGGTCCAAAATTATAGATCAAGTGAAAAATACTCCAAGTACTTCAGAAACTTATAATAAAAGTCCTGAAAATTATATTTTTACTTCTCCAGAATCTTATACTATGCAAAAAGTTCAACGACTCTTAAAAGAGAGATAGAGAGTTGAAACTCCTGCCACAATACAAGATCTGGTAGAAGAGATTAATAACCTCAAGAATGAGATTCATAATCTCAAAGTCAAAAATAAATATTTTGATGAAAAAATTTCTAAATTAGAAAATAATAACAATCAAATAATTACTTTTCCTAATATGAATTTTGAAAATCATGAGCTTTCAGAAACTGAGAATTTTCTCTCAACTCTTGAGATGGTTACGTCTCAAAAATGGTTCATAGAGATTAAATTATTAATTGATAATAACTTTCAACGAGAATTTACAGCTCTTGTTGATAGCGGAGCAGATTTAAATTGCATACAAGATGGGTTAATCCCAACCAGGTATTTTCATAAAACTACCCATTCTCTCAGTTCTACCAATGGTCAGAAATTGAAAATTAATTATAAAATACCAAAAGTCTTTATATGTCAAGAAAAAGTTTGTATACCCACAAGCTTTTTATTTGTCAAAAATATTACTAACCAAATTATACTTGGTACCCCATTTTTAAAGAAAATATTTTCTATAAAAAATATTGATGAGAAAGGCTTTATAGGAACCTTTCAAGAAAATGAAATAAATTTTCAGTTTATAACCGAACCTTTTACTAGAATACTTCATAAAGTAAAAGATTTGCTTATAGCAAAAAATCAATAATTAAATTTTCTTAAACAAGAAATAAGCATTTTAACAATTGAAGAAAAATTTCAAAATCCTAAATTACAGGATAAGGTCAAGTTAATAGCTAGTCAATTTTCATTACAAATATGTAATGACCATCCAAATGCTTTCTGGAATAGGAAAAAACATATTGTTAATCTTCTTTATGAAGAAAGCTTTAAGGAAAATAATATTCCTACTAAAGCTAGACCATGTCAAATGAATTCTGAATACTTAGAATTATGTAAAAAAGATATTACTTCTCTTTTCCAAAAAGGTTTAATAAGACCTTCCAAGTCTCCTTGGTCTTGCATGGCATTTTATGTTAATAAACATGCTGAACAAGAAAGAGGTGTACCAAGACTTGTTATAAATTATAAGCCTCTTAATAAAGTTTTAAAATGGATCAGGTATCCAATTCCTAATAAAAATGACCTGCTTGATAGATTATATGATGCTATCATATTTTCAAAATTTGATTTAAAATTAGGATACTGACAGATTCAAATAGCTGAGAAAAACAGGTATAAAACTGCTCTCAATGTGCCAATAGGGCAATTTGAATAGAATGTTATGCCATTTGGTCTGAAGAATGCTCCTTCAGAATTCCAAAATATCATGAATGATATATTTATTCCTTATAGTGACTTCATAATAGTATATATTGATGATATATTGGTTTTGTCTAAAAGTATAGAAGTGCGTTTTAAACACTTAGATATTTTTAGGAAAATCATTATACAAAACGGTTTAGTCATATCTAGACCAAAAATGTTACTTTTCCAAACAAAAGTAAGATTTCTCGGACATAATATTGAAAAAGGAAAAATTATTCCTATTAATAGAAGTATAGAATTTACTTCTAAATTTCCTAATAAAATAATAGACAAAACTCAATTGCAAAGATTTTTAGGAAGTCTAAATTATATTTCTGCTTATTATGAAATTCTAGCAGAAGACACAGCTATCTTATATGATAGATTAAGAAAAATTCCTAAACCATGGTCTGAACAGCATACTGAAGCTATTAGGAAAATCAAACAAAAGGTTAATAACCTTCCTTGCTTAATGTTAGCAAATCCTAACTGGAAAAAATCATAGAAACTGATGCTTCAGATATAGGATTTGAAGGAATATTAAAACAAATCCACCCAGACACTAAGCAAGAATACCTTGTTAAATTTCATTCAGGAAAATGGAATAATAATCAAAAAAATTATGCTACTATTGCCAAAGAAATTCTTGCAATAGTCAAGTGTGTTTTAAAATTTCAAGATGATTTATATAATCAGAAATTTATTATAAAAACTGATTGTCAATCTGCTAAATATATGTTTAATAAAGATTTCAAACATAATGTTTGTAAACAGATGTTTGCAAGATGACAAGCCCATTTAGCCCCATTTGATTTTATCATACAATATAAGAAAGAATCAGATAATAGTCTGCCTGATTTCTTATCACGTGAATACTTGCAGGAATAATGGCATCATCAGCATACTTAGATTTTGTAGTAGGAGGTCCTATCAGTTTCCTACTGTCTTCTAATTGTATTTGAACAGTTTCATCCGGTGTTTGTATAATATTATTAAGATTATAATGTATTTTTGGCATAGGAGGCGCAGCCTGTTCTATTATCCAATTTTCAGGAAAGGTTATTTCTTTTCATTTTATAGCTCTTCTAGTCGTAATATTTGACTTGCTAAAATTTGTTTCTATAAGAATAGTCTCATTAATGGGTTTATCAATTATTCTACACTGTGAATTCAGTGTGTGAAGTGATTTGAATGCAATTTGCACTAGACCTATATGAATGAATTTATAATCATTTTTATCATATATATAATGATTTATATCTCCTTCATTAAGGAGTTTTATGACCATTTCATCTTTATCAAGTGAAATAGATTCTTCAGTAGTTTTAACTACTTGTTTAAAATCAATTTTTTCAAAAGTTCCTAGACGGTATATCGTCTTAGGTTCTACTTTTGGGATTGTCCATTTATTAAGTTTTTCAATATTCTGAGGTATATCATACTCTTGTTTTATACTATTTTTAACAGTATTTCTTCTTCTAATGATATTTATTAGGAAAATAATCTGTGTTGAGGCTGCCATAATTCAATACGCCTACCAAACACCATGGCTCTGATACCATAAGATGCCCAGGTATACCAAGTTTTCAAATTCAAAACTGACCCTGAAAAGCCAGACCATAAAGGCGGCGACCGGCCATGTAGGCGATATGTTTGGGTTCCAGCTATGTAGGTGAATTTTTTACTCTTAAGAATGAAACAAATTTAAACTTATGTCTCAAATAGTCAACAGGCCCTAAAACGCCTTCATCACGGCAACAGGGGCAAACATGGGACCCAGAGACATAAATTTAAAATTCATTCCACCTTTAGAAACCCTTTCAGGCATCGTTTTAAACTTGGTCTCTCAGTATATTCTGAATTTCTTGCTGAAGCCTAAACCATGTATGCTTAGAATAGGGTCAAGAAGTATGTAGCTCAACACAGATTAGTAAATTAGCCTGCCATTCAGGCTAGATAACAATACAGAAAAATAAAGAAAACAGTAAGTGGTATAAGGATTACCAGAATAAACGGGAGGCCGAAACTCCCTTTTGCTTTTATTATAATAGTAAAGTTTTTTACAGTGGGGAGAAGGGTAGGGTGATCTTAGAAGGTAAGAGAAGGGCTAGCAGGAATTCTGCCTTTGAACATTGAAGTGGGTTGCCTTATAAAGGCAGAGAATCGGACTTCAAAACAAAATTAAAAAGACTTAATTACGGATTTCAAAATTTTTAAATCCGTAATAGTACTATTACAAAAAGTCACTTTATAAAAGTGAATTATTACAAAAGACATGAATAGTGAACAGTAGAATTGACCTGTGAACAGTAATTTCTGTCCTTTCTGCAATTATTCTTGCTGACTATGGGATGATTCTCCTGTCTTCCTTCGAATATTATCAAGGAGGGTGTCTGTAAAGGCAGCAAAGATGTCCTCTGTGTTAGGAATGAAGGGGTCAATCCTCTTATAGAGGAAGAGGTGGACGAGGTGAACGGGTAATAGCCCAACATGGTTCACAAAGGCTAATAGCTGCAGAGATAGCTAATACAGCATCATCTTCTATCGGTGCTAATAAATCATCGTCTTCTACTGGTAATATCCAAATTGATGGTCCCTCATACCAACAGTTTCTTGAATACAA